>OX333073.1:7980358-8025358 GCA_946863875.1 Alloplasta piceator | reverse complement strand
TCCTCTCTCTGAATTTTTCCATAAAAAATCCTTAGGGATTGGTGATCCTGCGTCTTACCAAGCAAATACTTAACAAATATTGTTGCGGTAGTCATGCCATCATCAACAGGAACAACGGAGACTCCTTTGGCAACGGATGTTCATCAAAGATTCTGAAGCTTCCAAATGATTCAAACCAGCATCGCGAACGGTCCTTCACTTGCGAATTGGTCAGCCAAGAAACCCACGGACGGTCCTTCAGCGAGGCTGAAGGAGATCAGCTTGGCTACCGTCTATTATTCAACCGACTGTGTCCGATGAATTATCCATCCAAGGATTTCGACTGGCGCATCCACTCCTCTGGTCTGTGGCCGAAGACTGACCAAAGTGTTTGGCCACAGGACAGGGTCTACATTCCCTCGAATGAAGCGATGGATCGAAGGATATCCATGTTGTTAGGGGTGATAGTCGGTCGAATGGTTCAAAGCTCGTTAAGGCAATGCAAATTAGTGTTTATCAGGCTTGGACGGTGAGAAACTCGGTCCTGGTTACGGTCAGGAGAGACGTGGACTCCGAGCAAATTGTCCGGAGAGCCTGCAGAAAGGAATAGCCTAGTAAAGTCTGGGGTATGATGACTCGAACGATGCTCGAGTTCCGGTGGCCCCTATCCAGCGCGATGGGCTCTGATGTATAACCGGTATTCAGGGTATACGAGGCTGGATGGGCTTGGCTTTCTAGGTTAGCCAAGGCCTCTGGTACGTGCATATAGTAGGTATAACCAACAAGTCGTCGCATTTGGACTGTAGGTGAACAGTCGCAAAAGGAGGAGGACCGACGGGGAAGCTGCTTAATTTATATCGTCTGATGCTCCGTTTGTAATCCTGAACCCTCGTCAGCGAGTCCACCTTCCCTTTCTCTTGCGTTTCTCGTCCAAAATTGCCTCAAGCAACGTTCTCACTCTCTCTCTTACTTTGTCTCCGTTGCTTTAGTAGAGAATAGCGCCCCACTTCTCTGTGTTGTCCCGTCCAAGCGCTGATTCAGAAACAGTTTATTTGCCAACTCTCCTACCCACGGGCGTCACGACGCCCGGGGATTAATTCAGGGTACTTACCATAAATAATTGCTCAAAGAGCAACGGGATCCTAGAGACACTCGAATCGTGTACACTTCCGCGGTGAGTTTCGATTTGAACTACCCCTTTATTGTGTCTATATGACTGGGGTATGTACAGAGGACACTTACAATTGAATTTGGAAGAAGTGCTATCAAGGTTTCTGCCGTTACACCCAATTTTTCTTCGGGCCTTACATGAGTTTGGACACTTAAAAAATCTATTCCTTTATCTGATAGTACAATAATGTGGAATATTTTCTAAAAGTTTCAAGTCGATTGGAATTAAAGTCTAGGAGAGAAAGTTCTGGAAACTCCTCTGCAGGCTTTTTTCTAAAATAGTACATTACATCACGAGAACGTAAAATGGTTTTACGCCGAGTGATGTACGATATTTTATATCACGAGGTGCACTATGGACGTTTTCACGTCCGCTTATGGACGTAAAAGCGTCCATTATTGTACTGAGTGATATAAACCCTATTTTTGAAGCCTGATGGACACGATTGCTAAAAAATCACCGATCTCATTAAAATTTTGCAATCTTTTTGGAAATAAGACTGACTTATGTTAGAACGAAGGTTTTCCTTTTTGATTAAAATAATTATACAAATTGTAGTGCTAGTTGTATCAAAAATTGTACTGTTTTGCTTACAACTCTGCAAAAAAATTCAAATTTTAATTTTTTTTTAAATCATCAGCTTATCTACTATCAGATACTTATCCACTTATTATCTATTATCTATATTATTATCTATAGTATTGTCTATATTATATACTTATCTACTAACAGATAAAATTTAGTAGTTTAATTTAAAGTTATCATGAGTTATCTTGATTACTAAGAGGACACTTTTTTAGGGGTTCTGGGAAGCAGGTCCCACAGGCTAGATTTCCAAATTCTTCAATAAAAATTTAATAAAATATAGTTTAAATCTTGCTCTTTTATATGCTTCAACTTTTGAACACGGGTGCATGTTCAAAAGTTTACGCTTAAAACGCTTTGGCAAATAAATAAAAACGCAAATTCAATTATTTTTTTGTTTTTACATTCTTATGTCATTACTTGAAATTTTTTACTGCTCAAAATTACAAAATTACATGATTGTTCAACTTTACTGAACTTACAGGTAAAAAAAATGTTTTTTTTTACCAAAATTCAACAATTCATATTTTTGAAAAAAAGCAGTTCCGAAAATTTCAGCATCTTTTAAGGTCATTACAAGGTATTATATAAAAAAAATTAAACCAAAAATTCAATGTTGATCGTGGATATTCACGATTTTAAAAATTTCAAAATTTTCCAAATTCATCATTTTTCAATTTTTTTTTTCGGAATATTTTTTTTCGTAGCACCAAGTTTTCAAGACGAACCCATAACGATTTTTTCGTAACTCTGATAGTTTTCGAGATATTTAAAAAACAAACTTGAAAAATTGAAGAAATGGTGAAATTTTGAATTTCTGATAACTTTCGAAAAAATTTTATTTTAATTTTTTCCTTTGATAGAACTTTGTATTATGATAAAAGAAAACGTCTGACCAAATTTCATCGAAAGTGAAAGGGTTCAATTCCAACTATTGTTCGATTTGACATGGAACGCCCCATATAATAATTTATTCATTATATATTTAAAAAAAAAGAGAAATCAGGCTTTTTCAACCTTCGAAACGCCTTAATCTTGCGGACATTCAGACCAAGCAAAGACTCAAACTCATTATCCACAATCGAGGGACCCAGATAGTCAACTTTCGGAGTGACGACGAGCGAAACCCAATGAGCCCGGGATTTCGATGTATTACGCTGATTGATAAAAAGCTTCCAGCTCTCCAAAGTGTTCCGGACACGTCGGCAATGACGCTGCGTCAGCACCAATCCCGTGTGAAAAATACACTCCCGAGTCCCTGTTTATGACGCCTTTTTCAACGTGCTCCGGACCCTCGCCAAATGCACATTCATCATTTGCATAACAGAGACGAGTCGATAACGAGATTATTTTTAAGTGCTTAATGGAAGTTTGAAATGCAACATTATCGACATGAGGGTTGGTCCCAAAGAGAGAGAGAGAGAGAGAGAGAGAGAGAGAGAGAGAGAGAGAGAGAGAGAGAGAGGGAGGGAGGGAGGGAGAGAGAGAGAGAGGGAGAGAGAGAGAGAGAGAGAGAGAGAGAGAGAGAGAGAGAGAGAGAGAGAGAGAGAGAGAGAGAGAGAGAGAGAGAGAGAGAGAGAGAGATGGAGTATTCCGCGCGGGTGACCTCCACTCATTTTGCTTTGCATATCAAAGGATAGAGTGGCGTAGGGATGGGAATTTGGGAAAGAATACACATCCATCTCGTTGCGAGGGACCGCAATGATTCAAACTCGCTGAGAGTTCGATCATCCTGGGCTCCATTAAAAAAGAAACATTCTGAACACATTGCAGCACTGTTTTCTTCGCCTCGTCCTTTTCTTCGTTCCAAGGTGTACAAAACCACTTCAGGGACGGTTCATAGCTTCCCAACAATGAATAGGGCGAGTTCGAGGGACTTGGCTTATATTGGCCAGGACTTGGGGTTGTTATAGGGGAGGGATCTGGTCTCTATCGTCGTCAGCAAGCATTGCGGAAATTCAAGCTGCGAAAGGACGACTTGCTATGCCGGCAGAAATGAAGGGTTGAGAGAGGACCTAGCAAGAGAGAGAGAGAGAGAGAGCGAGAGATATATAGGTCTCGGAAGTTTGCCATTATAGTCTACCCGGACCGTTAACTAGTCTCGGGGGTTGGTGAGCGCACAAGAGAGCGGCAATGGCAGCGGTGCGGCGAACACCTTCCGCGAGTGGCATGCATACGGGGTAAACTATGAGCCCAAACTATTCCATCGTTAGACGTACACCCACTCCATATATATGAGATATTCCCGCTCAACGGGACCCCCTTTTAGGCCGACCGCTTTCGATTTTCTTGAAACTCGAGTATGTTTTAGTGTTGCCCGAAAGTATATTGTACACCAATTTTTAGATCTCTAACTATAATACTCTTTGGAATACACCAAAAGTTATATTTCAAACTTTTTGCGTATTCAGCGCTTCGGAGCTTTGGCACGGCGCGAAATAAAATCGAAAAAATTCTTTAACAATAGCTTTCGATCGGAAATTTCCTGCGTTTTTTGAAAAAAAATATCAGCAATTCCAAAGAAAAACGAATTCATTTGAATTTCGGCCAAAAACCGAAAACATTGATTCACAAAAAAAGAGCATAATTTAATTCGGCGGAACAATTTTTTTCATGTTTTGTATGTATCTGAGAAGTCACGATATAAATTTCAAGTTGGAACTCGCATCCGTTTGCTAATGCCAAGTCTTTTAGTAGGATAAAAATTCTTAAATATTGTGTTTTTCGTATTCAACAGTTCTCTGATATATTATATAGTTTTTTTAAACGAATTTCGAATTTTATAAATTTATTAAATTCAAAATTAAATAAATTTGATTATTTAATAAATTTGATTTAATTAATTTTATAAATTTACTAAATTCAAAATTCGTTAAAAAAACGCTATATACCCACACGGAAATATAATATACCGGAAAATATATTTTTCGATATACGTAAAAATATATTTAAAGTATATTTGAAGTGTATATTATATATTCTAAGTACATTTTAGATGTATCTAAAATATATATCAGATATATATAAAATATATAATATGTATATTCCATATAAGAAATATACTCAAAAACATATTCGTGATAAGTACATTTTCGGCAGAAAATATTTCTTTGAAATATATATTAAATATATTTTAGATATATGATTATTGTGCATAAAAATATATTTTTTGATATATGTAAAAACATATATTGTGTATAAGTAAACATATATTAAAATTATATCGAAAATATATAAAACGTACACTCAATATATATGTTTGATGCATTTAGTATATATCTTAAATATATTTTTTACATATATCTTGTGTATATTTAAACACCAATTAAAAATGTATCTAAAATATATAGAACGTGCACTCAATATATATATTTGATATAATTAGTATATATCTTGACTATGTATTTTACATATACATTGTATATATTTAAACAAACATTAAAAACATATCTAAAATAGGTAAAACATATATCCAATGTGTTTGTTTGATATATTTAGTATTTATCTTCAATATTTTTCATATATATATATATATATTGTGTATAGTTTCAAATACACAGGAAAGTACATCTGAAGTATATTAAACATACATTCAATATTTTCGTTTGATATATTTAGTATATATCTTCAATACATTTTTTATATTTATATAGTAATATTCTTAAATAGATTAAAAATATACCTAAAATCATATTTGTAATACATACATTTTCGGACAAAATATACTTAATATATCCAAAAATATATTTTCCGTAAAATTTGCCGATATATTTTATTTCCATGTGGGTAATACATCAGGGAACTGTTGAATACGAAAAACACGATATTTAAGAATTTTTATCCTACTAAAAGACTTTGCATTAGTAAACGGATGCGAGTTCCAACTTGAAATTTACATCGTGACTTCTCAGATATATACAAAACATGAAAAAAATTGTTCCGCCGAATGAGATTATGCTCTTTTTTTGTAAATCAATTTTTTCGGTTTTTGGCCGAAATTTAAATGAATTCGTTTTTTTTGGAATCATTGATATTTTTTTCGAAAAGCGCAGGAAATTTCCGACCGAAAGCCATTGTCAAAGAATTTTTTCGATTTTATTTTGCGCCGTGCCAAAGCTCCGAAACGCTGAATACGCAAAAAGTTTGAAATGGAACTTTTGGTGTATTCCAAAGAGTATTATAGTTAGAGATCCGAAAATTGGTGTACAATATACTTTCAGGCAACACTAAAACATACTCGAGTTTCAAGAAAATCGAAAGAGGTCGGCCTAAAAGGGGATCCCGTTGAGCGGGAATACCTCATATCTATATGGCAAGCTGGGTTTAATTCAGCGACCGTGAGGGGCGGTTTACACTTCTATATATGCTGAAAAGCAGAACGCAGTCATACATGTGTACACTGATGTCCAAAAGTTTGGAAACACTCGCCCCGATTCCGCACAAAAAGTTTTGCTGCTCTTTCAAAAATGAAGATATTTAAATTCAACAATCGGCGTTTTAAAGGGGACATATTGAGCTTCATTTCGCTTTTTCCAGAATTTTTTTGAGATCTTTTTTGAATCTGGTATGGGCTTTGAAACATGGTCGCTTATGGTTTTTTTTTGGCGTTGAAATTTTGGCACATGACTCATAGCATTTTTTTTAAACTCTGTTTTTCACATGAAAAACTTGTGAAGAGGAGTGTAAGCTTCAGTTTCGTTTTTTAGAATGTTTTGTACGATTTTTTTGGGCAAAAATATTTAATTTTTAGCAAAAAACGACCATATTTGTAAAATGTAGCGTAACTCTGAAACTAATGGGTTTTTGTGAAATCACTAGGAGGGTACAAATTATTTTGGATTCAATAAAATTTTCTCAGAATTTTTTGTGAAAATTTTTTTTTTTAGATTTTTTAGGTTTTTGTGAAAACACTAAGAAAGTTAAAAGTTGCATACAATGATTTTGGATTCAACGAAATTTTTTCAGAATTTTTTTTCGAAATTTGTGTTTTTTATTTTTTCTTGTCAACGAGATATTTTTTTATCTCAAACAATCCCTGGGTTTTTGTTAAATCACTAAGAGGATCAAAAGTTGCATACAATTATTTTTAATTTAATGAAATTTTTTGGGAACTTTTTTTCAAACATTTTTTTTCAAAAATTTTGTTATCAAAGAAATATTTTTTTATTTCAAAGATCAGGTCTCTTACCTCGTCTACACGGCTTTATCATCGAAAAATCTCATCTACATGGCTTTTTTTATCGAAAAAACCGTGCAGATGAGGTAAGAGACCCGATTTTTTAAGATAAAAAAATATCTCGTTGACAAGATTAAATTTTGAAAAAAAAAATTTCAAAAAAATTCTGAAAAATTTTAATCGAGTCCAGAATAAGTGTCTGCAACTTTACATCCTCTGAGTGATTTCACGAAAACCCAGTAGTTTCAGAGTTACGCTTTATTTCATAAACATGATCGTTTTTTGCCAAAATATTTTTGCGAAAAAAAATCGTACGAAACTTTTCTAAAAACGAAATTGAAGCTTATACTCCCCCCAACAAGTTTTTCATGCGAAAAACAGTTTTAAAAAAATTTCATAAATCATGCGTCAAAATTTCAACGCCAAGAAGAAGTCAAACAACGACCATGTTTCAAAGGACGTACCGGGTTC
Organism: Alloplasta piceator; assembly: GCA_946863875.1. Classification (NCBI taxonomy): domain Eukaryota; kingdom Metazoa; phylum Arthropoda; class Insecta; order Hymenoptera; family Ichneumonidae; genus Alloplasta; species Alloplasta piceator. The sequence goes on along the minus strand of OX333073.1, from coordinate 8,017,976 downwards.
AAAAAGAATCGAAAAATTTTTTTGGAAAAAGCGAAATGAAGCTAAATACGTCCTCCTTGAAACGCCGTTTTTAGAATTGAAATATCTTCATTTTTTGAAGAGCAGTGAAACTTTTTGTCGCGAGGCGAGGGGTGAGGTTCCAAACTTTTGGACGAGAGTGTACGTAGAAATGAGTATATATAATGCAGGAGGCAATGGCGACGACCGCGCGCACCAGAGTAACGTTTCGGCTCCTTCCGGCACGGGGAAGGACGTAAACCGGCCTGGTCTTTCCTGAAGCACCGCATCGTGTCGACTGTGTACGGCATTCAACCTACTGCAACATGCATGCACAAACATACGTATATAAGACGGTTTACATGTGTACAGAAGGTTCGTTCGCTTCTCCTCCTTTGGACCTAAGTCCACAGAATGCAAATTTCGCGGCTTCACCGCCGAATTTCTCGCCCCTTTCCCCGATCTGGCCAATATTCCTAAGCGTTTGGGGGTTGCGGCCACCCCTATCTTGACTTATATCTTGCGGTATGCTTCCAAAATTGTACGACAGTTGTTACATGACAATGTCGCCCCTAATTTTCTGTGTTAGCTTCTCTCTGTGAAGACCAGGATCTTGTTGTTACGAGTCAGAAGGACTTTCCGGGACGTTTTGTACATTCGGACTGATGTCCTGTGACTTACACATTTGTGAAGGAAGCCCCATGAGTTAAAATCCATGAGACGAATCGGACGTATCCAACGAGACAGACATGGACCGCAAAATGTGTCATTTGAATATCAACCAACGAAACATCGCGACGAAACTTCGTCGTGGATGAAAATGTTTGTTTGTGTAGATGTTGCTGAAACAACTCCGTTTCATCCCTCCTCCGGGACGAATTCCCCCCGAGGTTCTTGGTAAGGCAAAACGTGCGGACATATTGCCACGTTTATGCGGCAAATGTCTGTGACAATCGGACATGTTTCCAGTGAGAAAGATCTCGACACCGTTGAGAAATTGGGCTTAACCGTAACGGATATTCTGTCGTATATCAAGAGACGCGGTAGCGTTCCGTTATGGTAACTCGAACCCCAGAGCTTGTACTTCTAGTTGTAAAGGGGAGGGAGGGTGAAAGGGCCTTTTTCAAGAAATAGAGGGGTTAGAATGCTAAGTAGGAAGTAAACTCATTACTCATGGTCTGCAAATTGAATTTAAGGGGTTAAGCCACTCTACAGACTAAAAAAGAGGGCATATTTCGCGATTTTTTGTCGGCGAAACCATAAAATGAATCGGATTTACAAAAAAGGTGGTTTATTATACGTTTAATTGGCAATACAAAATTATTTTTTCATGACCATGTATGTCAAAATGGCGACTGTGCAGCATTTTTTCGATGACGCCTTTATTTCTGGAAGGTCGACGGCCCAAGCTCCTGTAATTTTTGAGTTTCGATGAGGCACCAAAGTTTTTTGTATTTTTGACAAAGTTTAGTCCGCTCTAATCTAAAATCTAATCTAATCTGGAAAAAAATTTAATCTAAAATGCATGCAACTTATTTTCTAGAGAACATGTTGGCTTTCTTTGCGAGAATATGCAACGAAAAATTGGGAAAATTAATTTTTATTAGAAATCATACAAATCTTGATAGATATCAAGTTTTTGGACGAAGTCTTGGTTGATGTATATTCAGCGAGATAAAATACATGGATACAATATTTTTTTTCCTGATTTAATAAAAATATTTTTTTACATTTTGGCCAAGTTGAATCTTCTTTACCAAAATGGCTGTAATTTTATTTCTGGACAAAATCTCGACTTCGCTCTGGAGCCAATTTCCTTCACGACTAAAAATGGACAGAACTTATATTTTTTTAAAACATTTTTGAGGAATTTCATGGGAAATTTGTCACTGATTTCAAATCTTCAATTCTCTGTAATCTAAAAAAAATATTTTTTGAAAAAAAAACCGAGTTTGGATCGAATTTACCGACTGAGGCCTTAATATTGCGTTTAATCAAATTATAATGGAAAGCTCTGGATTGAAAAAAATAATTTTGTCGTTTTCTTAATCCTTTAAGGGGGGTGTCCATTTTCTCTGCTTTTCACCTCTAATAATCACAATTTTAAAAATGGCGACTGACAAAAAACAAATGATTACCTGAAATCTAAAATCAATTATTTCTTTGGTCTTCTTTGTAAGAAGAAAAAAACCACATTGAAAATGACATAGTTTCAACTATCGGTGTTTCTACGAGGTTCGACGAAGTTGTAAAGTTTGTCCCGTATTCGCAAGAAAACCTGCGAATAATGACAAGCTCTGAAAAACTTTGATGGCTCTTTCGGTCGTCCCGATCGACGGAAATGATGTTCGAGTCTGTGACCGTAAAAAAAAAAAATTATTCGCTTTTTATGTCCTGATACTCGAAACGATGGGGATACATCGTGCAGGTATGTACGAAACTCGTGGCATTATTGTTGTTCGATCGATATTCTGGCATCGACATTCGTCGAGCATAGAGAAGCGTTGGCCCGTTAAATTGCTCCGCAACCACCAAAAGTATCGATGTTCCTCGAGTTTCTCTCCCTTATATTTATACGTATATACATATTATAGAATGCTCTCCTCTCTCCGGTGTTCGAAAAAAAAAATAATAAGAAAAAAGTTTGCATATTACGAAGTAGGTTATGCACCGATTCCATTTTGCTTGACTTTTGAGCCCGAAAAAAAATTTCGCAGTTTCCGCGTAACAATGCATCACGATACAGTCAACAATCGATGGATAAAGGATTGAAAATCGTAAAATTTAATTGAAACATAATTTTCGAATTTTTGATTCATTGTTGTTAGCTGAATTCCTTCCCACCAAAACTCTTTTTTTAAACCACAATTATCTTTTTTTTTGACGGTGTTATGCAACTTTTAGTGCGGCAAGAAATATTGACCGGTATTTCCAAACTTTTGAGGGGGACTGTGTTTTTAATTGTTTTTCCGATAGTTTTCGATATCTTGATTTAAACATTTTCTATAAATAAAGTAAATGTCCCAATTATTGAACACTATCTTGTATTTTTATTATTTCTGATTCACATGCATGCGTTTAATTATTTATAAAAATTTCATTACATATATGGAACTTTTAGCTATCGAAATGTAGGGTGAGGGTCGAAGAGTCGACTAACAAATATTTCGAACGGCCGAAATCCCGAATTTTACGATTACGAGCGTTAGAATAACGAAGCGCCGAAATCCCGATCGCCAGAAAAAAGAAAGTCGAGAGAGCCGCCCCATGCGTAAGAGAGAGAGGAGGCGCATCTCTCTCTCTCTTACGCATGGGGCGGCTCTCTCCGCTTTCGCTTTTCTGGCGTTCGGGATTTCGGCGCTTCGTTATTCGAACGCTCGTAATCGTGAAATGCGGGATTTCGGCCGTTCGAAATATTGGTTAATCGACTCTTCGACCCCCACCCGAAATGTAACCTTATTTGTGCAAAAAAAGCTTTAATTAATAGAGGAAAAAATTATTCAATCACCAACGGTGACCCGATTTGACGTCTCGTGGTAACAGCTTATCGTTTTTGCTAAGACGCGCCGCTTTACGTGTAAAGGCATAAAAAATTCAAAAACTGTCGCATTTCAAAAAGTAAAGGCGTTTCAGGTTCCTCAGAAAATTTCTTACAAATAACAATTTTTAAAAATTATTTAAAATTAATTATTCGTTAAAAAATACGGTGTTCGATCATTGGGACATAGAAAATGCTGTGTGTCCCAATTATTGAACACTCGAATTCTCCAAGATGGCGTCATTAAACCCATCAAAACATCGAGACAGTTAACGCTTGACAGATCTTGTGAATCGGATTTATTCAAACAAAAACTGTAAGTTCCTGAATAAACTCACCTTTTTTCTTTTAATAATAACTCTAAGATCGTCAAATATATTTTTTATTTGTATTTTCGTGCAGTAAACATAAAAAGAAAAGTAAAAAGAGAATATAACCTAAATGTAACCTAAAAATACGAATGTAATGTTCAATATTTTTTGCTCTCCGATATTTCAGTCGGAAAACAAGAAAGCTGCGACAAAATCAAACAAAAACAGAACATAAAAACGTGGAAGCTGTAAATAAAAATAAAATAAAGTTTGAGTTGAAAAGTAAAAATAAACCAAATGCGAATGAACCAAAAACCTGTCAAAAGAGACTGAATATATATTTTTGTATTTTTACATGATTAATAAAAGATTATTTGAGTGTTTGATTTTGCTTTTATTTCTTAATACTGTACACAAAATAATATTTTCAGAACGCAAAAAGAATTCTCGAGAGTGTTCGATCCCCAGATCCTTAGCTGTTCAATAATTGGAATATTTACCTTAATTCAATTGTAAAATTGTGCACACAAAACGCATGAGTTTTTTCGAATGGCCATAAATCGTTCAATTTTTCAAAATTCAGAAATTCGGCTGGATAGACTAGAACGACAAGCTTATATTACAAGAAGCTTTTCGATTTTTTCAGATCGATCAACATTTACCGAAGATACGATGCCGACCATGAAGCCCAATTTTTCAATGCTGTGAAGGTCATTCATCATCGAGTAATTGTAAAAATTGAGTGAAATAATTTTTTTTCCACACTCAAACTACTCACAAAGGATGTCTGATATTAATTTTTGTTTATCTCTACCCTTATCCTCGCTGAATACATTTTTTCCAAAAGTTCATCCGGCGTGAGAACGAAAAAAAGCTCTCATCTGTGAAGGTCATTCATCATCGAGTATTTGTAAAAATTGAGCGAAATATTTTTTTTCCACACTCAAACTACTCACAAAGGATGTCTGATATTAATTTTTGTTTATCTCTACTCTTATCCTCGCTGAATAAATTTTTTCCAAAAGTTCATCCGGCGTGAGAGCGAGAAAAAGCTCTCATCGTTCGATGAAACGAAGGACGAGGCGCGGAAAATTGTGTTAGTTCGTAACATTTTTCAATCTAGTCGGGAGTTCACGCTCTTGTCAGGGGAAACATAGACGGTCCAGAGGGAAAAGGGTTGACCGTGTGTTACTCGCTGCCGGTTGACTCTGCACATGATAAAAAATTCGCTCTACGAGGCCAGTGGCTTCCTTTTGCGACTCTATTCCGCGATACATCCAAAAGCTTTGGCTCTCGCTGTCTTTCTCTCTGCACCAGGAAGTTTTGACGGTCGCAGACGCTATTAATATCAGCAATCAGCCCGACTCGGAGGCTCATTCATTTCGTCCGGTCGGAGAGAACTTAGGAGGCGGGAAAGGGGGGGGGGGGTTGCTTAATTAAAACTGTTATCCTGCGTGATCGCGACACGGCGTCAAGTGAGAGATCCACGCAACAAAACGCCCTCTCAAAGAGAGAGAGAGAGAGAGAGAGAGAGAGAGAGAGAGAGAGAGGGAGGGAGAGAGAGAGAGAGAGAGAGAGAGAGAGAGAGAGAGAGCTTTGCGTTGGGAGAAAAGTGAGACCGGAACACGCGACATTGCCAGGAGCTTCCATCTCTCTTCGTCGAGAGATATCTCACGGGCTTTTCTCATTTGTCAAACCTTATTATAATGCGCGTCTAATGCAAAGGCGAAACGCCCAAACGTAAAATTCTCAAATGAAACTAATTAAGTTTGTCCTGCGCAAAGGACCGATTTCCAGAACGATTTCCATTCGTAGAGCCTGCGGTTATAATTACAATGCGGGAATTTCCCCCTGACTTGATTATATTTCCAGCATTGTTGTCCTTGTCCTCCTCGAATCGCAAAATCCAGTGTACGATTCATCGATTGTTTTCAGATGAAAAAAAAAACCATCACTTGTATTTTTTAATTCGTATCGTTTTTAGAGATATTCTTGGAATTTAGAAATATCTATTTTTTTTTTTTTTGCCTAAATCATGCTGTAGGGTCGTAAAAACGATATTCAGTTGGTTTTGTAATAAAAAATATTGTTGAACGATTCAATTCTCGATTTTGCAGCAGCGCCTCGAAAAACGAAGCTTAAAAAAAAAAAACCGTGGCTTTTTTGGGAATTATTGCCATCACCAAACAATAGACCAAAATAACAAATTCATTGTAAACAATTTGTTGCTTATTTTTTGCCAAAAATCGATTGTTTTCTACAAAAGTACACAATTTCCACAAAATGTAATTTAAAAAATCATGCAAATTTGAAATTTGCACATAGCTCCCTCATTTTTTTTCCGTCGTTCGTCAACCCTCCTTTATGAGGATCTCTTTGACCATTTTTAGGCCATGTATGTTTATTATCATGTCTTCCTCATAAAGGAAGCTTTACGAACGACGGAAACAAATGAAGAAGCTATGTGTAAATTTCAAATTTGCATGATTTTTTATCAATTACGTTCAATTACATTATTAATTGTTTTTGTCGTCCAGTGTATTGGTGCTAGAGAAGTGAACTCGATAGCTGCTAAATTAGGAAACTTAGTGTTGACAAGTATTTTTCGAAAATTTCAAAATTTTTTTGCAAACGAACATCTTGAGCGTTTTTCACCAAATTCAACCCTAACCATTCTCATCATATAGTGTATTTGTGCAAAAACTTTTAGCTCGATACTTCTAAAAATGCGGATGTTGGAGCGTTAACCAAATTTTGATGGAAATTTCAAAAAAAAAAATTTAACCGAACCCCTCACGCGATTTTTATGAAATTTGGAATTATTTTTCATTGTCATTGAGTATATCGTCACAAAAAAATTCAGCTCGATAGATGCAAAATTACAAAAGTTAGAGAACTTACAATTTTTTTGCGAAAAATTAAAAACAAAATTTCAAACCGAACGTCTTGAGCGATTTTTCCCAAATTCAATCTCATCCGTCCTTATTATAAAGTGTATCTGCACATAAAATTTCAGGGTGGTAACTGCAAAATTACGAACGTTGGACGACTAACAAACAATTTACAGAATATACAAAATCCAGCCAAATAGACAATTATTTTGCAATATAAAAAAAAATGGCACTTAGAACAGGGACATACGTAGTCTACTTGTATACCATATTTCAAGTCGATCGCCCAAAGCGTTCTCCAGACATATGCATTTTAAGGAAAGCACAAAGCGTACACACACACACACACACACACATACATACATACGTCCGGACATTTTTTCCAAATGTGATTTCTCGACGTTTTGGGACATTTTGAACATACTGACATGAAAATTGCGAATTTTTTTTTTTCGGGAAAACAAAGCTTCCTTTATGAGGAAGCAAAAAAAAACCCATGGTCAATAGAAGGTATATTATGGAATTATTCAATAAAAGGTGACTTCAAAGATTGGCTCTGTCACCGCCATTTTGTATCAGAATGATAATAAAAAAGTTATTTTGCATACTTCAATATGTGTTAAATAATCCCTCCGAAAATAAATCCTATTCCTTTTTCCATACTCCCAAAATAAATTGTCAAAGCTGGACCTTTTTCGACCACCAGAGTCGTGTTATCCCTTAAGGGGGTATTCTGGTCTAGAATTTCGAAATAATACCGCCTTAATTACTAAAACTAGACCGAACTAACGATAGAAAAGAGAAACCAACCCCAATTGTAAGCTGCTATTGGAACATGATCGATACAGGCGCAATAAGATTGATGAATTCCGGAACTAATTGAAGACCTTACACTGCAAATAGACGATGAAAGAGCAGGCGACTTGTTTGCCGAATAGTCAAACTCCGTCCGCAACGTTTCCCTATCCGCATCAACATTGCTACCGTATAAGAAGGCCTTGATTCCGTGACTCCTTGCATGGAATCGTAAAAGTTACGCCCTTCTGATCATCAGCCGTCGATACAATTCGTAGGAAAACTGTTTGAGACTCAGTGGCGCTCTCTCGTGGTCGTTTTCTCGAAATGTGTTCACATCACAGCTTTCAAGGAGTCCGTATACAGCATATCGCGTATCCCTTCGACCTCTTGAGTGACTCTGACGCAAAAGAGAGCGACGAAGATAGGAGAGATGAGGGAAGAGGAGGAAGCGAGGTCCTGTCCCGGCGCTTCCTCCGCGTTGAGCAATAGAATCCTCAAATATACATGGGACAACCTTCGTATCGAATTTCCCAAGTGAGCTTCCTTCCACCACCGTCAACGACGTCGTTTCCTTTCGTTCCCAACCAAAAGGGAGAGAGAGAGAGGACCAAAGCAGTTTTGGTACACAGAAAGGAAGAGACGAGAACGAAGTAAGAGTGAAGGCACTTGCGGACTTCTCGACTCCAAAGTGTATGTTTTGGGGTGCCTCAGAACGTGGTCTACACCAGTTACATGTTGTCATAAGGGAGAACATGATCTACGCATATTCTCGAATGTTTAATGTTGGCCATGTTCATCCAAAGAACCCGAGCGGAAATTTGATTCCGGCTGGGATCAGGACCACCTCAGGTTGGCCTTAAAACAACATCCGGCCCTGATCAGGCTACATATCAGGCCCTGATGAGACTACATATCAGGCTACATGTCAGGAGAATAACGTTATTACCGCACAGGCTGGGATCCTTATCCCGTCCTGATCGCGCACGGTTCCTAGCCTGATCAGGCACCTCATCTGGTCCTGATCGCGCACGGTTCCTGCCTGATCAGGCGCCTAATCCGGTCCTGATCGCTGAGGGTTTCTAGCCTGATCAGGCGCCTCATCACTTATTGATTTTATTCCACAAGAATTTTATGTGTTTATAGAGTATATGTAGAGTACAAGGAAGTCAGCAAAGGACTTTTCGTAATAGGGCTTCTCACGAGGTTTTATTCCTTGCGGTAGAGAAGTAAATTTTCATGCTCGCGGTCGCATATATAAGCATACTATTCACATAACCCGTATGGGAGGGAGCGTCCGCCGTACTGCAACATCTCGTGGCGAGTCTTGGAACTAACACTCCTGCTCTATCCCGGATCAGGGAAATATCAGGCTAGCCACATTATTCGGACCAAAGTTCTTTTGCTGGTCCTTAGCACCACCTGATCTGTCCCTGACATGGATAATGTAAGGCTAGCCTGAGCTATATCATACCGAAATATAATCCGGCTGGGAACTGTGCGTGATCAGGCTATCCTGATCAGGCTATCCTTACTGATGCCTGATCAAGTCCTTATTCGTTATTATAGGCTAGCCGGATCAAATTTCTGCTCGGGTTTTTTGGCCGGTCCTTAGCACCACCTGATCTGTCCCTGACATGGATAATGTAAGGCTAGCCTGGCAATCTATGTCATACCAAAATTTGATCCGGCTGGAATCTGTACGTGATCAGGCTGTCCTTGCCGATGCCTGATCAGGTCCTTATCCGTTATTAGGCTAGCCTAATAACGGAAAGAGAATCCTTATTTGGATGGACGTAGGAAAGAAGGTGTCTTCTGAAAAGACAAGAATAGCTGGCAAAATAGCGGGAATGTCCTTCCAATGTGCAGGATCGAATCCCTTTGATCGTTGGAGGGTCGACATAAAATGGCGCAAGTCTTCCAGAGAACATCGCTGGAATATATTGGACGTTCAATGCACAGCACATCAGAAAAAGGCGAAGAAATGTTGATCAATGACATCGACTTCCAGCAGGACTCTTGCGGAGGAGAAAAGGACTCCCTCCAAAAGTTTAGACGGGGGGGGGGGGTTGAATCGTGTATGTACCAAGCGGAACTGTTGTACGAGGATATAGGAGAACTCACGAGGGAGGTAAGGTCCTTTCCGGCGATGCAATCTTGGAGGTTGACCTCGGTGGTACTCGGAGTCGAGAGGATTTCTCGAAGACGTTGCTGCGCGTGGTTGGATGTTTAAGCCGACATCTACACCAAGGAAAATACACAGGTTAGCCCCGGAGCTGTGCCAGAGGAGGAGAGAGAGCCAGAGAGAGAGTTGCGTTTGGCAAGAAGAGAGAGTCAAACCCAGGAACAAACTTGCCTGGGTATAAGATAATGGTTGGGGGGGGGGCTCTTGGGGTCCTTGGCGAGAGGGCCAAAGCTCCGAGTCTTTAGCGACACCCGTGGGACAAATATATTATTACTAAAGGGTACAGCGAGAGAAAGAGAGAGGGGAGAGGAAACGGGGGAGGGAAATGCCTCCCTCTCGCTCTCGTGGAAGCGCAAGGAGAAGCTTCGGTGAAGCTCACACGAGGATATGAACTGGCGGACGAGAGGGATTCCCTCGAATGCGCTCAACGGGGCGAAGAGGGTTTCCAGAATGAGCAAAGATACGCAGAGGGTTAAATGGAGGTGCGCGTACCTACGGCATACGTGAATTTTACGCCTGAGCATCACTAAAACCACCAGTAAAAGAGGGAGGGAGAGGGAGAAAGGGTGTATTCGTGGTTTTGGATGGTTCCGGTGAGATGTATCGCATTAAGCAAGTCCCGTGGCCCAAACTCGTACGACTCCGTCGAGAATAGACGCCCCCGAAACTCACTCGCTAAATCCACCCTTCCGATTTTCATCCCCCTTCAATGTTAATGTCCGGACTTTAACCGACTACTCGACAAATCGATAATTCTCCGCCAAGATCGTCATGAATATTCAACGATCCATTGCTGCCCTCAATTTTCATATTAGCGCGAAATTCTCTCGTCCCTTCCTTGTCGAAGTCACCTCCTCTTCGTTTAGTAAGAATTTCAACTTTGAAACTCTTGAAATGTATTCGTCAAATGGGAAAGAGGGAAGTAACTCGTAAAAGTCGAAAAATCACTTTAAGTACGATAGTTTTTTTATGATTTTATAAATGTTGATGGAAAATTTGGGTCTGATAGAAGATGACAGAGTTAGCTTTAAGCTCGTTACTTATGTAAAATAAGCTTATGAAACTTCAAACGCGTTTTTAATAATACTGCATCGATATTTCTGAATTTTTTTTCGGAGTTTACAGTTGATGGAACTTCCGTTTTTGCGAATGAAAAATGGAAAATCAAATTTTTACGAATGAAGAATCAAGATTGTCGCTTCAAATAGCCGACATGTTATATTGATTTCATATTTCTGAAATTGTAACTAGAGGTTTGCCGTTTAGCGGAAAGTACTTCAAGAACAAAGTACAAAGTACCGCAAGTACTTTAAGTATCAAGTACCGGTAGTATGAAGTACTACATACTTCTTACTTGAAGTACTCAAGATTTAAAGTACTTGAAGTTCAAGTACTTGAAAAATCAAGTACTAAGTATCAAGTACTTTTCAAGTTTTCAGGTATATCTCGTAAGTTCTAGTGTACTTACATTTGATTTCTTATTCTCATTTGATTTTTATATTCAAGTACTTTTTGTATTAAAACATATTCTTGACTTGTGCAATACACTGAGATTAGGCTTAGGCAGATTGGGACAGAAGTATTTAAGCAAAGAATTAAAAATAATTCAAACATAGTTCAAAACTAACGATTGTAATTACGATTTATTTTGATACAGGTTTGAAAAGCAAGAATATAGTACATGTATTGTTAAAATTACTCCAACTTCGTGTTCGTCTTCAATCAAGTGTCGTGGGCGACAGTTGAGGGACAGTATGTCTATACGTCACTATACCCAAGACACATTCAAAAGTACTTGATACTTGTACTTGAAAAAGTACTCTAAGTATAGAAAAGTATTTGAAATTTTAAGTACAGTACTTGAAGTACTCTTTAAGTGCATGAAAATTGAAGAACAATCCTTAAAGTACTTTCGAAGTACTTGAAAATTTAAGCACAATACTTGAAGTACTTTTTAAGTACTTGAAAATTTGAATACAATACTAGAAGTACTTTAAGTACAATTTTTTAATTTTAAGTACAATACTTGCAGTACAGACCAATTACTTTAACATTTAAATACAATATTTGAAGTACTTTTTAAGTACATGGAAATTTAAGTACAATTCTTGAAGTACTTTTTAACTACTTGAAAATTGAAGCACAATACTTGAAGTATTTTTTGAATACTTGGAAATTTAAGTACAATACTAGAAGTACTTTAAGTACAATTTTTTAATTTCAAGTACAAACTCGCAGTACAAGCCAAGTACTTTAAAATTTAAATACAATATTTGAAGTTTTTTTTTAAGTACTTGAAAATTTAAGCACAATACTAGAAGTACTTTAAGTACAATTTTTTAATTTTAAGTACAATACTTGCAGTACAGGCCAAGTACTTAAAAATTTTAATACAATATTTGAAGGACTTTTTAAGTACATGAAAATTTAAGCACAATACTTGAAGTATTTTTTAAGTACTTGAAAATTTAAGTACAATACTATAAATACTATAAGTACAATTTTTTAATTTTAAGTACAATATTTGAAGTACTTTTTAAGTACATGAAAATTTAAATACAATACTTGAAGTACTTTTGAAGTACTTGAAAATTTAAGTTCAATACTTGAATTACTTTTTAAGTTCTTCAAGTACGTCGCAAATACCGGGGACTTCAGTACTCTCTGATCTCAAATATTGTTTGCTGTTTCAATTTCATATGTCTGAAATAACTAACTAATTTAATTAACTAACTTATTAACAAACTTTCTCTGGTTTGTTTTATCTTTGATGACCTGGTTTTAAATAGCGTCGTTACAATTCTACATTTTTACCCCCAAAAATTCCCGGATGTTCCTCAGAAGCTGCGTTCTAAAATCCTCATCCAGAGATTCCTAATTTTAATTTGCCTAAAAAAAATTACACGCCTTTTGGCCAGACTAGACATAACCCGGCAACGCTTTCTGAAGAACCAGCAAAAAAAAAGGTAAGAGAATTCTTTTCGCGCCATTCACGCTTACAAGATAAGAGGTTGCTGGACTACGCCAATATGGTCAGTACACTGAGAAAAAAAATTGTTGAATGAACTAAATCTTTAGTTGCATACGCACGACTAAATATTTACTGGGTCCAACTAAATAATTAGTTTTTTGAATAATTCTGCGTTTCAGTTGACCAAAATATGATTCAGGCAACAAAATTTGGGTTTGTACAACTAAATATTTAGTCGTGCGTATGCGACTAAAGATTTAGTTCATTCAACAATTTTTTTTTCTCAGTGTACAGAGGGAGGATTGTACACGTTGTTTTGGCATGTATAGAATGAGGGAAGAGGGCGGGAAGAGGGAGAAAGAGACGGAGAAGGGATGCGGGGTTTCCGAGTGATCCAAGTGGCAGATCGGTCGCCATCCATGCCTATATGGGCAGCCTCGAGCGACTGACCCATCCCTCCGGACCTCATGGTTGTGTCCATTGGGAGGCTGGATGGTGGTTGCTCCAAATATGACCCAGGAAAATCGTCTGTGCACATCGGGGTGATAGCAGAATGAGGAGCAGATAGAGAAGATAGAGAGGGACAGAGGATAAGAAAAAGAGGGGAAGAGAGGAGCGAGGGCGATGCATCCGCCGTAACTCTCGAGGATGGCCTCGCACAGTATTCATCGACTTACATATATACACACTTCACCTAACGACTGTTTAGATATCTCGCGGGTGAACACACACACCCACAGACACATTTATATCTGTATATAAACGGGTAGGAAGTCGAGTTGACGGCGCGTTCCTTCCGATGGCCTCCTTCTCCATCTTCCGTTATCACCGTCTCTCTTTCTCCGCATGCATCCCCTGCAACAACCTTCCCATTCGAATATGCCCATGCAGAAATTTCGATAGGGACACCCTACGTCCCATCAAATCCCTGTCGGGATTCGGCATGGACTCCCCAAAACGGGCGTCCCTATGGGGATCCCTATCGGGATTTGCTATAGATTCCCCAAAACGGGCGTCCCTATGGGGGTCTCTATCTAGGATTTACTATGGATTCCCCAAAACGGGCGTCCCTATGGGCGTTCTTATTAGGATTTGTTATGGATTCCCGAATACGGGCGTCCCTATGGGCGCTCCTATCGGGATTTGCTGTGGATTCCCCAAATCGGGACTCCCTATTAAAATCCAGGTTGCATCGCCATATGGCGTCACTCCCATTTACCATGTCCCCATAAGATTCCTATGTGGATCGAGTATGACGGTCGTAGGTCTGGATCATATAGATGGCGTACTCGTGAGCCGTGCGGGATTTAGTATTATTACCTGTGCGATGCCAGTGAGGTTATGTCGTGTGTTTATTTTGTGCTTTCAATATATTTGGTGATCTGATTCTATTATTGATGAACAACGAAATGAATGAGCGTGAGAAAACTCGCATTCGCGTACAACGATGTCGGAAAATACGTCGGGAAATTAATCTCGAACTGCAACGCCATGCCGAAGCACGTGCTTCAATTCCAGGTTAGGAACAATACAAGTTTTCCACCGTTTTGATAACGATTATAATAGTTAATAAATATTTATTATTCATTAAAAATAAATACTCGAGATTGGGAGCTTTGTAAAACCTTTCACAGACTTTAACAAAATAAAAAAATTAATATAAATTCTAATAAAAATTGATTCGGTTCGGTATCCCTACAGGATACCGTTTGGTATCCCTACAGGATCCCGGTTGGGTATCCCTACAGGATCCCGTTTGCGTATCCCCATTCGAATCTAATGGGCGGATGTTACAATCACGATTGGAATCCAATCTGACGTCGCATTAGATCCCGATGGGGAGGCCGGGATGCGCGCCAGAATCCCACCGGATCCCTATCGAAATTTCTGCATGGGTGTATGGGTCCGTGAGATATTCAAATGCACCCCCTCTCGTACACGGCGTTCGCGATAGGAGACCCAGAAAAAGCTTCTTCATCCCTTATATACATGCATATGGGGTGTTCCACGCCAAATTGGACATTATTTGGCTTTTGCATATCCGATTTTTTTGAAATTTTTTTATGTTTTAGTATCGGTCGAAAGGGGCTTCCATGATTTTTTTCAATTTCTTTCGTCGAACCGTTCTCAAGATATCGATTTTTCAAAAATTACGTTACTTTTTTTGTTAAACGACCATAACTTTGCGAAAAATGGGCTATATGGAACGTTTTTCTTCATAATTATTGTCTTTAAACCTACTTTTGATTAAAAATATCAATCCAAATTTTGAAACCGTATTCCTATAAGAATTTTAAGTTTTAAATATAAATTGTTGATTGACAAAAAACACGTACTGGTCGATTTTCTTAATTTTTTTGTAAAAAACTGTAATCATTCCACAACTTTTCCAGTTATGGACGTTAAAAAAAAGTAACGTAAGTTTGAAAAATCGATATCTTGAAAACGGTTCGACAAAAAACATTTGAACAAAATCATGGAGGCCTCTTTCAATCAGTAGTCAAACATAAAAAATGTTCAAAAGAAATCGGAGATGCAAAAGCTAAGTGGTATCCGATTTGGCGTGGAACGCCCCATATATATAAACATCTATACCTTGTGTATGTGAATGTGCCGCTTTCCGACCCTATTTTGCTCCTTTACGACTTTCAGGCATCCTTTCCTTGACATAAGTCGTTTCTCTGAAAAGTCGATAACACCGAAGCATGGAAATTTTTGGTCAAGGACCGTCCTTCTTTCCAAAGAGCTAAGTAAATGAATGAAACGATCCCCAAAATAAGCAAGGGTTTGTTAAGGGGTTACGTGGATATGAAAATTTCAAAAAATCATTTTTTGGAAATTTTTTATCTGATTTTAATTTAACTTTTTTTATTTAATAATATGATGTTCCTAGAACATTTTCCGACAATTTCAAGTCAATCGGAGTAATATAGTCTAAGAGAAAGAGTATTTGAAAATTTCTGTCATTAGGCTTTTTTCTAAAAGCACTGGGTCATTCCATGTCCAATCGACCAAGAGTTGGAATCGACCCCTTTCAATTTCGATGAAATTTGGTCAGAAGTTTTCGTTTCCAATAAAACAAAGTTCTACCAAAGGAAAAAAAATTGAATTTTTTTTTTTCGAAAGTTATGCAAAATTTCACAATTTTTCAAATCGTTAAAGTTTATTTTTTAAATATCTTAAGAACTATTATAGTCACGAAAAATCGTTTTGAATTCGTTTTGAAAAGTATACTTGGGGCTACGAAAAATAAAAATATTCCGAACAAATTTTCTGAAAAATGATGAATTTGGAGAAGTTTGAATTTTCAAAAATCGTGACATTCCAAGTTCTATATTTTATTTTTGGTTCAATTTTTTAAAAATAATACCTTGTACTGATCTTAAAAGATCCTGATATTTTCAGAGAGGTGTTTTTTTTCGAAGTATAAATTTTTGAAGTTTTAAGAATCGATAAACATTAAATTTTTGGTAAATTTTTTTAAGGTAATTTTGTACCTCGTACTGATCTTAAAGGCTCCTGAAATTTCTAGGATGGTGTGTTCTTGTTTCAAAAATAATTTTTTTTGAATTTTGGTAAAAAAAATTTTTTTTTTCAATTGCCATTAATTCAAATTTTTACTGCTGAAAATAACAGAATTACATGATTGCTCAACTTTACTTAACTTAGAGGAAAAAAAAAATGATGTTTACCAAAATTCAAAAATTTTTATTTTTGAAACAAGAACACACCATTCTGAAAATGTCAGGATCTTTTAAGATCAGTACAAGGTGTTATATAAAAAAATTGAACAAAATATAAAAAATGGAACTTGGATTTACACGATTTTTGTATACTCTTCAAGTATACTCTTCAAAACGAATTCAAGACGATTTTTCGTAACTATAATAGTTTTCGAGACATTTGAAAAATAAACTTGAGAGATTTAAAAAATTATAAAATTTTAAATTTTGAATAACTTTTGAAAAAAAAATTTCAATTTTTTTCCTTTGGTAGAACTCCGTTTTATTGAAAACGAAAACTTCTTAACAAATTTTATCAAAATTGAGAGGGGTTGATTCAACCTCTTGGACGATTTGACATGACCGCACTATTTCTGAAGGCGATGGACAAGATTTAAAATGGAGCGATCTCATTGAAATTTTATACACTTCTGATTTATTATAATTCCTTGTAATTTCTTCTAATAATTTCTAATTTTATCAGACTAAATTATACCAAGGGTCAAATTCTATCAAAAATTGTCTGTTCTGGATTTAATTCTGCCAAAAAATTAATTTGCAATTTTGTTCAAAATGCTTCGGTCAATCACGAGCTATACTTATCTCGTAGCAGATAAAATTTGGTTTTTCAATTCCAGATCAAATTTCAATTTTCCCACCATGAGGACACTTTTTTGAGGGGTCTCAGGAAACCAGGTCCCACCGGCTGAATTTCCCAAATTTTCCAAGGAAAATTTGATAAAATATTGTTCAAATGTTGCTCTTTTTTTATGTTCAAAATTTTGAATAAAATCATTTATTTATTATATTGAAAAAAATAGGGAAAATGAACTTTTTTGATCTCTGAGACCCACCCCTTAAGTCGAAAACCCACGTGAGCATGAAAATAATTTTTACTGCTATTGTTAAAGTTTGAATGGGTTTACTGACCGCGTTCGAGTTTGTTGACCCACTCTCGCGATTTTCCGGGTTGGAAAAAAAAAACCTTTGAAAGCGGCTAATTATCGCGGGTCAAGTGTGCCATTACGAATGGAGAACAATTGAATAAACCCCGAGGGCAGTGCAATGCTTTTAAATACTTTCCAGTGTATAATAATTCTGGTACATAAAAGTGTAGATATATATCTATAAAAGTTTCTCTGTGAACCCACAAAAGGTTTCGAAGTGGAATTAGAAAAATTCGTTGCATTAACATAACAGATTTTTTTTTGACAAGAATTCAGCGTTATCATATTTTCCCACGAAGAATCATAAAGGAGGATATAAACCTACTTTATGCTGGGTCGATCCTAAAGAAATTGAGCAACATTTTATAAAAATCGACGAGACAAAAAAATTATAATTTTTCGGGCTAGGTTCATTATTTCATTGTTCATTATTTCATTCGTAATTATGTAGAACTTTTTTCTCTCCGTGAAATCGTCGTTTTTTTATGCAGGCGATTTAATTCACCGTACTACGTAGAAGAAGGGGGGGGGGGCAAAATGGCCAGTGGAGGTAAAATGGACACCTCCAAAATTATCGAAAAAATTGAAAATTTTGAAAACGAGGAAATTATCATTATAACTAGCATTAATAGATCATACTAATCCACGCAAAATCAGATCTAGGTTTTAATATTTTCATGACAATTTCAAAACGACCACCCCTAAAGTCGTCAAAAGGATATAAGATAGTGCAACTATGATTAAAGTTGAATTTCACCAAAAATTTAAGTGCATACATACACCCCGTAGCTTGGTCCAAGTATTGTTGACATTAAGATGATGTGAGAAGCGAAGGAATCGTTATTTCAACGTTAACTTGAATTTTCGAAAAAAAAAAAAAATTTTGAGTGGTGTCCATTTTGCCCCCCAATTTTTTTTTTCGGACGGCACGCAATTTTGTCAATTAAAACGGTATTTTTAGATAAAAAAACAACGGATTTATTCTATCACTGAGAGAAAAAATTACTAGAACCAATGAAATAAAGATTTGAAGGCAAAAAATCATTTTTTCCATTATTTGCCAAAACATATTAGACTGGTTCCCTTATATATTTACTTGGTTCATTTTATTCAGTCAATTCCGTAAATTTCTGGTTCAATAAACGAATTTACTTGAATCCAAAAATATATTATCAATTATATGTAATATGTTGTCTGAACACATTTTATCATTCAAAACATGCATCTCTTTTAATACAGGAAGCACTGATTCGTCCAATCAACAGGAAAAATGATTGATTCAATCAAATGCATGTGTATTAATTGTTGCTAACCATTTTGTAAAAAATATATAGCCCTTGCCAAATAATTTAATATACATACTAGTTTAGTGACCCCATAAAGAGATAAATAGATTAAAAAAAAGACAAATCTGCGCCAATTCTCCGATCTAATTTCTGTGTCCGACCGAGATTCGAACCCTCGATCCTACCTACCTACCATCATAGCTATCCTACCTAACTACCCGACACGCTACCTATTACGCTATGGACTGCTACTGTGCACTTGAAAAAAATTAGGGGTTATGAATATTCGAATATAAGAAAACATTTAAAAAACCAGTTTTCTAATTTTTAACCATTTATGTATACTATTAAAGTATACTATAGAAATGATAGTTCTTTGCTTGAAGGAAATAAAAATGTCATCGTTCCAAACAAATATTCTATTGGAATAAAATAATGTGTTGTTTATTTTACTACAGCTTCTTTTCAAATAATCACAATCAATTTTATATCTAAAAAATATTGAAAATACTACAGAAATATTTTTAGAAGTAAAATAATGATGAATTTATTGCAAAGAAATAATTTCGTATTGGAGTTATTTTTTAGATCCAAAATGTAATTAATCTAATGAATACAAATTCAATCAAATCTATTTAAATAAAAATATTTTTTGAAGTAAAATAATAATGACTTTATTGCAAGAAAATAATTTTTTCGAAAAGAATAATTTCGTTTTGAATTTGTTTTTTAGATCCAAATAATCTCATGTTTATGATGCGATCAATGTAATTAATCCAATGAATACAAATTCAATCAAATCTATCATGCATTTAATTGTTACTATTAAATAAGAGTTTAATATAATGGAGTAATAGATCCGTGAAAATATTTTTTTTAATGAAGAGTGATTTTCTTGCTTCAACAAATAAATAATCGAATTGATACTTTCATTTAATAAATAAATTCATGTTCACAAATTCAATAATTCTTTCTCTCAGTGTACGCGTAGCGTTTTAGCTCCGTTATCTTTTTGTGGTGTCCATTTTGCCCCCTCTCTCTCCCCTACATATATATATATATAGGCCTCTTTATGTAAACGGGAGCAAAGTGAAAGAATATAACCGTGGTGATTAAATATTTAATCGCATTAATCGGGTGTTATGAATTATTCATGGGAGAGTCGAGAGTGCGGAGAGGAGCGAGATATAGAAGTGAAGAGAGTGGCGCTAGAGTTGGATATTATTATATATAAATGTATATATATATATACACACATATATGCAAGATCTATAAGAACGAGGGGAGGTTTCATGAGCGCCCCGAAGGAATCGTTTGAGGAGGAAAAAAAACGTGAAAATAAAATATTAACAAGGTTGATCATAAAGCTTGATTAATTAGCGATGGCGTGCGGCATAAATGTGTGCGTTATGTCCACGAAAAATATTGTAGCGACGAACGAGTGATTCGTGAGTTACTTTGGGGTTCCCCTCTTACAACCCTCGAACTAGCGGCCATTTAATAATTTTTTTTTTCCTGGCTGGAGGCGCAATAACAAGTTTTTCACGAGGTAATAACGATTGAATAATTATAAACGTCAGCCCAAATTTCGTGATTGCTCGAACACGCGAACAGGGGAGAAAAAGCTCTGGTGAATTTTCCCTCTCTTTCTCGTTCCTTTCTAAAAATAAGCGGATTTCGACCACCATTTGTCACACCCCATAAAAGTCCGATAAAACATCGACGTGTCAATGATTTGCATACTCTCTATCATTAATTTTCATAATTTGTTGATAATTATTTTATGATTATTTTTAAGCGATTTATTAATAATGATCATTGTTAGTCATTGCTTAACTTTGTTTATAGCAGGTTGTTGCTGTTATTATTATTATTAATTTATTATTAATTGTTTACAAAAATGTAATGCATCTATTTATTAAAGATTTGCATCGTTATTTTTTCGAGGGGTTCGGTTTGAATGTCGGAAAATCTTCTTAAAAAGTTTTATCTACGTGGGTCAAAAAAATGTATTTTCCAAAAATATATTTAATAAATAACCTTTTAGCTATATTCCTTGAAAAATGCATTGAAATAACCCTAAAATCAGTGTCCATGATATTTCAAAAAGCACTTGATGGATTGTTTCCAAATTCGGAAGAAATATAGTAAATATTTTCGTACAAAAAATTAATGTATATGAGTCATTCCCTGACAATTCAACGACGTTTTGTCGGTGACCCACTTTCGATTTTTAATATTTTTTAATATGTTATTATACATGCAAAAAGAAGTATCCATGTAAATTTTTGAAAAAATATTCTCAAAATTATAATCATAATTTCTACAGTGACCAAGATATTCTGGCTTGCTAGAAGGTCATTTTTTTTTGTTTTTCAATGTACGTTTTGAAAAAAATATCGTAAATTAAGAAAACAAAATTTTTAATGTCTTTTTGGCTGTTTTGAGCTAAAAAATTGAATTTTCTTTCAATGGGACCCCTTCGATTTTGTTCAAAAGAAATTATAAAATTCTACGTACAATAACAACTTTTTTGAAGATGAGATTCAAATAACTTCTTATTGCAAATTTTTGTTTCGATTTTTTTTTTCGTAATTTTGATCTTTTTTCTTTCTATGACTACAATAGTTGATTTTAATTACGTTAAAATAAATAATTTAACTTCCCTTTCCATATTTCCTTTGTAAATTATAATAATTAATATTAAGAATTACAATTTGAGTAAGTTTTGCACTTAATTCAATTTTTTTACATAAAAATTGTAATTCTTAATGTTAATTATTATAATTTACAAAGGAAATATATGAGAGAAGTTAATATATTTATTTTAACATAATTGAAATCAACTATTGCAGTCATAAAATGAAAAAAGATCGAAATTACGAAAAAGAAATCTAAAAAAAAAAATTTTAATAAGAAGTTATTTGAATCCCATCGTCGGTAAAATCTCAAAAACTTTGTTTTTTTACATAGAATTTTATAATTTTTTTGAAAAAATTCGAAAGGGTCCCATTGAAAAAAAATCCAATTTTTTAGCTTAAAACAGCCAAAGAGACACTAAAATTTTTTTTTTCTCAAATTTCGATATTTTTTTCAACAAGTACATTGAAAATGAAAAATGATCTCCTAGCAAGGTAGAATATCTTGCTTATTGTAGAAGTTATGATTATTTCAAGAATATTTTTTTAAAAATCAATAACTTCGGTATGGTTTAAGATAGAGAGCTAAAAATTTATATGGACACTTCTTTTTGCATGTATAATAAAATATTAAATTTCACGAAAACAAAGCTTCCTTTATGAGGAAGCAAAAAATAAACAAAAATCGACGGAGGTCAAAACTCCGTTGAATTGGCATGGAATGACTCATATACATAATTAATACACAAATGTATATTCTTTAAATAAATTTCCGAAAATCACCTTTTTGGGCAGTCACACTGGCAACCCTTAATGGAAGGATCTGCCTGAAAATAATGCAACGTTAGGGTGATAAAAATGAGAACGAGCAAAAGCCTCGTGTCGTTTCGCGCGCCAATGGGATTTTTCCGACGATTTTACGATGCACATGTGTTAGAAAAAGTACGAGGATATTAAATATAACCCGACAAACGCGATTGTCACGATGTTACTTTATGTATCGTGTCGTAACATTCCGACTCACGTGAGAAAATGTGAGAGCTTGAATATAACTTTAAGGGTATATTACAGCCAAGTTATGCAAGATCGAACTTTACACTCGTTCTATCGTATGATCGAAAACTATCTTGCCGATGTATAGTTTATTTTTTATCGTGTCGCCTCCTCGTAACTTTTCATGCAAAAAGAATAATCGAGAACATTGTTATTCTGGCACTTGAAACGTGAAGCTAACAATGCCAATTATAAAAAAAAAAAAAGGGAATTCACAGAAAAAAAATGGAACACATTTCCACGGTTCAAAAAATTGGCATTTGCAAAAGATTATTTTGAAAGCTTGAATAAGAAATTTTATTTTAACTGTTATTTTTTTTATTCGTTAGCTTTTTTATTTAGCAAAAAATTTAACAAAATATTGTTAAAACATTGCCCTCTTATACATTGCAAATTTTGAATAAAATAATTTATTTATCATATTTTTAAAAAGCCAACAAATTTAACGGGCTCTGTCGGTAAAACAGAACGATTTAACTCGCCCTGATCCATTGAATTAACTTTCCCATCAATTTTTGCGATGGCATTAAGGCTATCGTGGAGCCAACTTTACACCCAAGTGAGCATCCCCGTCGAATTTTGATGGTGATTCGAGGGGCGAGAAAATGCGAAAATGGTGACAAAGACAGAGAATTGAAATTTACGTACTTGAAGGACGAAACAAGAAAGAAGAGAAATTTGCGAAGTGAGGAAATGGGCGAAGGTGGAGGATGGAGTTATTTAGCTAGGAACGACGATGAACACAGTGTGTACAAAATACAAATACATAAACAATACCCTTTAAATATGCATACGTATATGACGCAAAGTGTAAATGCTGGGAAGCAGACATCAGGCAGCAGGACAAATGTGGCACAGAAGAGCTGCAGCGTAGGAAAAGTCTCCATGACTCTATTTCTTCCCCCCCTCTCTCTCTCTCCCTCCCTCCCTCTTCCTCACTCGTTCTCTCTCTCTCTCTCTCTCTCTCTCTCTCTCTCTCTCTCTCTCTCTCTCTCTCTCTCTCTCTCTCCCCTCTCTCTCTCTCTCTCTCTCTCTCTCTCTCTCTATCTGGCTCATTTTTTGAGGGCGATAGAAGGGCCGAGGCGAGCACTCGGAGCCGAAACTTTACAAGTTTATCACAGATATTCTTCGCAAGTCGTCGGTAAGAATTTTCTCTGATGCAAAAGTTTCGAACGCTCATTCTCGCTCCTCGGATTCTCCGCCAGCGAAGTGCCGAGCCATCACCACTTTTCACCTTTTCCTCACTTCTTCCTTCTCTCCACTGCCTCATGGACCAACATATATATATGGGGCGTTCCATTCTAAATCGGACAGTTTAAAAAACTTTTTTATTTGATTTCCTCAATTTTTTAAAAATATTTTTTTGTACCCTTCAAAAGACCCTTCCTGTTAAATTTTGATTTTTTTTTATTACCCCTTCACAAGATATTAAATTAAAAAAGAAACCGCTTTTTTTGCGGTTTTTTGGTCATAACTTCTTTAATAATGGTCCAAATTAGATGTTTTCTTTCAAAATTTTTTGTTTTTCATGGCCTTTTCATAAAAAAATACAAAAAATATACTCGACGTGTTTTTGAATCAGTTTTTTGAGTTTAAAACTTTGAAACTTGTTTTTAAAAGTGAGTACATATTTTGATTTTTTTGAAAAATTTTTGTGTTTAACTTCCATCCATTCAACAACTTTTAAGACCAGTCTGGTCGTGGGCCCTCCGTAATTACTACTTTTTTCAATTTCTGAAAATAAAAAAAATAAAAATTTCTATAAATTATCATGAATACCAATCTTTGTTACTGTATGGTATTTTTTAAAAACATTTTGAATGAATTTTGACACTTTTTTATTAACAGATTTTTTAAATTAATAATTAATCATATTGTTCATAAACAGACTTAACGATTAATTATTAATTTTAAGAACGTGTTAACAACAAAAAAGAGTCAAAATAAATTGTAAATAATGAAAAAACGACTATACACTGTATACAGTAAGAAAAATTAACATTTACAATGATTTATAGCATTTTTTTTCAAGAATCGAAAAAAAAGTCATTATGGAGGGCCCACAACCGGACTGGTCTTAAAAGTTGTTGAATAGATAGAAATTTAAAATAAAAAAAATTCAAAAAAATCAAAATATGCACTCACTTTTATAAACACGATTCAAAGTTTATTTTTGTATTTTTTGTGTATTTTTTTCTGAATAGGCCATAAAGAACAAAAAATTTGAGAGAAAAAAAACACTTTATTTGGACCATTATTAAAAAAGTTATGACCAAAAAACGGAAAAAAGAGCGGTTTAAAAAAAAAATTTCTTGTGAACGGGTGATAAAAAAATCTCAAAATTTAACAGGATGGGTCTTCTGATGGGTATAAAAAAATATTAAAACTTTGAGGGAAAAAAAAAGTTTTTCAAACTGGCCGATTTGCTATGGAATAACTCATATATTTATAAAGACTACGTGGCCAAAAAATGTCTCTTTGAGCTCACGTCTCGCATTTTTGAGCTCCTCCACTTCTCTCGTCTCTCGCAGCTCGTCGCAGCTTGATTCTCAGACTTTTCACAAGGAAAAAATCGCAAAATTTTTTACCACAAGAGTCAAAAATTCCCCGTGACTTCTGTCGTGAACGTGGAATACATATTTTCTCGGCACAGCGAGATTATTCGTTAAAATCCGAGCGAGGAAAACGTCAGATTACAAAAATATGTGTTTATCGCTCGCGATCGCCGTTCGATTTGATTTATCGAATTTTCCCATCGAATTCATCGTTTCTTCTTCATCGCGAAATTTATCGACGGTGTTGACTCTTCATCGGTTGATCCGGCATTTTATGAAACGTCACTTTATCCCTGAGATTAACGATCTCGTCTTGATCCATTTGCTCGTTCGAACGTGGAATTGTCATATTTCACAGATTTCCTTGTATGAAATTTTCCATGGACACAATAAAAAGGGGCGGAGAGAGAAAAAAAAATGCGATATCGCATCATAGTAACGATAAGATTTTTCACGAGCGACATCGAATAAAATGAGAATTTGCGAGATGAGAATTATAAGAAAACCGGATAAGAAAAAGAGAGAGAGATAAAATTGTCGTCCCTCGCTCGTCTTGCGGTTTTCTTCTGAAACGATCTCGAGAATATCGCCAAGTATTATTGAGAATAATAAATCCCCCAGAGAGGATGAGCCGGAATTAATTGCGCGAGGCGATTGCAAGCAATTTGTGCGATACTGATTGCAGTTGAGGAGGAGGAGGAGGAGAGAGAGAGAGGGAGAGCTTCTTTCCATATACACTTCCCACCAAAAGTTTGGAAACACCCCGATTCCGCGCCGCACAAAAAGTTTCACCGCTCTTTGAAAAATGAAGATATTTCAATTCAACAAGCGGCATTTCAAAGCGGGCATATTTAGCTTCATTCCACTTTTTTTTTTAATTTTTTATTTTTTTTTTTGAAGCCGTGACGTCTTTTGGAACATATGGTCATTTTTCGCCTTTTTTTTGGCGTTGAAATTTTGGCGCACGACCCATGAATTTTTTTTTAAACTGATCGTTGCATAAAAATCTTGTGGGAGGAAGAATAAGCTTCAATTTTGTTTTTTAAAAAGTTTCGTACCATTTTTTTTCGACAAAATATTCAGATTTTCGTAAAAAACTATATCATATTCGTAGAATGACGCGTAACTCTAAAACTACTGGGTTTTCGTGAAATCACTGAGAAGATAAAAAGTTGCATACAATTATTAGCATTTAATGAAATTTTTTCACAATTTTTTTTCAAAAATATCATTGACAGGAAAAATTTTCGAAAAAAAAAATTTTGAAAAAAAATTCTGAAAAAATTTCATCGAATCTAGAATAACTATGTGCAACTTTTTGCCATCTTAGTGATTTCACGAAAAACCACTAGTTTCAGAGTTACGCTACATTTTATAAATGTGGTCGTTTTTTGCGAAAAAATGAATATTTTTGCGAAAAGAAATCGTACGAAACGTTTTAAAAAACGAAATTGAAGCTTATAATCCTCTCCACAAGTTTTTCATGTGAAAAACAGTTGAATAAAAATTGCATGGGCCGTGCGACAAAATTTCAACGCCAAAAAAAAAGGCGAAAAATGACTATATGTTCCAAAAGATGTCACGGATTCAAAAAAAATCATAAAATTTTTTTAAAAAAAGTGAAATGAAGCTGAATATGTCCCCTTTAAAACGCCGCTCGTTGAATTGAAATATCTTTATTTTTAAAAGAGCAGTGAAACTTTTTGTCCGACGCGGAATCAGGGCGAGTGCTTCCAAACTTTTGAACGGAAGTGTACATAAATATATAACGATATAGAAGGAAAACCCCGCGGGGTGAAATGGGAGAACGTTCTCGGTAGTGGTGAGGAGATGGAGCCACGATCGCTCTCACGAACAACCAATCCCAGCGTCATCGTTCGGTCCCTCTTTTCACAGTCCGAGAAACTATGGAAAAGGGGGAATCCCCGCGTCGGTTCGTTCCTTTTGAGCAGGCTCCGACGATTTGAATTCGCGTTTTACGGCGCAATTAATCCCCCAAGGACGCGAGCAAGCGATATAGAAAGGAAAGTAAAGAGGCAGAGAGTTGCATTTCTTACTTCCTTGGGCCAAGAAAAGGGATTTGCTTCTTTCTTCCTCTTTCTCTCTCTCTCCCTCTTTCTTACTCTCCTCTCTCTCTCTCTCTCTCTCTCTCTCTCTCTCTCTCTCTCTCTCTCTCTCTCTCTCTCTCTTTCTCTCGCTCTCTGTCTCTCTCTCTCTCTCTCTCTCTCGCTCTCTCTCTCTTTCTCTCTCTCTCTCTCTCTCTCTCTCTCTCTCTCTCTCTCTTCTGTATATGTGTTCTGAGACGAGAAAGCAACTTGCGATGCCCAAAGACTTGCCACAAGGGAGGGCTTAGACGACTTTCACCTCCTCCTCCTCCTCCTCCTCCTCCTCTTTACCTAACCATCATTTTCAACCCTCTTTTCCCTTTATCGCGAGTCAACGTCTTGAATACGTTCTTGCCCGATCCGATCGCTGAGATTTGCTAAAAAGGGAAAAAGCGCCGAAGAAAATGCCGAAGAAACTCCAGGCAAAGAGGCAAAATCGTTGTACACATTCGACAAGCTAAGGGATTTTTCAAAAAGACTCGGTAATGCGCTCTGTACCGCGAAATTTTCTTCGTATTATCGTCTAAATCGCCACAGACACCAGCAACGCGATCCTTTTCCATTCCCATGCGGGAAAATCTCGTATTTTTCCGAGATATTGCATCTCGAATCTCGTATTCTCGAATGTTATCGTCAATCCCTTGAAAAACGATACTTGGAAAAATTCTAAGACGATTTTACAAAGATTTTAGGTTTTTGAATATTTTTTCGAAATTGATTATTACCATTTATTGACAATTTTCAATGAATTTTAGTATTTTTCTGATAATTTAAACCAGGATGTATTTTGGATTT
This sequence comes from Alloplasta piceator, assembly GCA_946863875.1. NCBI lineage: Eukaryota > Metazoa > Arthropoda > Insecta > Hymenoptera > Ichneumonidae > Alloplasta > Alloplasta piceator. The sequence continues at coordinate 7,990,186 of OX333073.1, read as the reverse complement.
TCCTTTTAAAAAATTCCTTACCTTTTGCCCTTAAGAATAATGGCTGCAGAACTAACATTTCATTGCCAAAGTACAAATTATTGTTCACAATGAATTTCATGTCCATTCATTTCACAACTTTTTGAAAAATAACTATTTCAACAACTATTCTGGAACATGGTCAAAAAACTGTCGGTTTTCCGTGAATTTTTAACTCAATATCAACTAATTCTGTAAACATCTAAATTTTAGTTTTAAGAACCTAAGAAATCATTGGAGAACAGAGTCTTTTCAAAAATCTTGAACTATATCATTACGAGCACCAGACTGAAAATGATTTTTAAACAATATTTTTAGTATCCTTAGATGTAATCTATGACACAAAAGGACTTCCAGTGGTCTATGACTCAATATCTATTAGCCCTATTAATATCTAAATTTCAATATTAGAAACCTAAGAAATAGGGAAGGGAAGGGTCATTTGTAGCAAATTTTTAAAAATATCATTAAGACTACTGAACCTAAAATTATTAAAAAAATATTTTTAGAATCCTTAAAACTTGCTCTTTCAAATGATACCTTACACGATATGTAAATTTAAATTTTGTATTTGCACCAGACTCTGACCTTCTATTAACCCTCCGTGGTCACACTTGTATGGGTCGATTTGACCTTGGCCATTTTTGAACAAGTCTTGTGACCAAACTATCGATCGGAAAAATTTCAAAAAATAACAGAACATACTTCGAACATTCTAGTTGATGTATTAAGAATTAATTTATAAAAAATAAAATGACTATTTATTTTTAAAAAATCATAAATAAGAAGAAAGAAAAGCAGTCGTGGGGTCGTTGTGCGCTAAAAATTTTTGTATGATTTTTTCTCGCAAAGTTACTTTACTTTTGTCTAAAAAAGACAAATTTTGAAAGATGCAACGTAACTCAAAAACTATAGAGTTTAAGAGAAAATATCAATCGTAGAAAAAGTAGCGCACGGAATCGCCTGGAATTATTTCGGAATTTTCCTATGAAATTTTTTTTTTTTACTATTTTTGCTCGAAATTCTGATGATGACATCCCAGCAAAAGATTGTATCCGATTAAAATTTCCGAACTTCGTGATACAATAAAAATCTTGAAAAATTCAGCAACATTTGGCATGCTATAAACAACGATGATCAATAATAATTATTGATCATTGCTCATCATTGCTTAGTAAATTGTTTAAACAATTTGTTAATGACTTTTGGGCAATATTATTATTTTCAAATTTTTATTGTATGACGAAGTACGGAAATTTCAATCAAATATAATCAGATCATCATCAGAGTTTCGAGCAAAAATAGTTTTGTAAAAATTTCATAGGAAAATTCTGAAATAATTCCAGGCAATTCCGTATACACGTACGCTACTTTTTTTATAGATGAAATTTTCTCTTAAACTCTATAGTTTTTGAGTTACGTTGCATCTTTCAAAATTTGTCTTTTTTTAGCCAAAAGTGAAATAACTTTGCGAGAAAAAATGGTGCGAACATTTTTAAAAGACAAAAATGGAGCGTCTGTTCGGCCTTTCAAATCTACCATAGATAAAAAATACAAAAAAAAAAGTGTCCTTAAGTTATGCGCCCAATTCGCGATGGTCGATAAAAGTCAAAAAACGGTCACACACAAAAATGCGTACCGGATCGAAAAAAAATCATAAAAAATATTTTTAAAGAAAGCAAAATAAAGCTGAATTCCTTCTCGTCAAAACGCTTTTGAAAATAATCCGATTATCGTTTTTTTTTTGAAGGAGATATGCAACTTCTAGTGCGGCAAGAAATAAGAAACTGGTTTTTCCAAACTTTTGTGCCGGAGTGTATATCTCGCGGCTGCCAATACACGCCTCGACGCATTGTTCGATGCTTTTCCCGTAATTAAAGCCAACTTCCATCGGTTCATCGGTAAAGGTCCTCCTCTGAAAGCCCATCGGCGCGGCCAAGTAGAAAGACAAAGAGAGAGAGAGAAAGAGGGAAGGAGTGGGAATCAAACAAACAAGGGAAATTCTGCAGTGGAATAGTAGAACAGAAGCTCGGGCGTGACTCGGGGTTCTCCGCCAACTTTGTATAACAATGAAACATGTGACGAAAACAATTTGAATGCTTTGGCTTGATTAGAACGAGCGCGTTTTGTATCCACCAGCCGCAACAAAGTGCTCTCTCTCTCTCTCTCTCTCTCTCTCTCTCTCTCTCTCTCTCTCTCTCTCTCTCTCTCCCTCTCTCGCCCTCTCTCCCCGTAGTAAAAAACTCCATTAAATCGCCAATGGCAACCAATGGTTCTCATACGACTCCATTGGACAATGAATGGGGACCCATTGAGATTTCCGCATTTGTCAGTGGCGTACAGGGCTGATCATTGATCATTGAATGGGTATCCATTGAACATCAAATGCGGATGAACCGAATGATTATCATTACTCAATGATGCTCATTGGAAAGCCAATGCGGATGAATCGAATGATCATCATTACTCAATGATGCTCATTGGAAAGCCAATGCGGATGAATCGAACGATCATCATTACTCAATGATGCTCATTGGAAAGCCAATGCGGATGAATCGAATGATCATCATTACTCAATTATGCTCATTGGAAAGCCAATGCGGATGTATCGAGCGATCAGCATTGCTCAATGGTATCCATGGGAAGGTAAATGCTGATGAACGAAATGATCCGCTTCACCCAATGATGTCCATTGAAAAGTCAATGCGGATGAACTGAAAGATCAGCATTTCCCACAGATGTTCATTGGAACCCGAATGTGGCTAACGATGAAATGATCAGCATTTACCAAGGATACCCATTGAATAATAAGTAACTACGAATTATACAATGATCAACATTTATCAATAATGTCACTTCATTGATGACTGATCGAATGATGAGCAGCATTCGTTAACGATGTTGCAATCCATATTCGAGTTTCAATGCTGAACAATTGAACCCATCGATCGATGAGAATTTTTCCGAATGCGATATTTCTCGAACGGCGGTGAATTAATAAAATTAAGTAAGAGTAGATGTCGCTGATTCTCATATATGAACGATTCAATGGAATTCAATGGCGAAAATGTCCTTAGAAAATTCGGCGTTCATATCCATTGGTTTTGTGGGCAATGGGGAATGAGTGGCGAGCAGCAATGGAGATTCTTTCGTATAGTAAAAACTCCATTCATCGCCATTGAAAAATCCCCATTCATTCCCCATTGCCAAAATAACCAATGGGGATGAATGCTGAATTGCCTAAGGGGATTGTCTTCATTGAATCCCCATTAGATAATCCCCATTCCGTTTCAAATGGGGAATTCAATGGCGAAAATCCCCTTAGGCAATTCGGCATTCATCTCCATTGGTTATTTTGGCAATGGGGAATGAATGGGGATTTTTCAATGGCGACGAATGGAGTTTTTTACTACGGGTCTCTCTCTCTCCCTCTCTCTCTCTCCCTCTCCCTCTCTCTCTCTTGATTGTAAAACCGGAAGAGAGATTTTTTCCACAAAAAGTGAGAAAGAGTGTATTGGCGGAAGTTATAGAGAGGGATCTCACGCTGCCGGTTTTGACGTTTGAATTATGCTAATGCTAATCGTCAAATTGACAACCCTATCGTTATTCCACCCTTATCCCACCTTTTTGACATTCCCAAGCCCAGGACACTGGATCTCGATGGCAAAAAAAAGCGAGAAGGACCAGAGCGCGAGATGGATGATCGATGACTTTAATTTTTCACGGTTTAGAGCCTCCGCGAGATGAAGTGAGGCGTATACATTTCGCGTGACTCGTTTTTATCGTACCTTCCTCACACTTCCACCCTATATATGTATATTTATATATATATATATATATATATATATATATATATATATACATATATATATATTAGGGTGACTTTTTTTACTTTTTTTATTTCATCCACTCCCCACCCGAAATTTTGTTGCATATGTGTGAAAAAAAATTCCCTGAAAGTTACAGCCCTTAATATTGATATTAAGTACTTTCCCTTCGCGTGATAAGTTTTTTCACCTAAAATACACGTAAATGAAAAACTTTTTTCGTCAAAATTTTACCACTCCCCGGTTTTTTATGCTATCACATTGATTTTAGTTGCAATTTACGGAGAATCGAACGATATTTGTACGTATCCGGGACAACGTAAGTGTAACTTACACTGGTGCGATGGTACGGGTCCCTAAAGTTGTTTTTTACCCAAAATTCTCGATTTTTTGCTGTTATCTCCGAAATGATTAACTTAACAGAAAAATCGTGAAGAGAAATTATGTTGGAAATTTAATTTCCTACAAAAAAGGTCCTTGAGACTTTATTGCTACAATTAATATTTCTTGAGATATTGAACCTTAACTTATTTATGGTATAAAATTTGTATAGTTTATCGAACCAAAAGTTTTTAATTGTTGATATTCCATATCATATTAACATATCGTAAATCATATCACGAGTGGTGATATGATATGAAATATGAACAATTTGAAACTTTTGGTTCGATAATCCATAAAAATGTTCATATCACAAATAAGTTAAGGTTCAATATCTCAAGAAATATTAATTCAGCAATAAGGTCTAAAGGACTTTTTTTGTAGAAAATTGAATTTCCAACATAATTTCTCTCAACGATTTTTCTGTTAAGTTAATCATTTCGGAGATAAGAGCAAAAAATCGAGAATTTTGGGTGAAAATCAACTTTAGGGACCCGTACCATCTCACCAGTGTAAGTTACACTTCCGCTGCTTCAGACACTTTCAAGGATCCTTCAATTTTGCGTAAATTGCGACGAAAATCAATGCGATAGCATGAAAAACCGCACAGTGGTAAAATTTTGAAGAAAAAAGTTTTTGATTTACGTGTATTTTAGATGGAAAAACTTATCAAGCGAAGGGAAAGTACTTAATATTAATATTAAGGGCTGTAACTTTCAGGGAATTTTATTTCAGACATATGCAACAAAGTTTCGGGTGGGGAGTGAAAGAAATGAAAAAAAATTCAAAGAAAAAATCGCCCTAATATATATATAATATGGTATATACGTCGGCTAATTTGCCCGAGAACAAATAGCCTCTCGTCTCGACGTAAACCTGGAAAATTGGACATTCGCGGAGTCGCCCGCGCCAAAGTAAGGGATGAGGCAGAAGAGAGGGATGAGATTGAAGAACGCAGACGCCCGGATTGAGGTAATACGAGCTCGCGTTGACGGGTCTCGTTTTTCACATCTCCGCGCGGCATCGAATCCCCAATTTTCCTTTTTTTCGCCTCCTTTCTTTTTCACCACCAAATCTGATACAAGAAGTGACTCCACGAGCTTCATTCTAGCCTGGATTTCCGGCAGAACTGATTTTAACCATCCCAAGCAATTGGAAAAGTCATCGACACAGTCATCATCGATCTTCCTGGAGCTTTTAGATTCCAAATGATTGCATCATTTTAAGGCGGTTTCCGGGCTAGAATTTTGGAAATCAATTTTATTTTTTTTTGCACATTCTTAAAGTTTAGACGTTTACCCCCACCCCTTTTTTACCCCCAACTTTACCAGCTTATAACTCATTTAATTTTCATTTTTTTTTGTTTATTGTTGAAATATTGATAAATATGTTGTAAAAAAAAGAATGGTAAAAATATATGTATTTTTTGTATCGAGCTCGACAAAACGCTTACCGTAAAATGGGGCTACTTTAACTTTGGGGGTTATCCCGTGTAGAAATTTTGGTAGGGAAAAACTTCTGCCCCTGACTCGCCCTCCCTAACTAATGTAGGGAAATGATCCGCTCATCCTAACAGGCCCTGTTTAGCCATGTAACACCTGGCTGGCTATTTTCGGATCCGGCGGTCATGATCAGGCCCCTATGACGATATGATCCGGCCCTAGCAGATCCTGATCAGGCCCCTAAGATTTTTAGAATCATGCCCTTAAAGGCCCTGATCACGGTCACGATCATACACCGAAGCGCTTTTTAAACAATTCGTTTTTACGAGGTACTCCTTTTTCAATGTATGCATCTTATTATTTATTTCGAGGCAACCCTTTCTTAGGGTACACTTTTCTTTTGGCAATCCTCGAAGAGAATATTAGATTCCGAGTGAACGGAAATTCTCTACGAGAATTAAATAAATAAGTACAATTACATAAGACGGCAGGAACTCCTTGTATGGATTCTTCCGACACCGACTTCTGCTAACATCCGTGCTCGCACCCGTCTATATAAGCATACTGAACACACTATCCGCATGCGAGTTCAACGGTTGCTGTCCTGCGCCATCTCGCGTCAAGTCTCGGAACTAACGCGATGCGGTTCGTCGTGATAATAATAATAATCCTCTGCCTACGTAACGAACTTGTGACAGGCGCACAATTGCTTGTTATTCTCGCGGGATAAAAGTAAATAATAATTAAATAATAATAATAATAATAATAATAATAATAATAAACGAGGCAATGATTGTTAATTTATTATTATTGTTATTACTATTATTGTTATTTATAATAATAATTATTATTATTATTATTATTATTATTATACTACTGAAAGCCGATATACAAATAATTTTATTTTAATAAATACTCAGGGCAATCCAATTAGTTTTCACATCAGAGCCCTGCCAGGGTAATAAAATAAAAATATGTTTTGCTTAAAAGTGTAAAAATAACGTCGTCGGAAACTGTTCATATTCTGATCATGCAGGGCACTGGTAATAAGTGATTATTTCAATGTAATAACTAGGGACCAGGTCGTTAAGTTCCATGTCAGGGCCCTGCCAGGAAAATCGGATCAGGCAGGGCGGATCAGGGGCAAGAATCAACTAATGGTTGCCCTATCACATTTCTACACGGGATTTTGTTGATTCTTGGGGCTACTTTGGACGAGCAGCAAAATGTGGTAAAAACGTGTGCGCAGTGAACCCTCGTGACCTTGTGGGGCGGGAGGGAGTGTGGGGAGTGGGTGGAAGAGGAAAAAAAGTCATTCATAAACCAGGTACACAGATATGTGTAACAAGCCAAGACGTCCGAAAAATCGATGATGCGATTTGCATGAAGGGAATAAAGAAGGGCAAGAAGAACGACTCCAACGTCTGTTACATCTGTAAGGCCCGAATTTCAAGTCACAAGTCCTACCCTAAGATCGAACTTTCCATGGAACTCAAGTTGGAACTTAAGATCGAACTTAAGTTCCAATTTAAGATGAATCGGGAGTTGACCTTAAGTGCCATTATAAGTTCATACAGAAGTTCAAACTTTAGTGCGAACTTCAGATCGATCTTAAGTTCAAATTTAAATTTGGTTTGAAGTTCGAACTTAAGATCCATCTTGAGCTTAAACTTAAGATTGATCGTACTTAATTATTTTCACAACTAATTTAAAGTAACACGGTTGAGGGAGGCGATGAAAGAAGTTCGATCTTAATTTCATGCCCAAGATGGATCTCAAGGTCAAACCTCAAACCCAATATAAGTTTGAACTTAAGATCGATTTGATGTTCGCATTGAAGTTTGAACATATAAGTATAAACTTATATAATGATACTCAAGTTCAAACTTAAGACTCATCTTAAATTTGAACTTGAGTTCGAACTGAAATTCAAATTTGAGTTCAATAGAAAGTTCGATCTCAAGTTTGATCTTAAGGACTTAAAAATCGGGCCTAAGTATCTGGTATTTTTATGTAAAATATTTATTCAATAAAAATGACGAATTCATTGTCAAAAATCGTTGTTTTTAATTTAATTTCATGTAAAATGTACAAAATATTATTGTTTTTTATCAAAATTATGTCAAAGCAGTATTTTCGATGTGGATCTTTGACAAAAGTTACATTTCAATGCCTCTCCAAAGTAACCCCACGCTCGGGGTTACTTTGGCTTTTTTTTCTAAATATATAAAATTGTGAGGGTCTAGTGGGGCTTGCTATTGTTATACATTTTATAGCCAAAGGACACATTGTTCTGTTCGGACAAAAAAAATCAATTTTGGACGTTAAAAAAAAGCTAGGACCAAAAAACTTCCGAAACACCAACAAAGTAATCCCGTTTTGCGTTATACCCCCTTAACCAATAATTAAATTGAGACATTTTTGATCCCCAGAATTGATAAAAGGATGGCTATCGTTGGTTTGGTTTGGGGGTGAGATTGGTTTGGTTCATTCCCCGAGGAAAAAAAGATTAGATGTATGCGAGATTGTTTTAGATGTATGTGATCGAGTACAGATGGAATAACGTTTCTCGTCTAGGATCGTTAGCGTGTTCAAAGGTCGGCCGTTGTCGTGGCAATTACCTATCGTTAGAGCAATTACTCCTGGTGGCGTTGGTCAGGCCGTGGGTCTCTATGTGTCGTTTGTATTGTAAGGGATGAACAAGGCACGCACCTTCCTGAGAGACAGAGAGAGAGAAGGTTCCAGGATAACGGACGACACAACGAGTAGTTGGTATCCTGAGTCCTTCGCCTACGTGGAGGTATTCTGTGCATATATACGTATATATATGTATATATGGTGTCGCTATGTGGACAAATATGCGGGACAATGTAAGGGGTGCGCTATATGTGAAGTGGGAAACACGCCGAAACTGGCCACTCGATACGGTTCTCCACCGGATACCACGAATCCCAGGAATTACTTCGCTATCGCGCCTCTCTTCGCCACACTTTACCGCCATATTTTACTTGTAAAACTTATTGACATTACTTACCGTCAGAAGGCGATATTTATGATACTTACAGGCAACACACTGACAATATGTCCCAGTTATTTGATATCTACCCACACGGAAATTTATATATTAAAAATATATGCAAAATTGCGTACGAAATATATTCAAAATATAATTACCGTATATATTTTAGATATATGTAAAATGGACGACACATACATACAATATATATTTCATATATATGATGCATACATCTGAAATATAGATTAAATATATGTTGTATGTATTCCAAATATAGTTGAAAAATGGGCTGCATACATCCCGAATATGGGTTGAATATGCGATACACGTGTAGAAATTTCCGGAAATTGGAAATTCTCTAGGAAAATCAAATACAAAAGTACGAGTTCATGAGAAGCCGGCAAGAACTCCTTACATGGCTTCATTTACGCCGGACTTCTGTTAAAAATCCGTTCTCGCGCCCGCCTTTATAAGCATACTCGTCGCATCCTCCGTATGGGGGTTCAGCGGTTGCCGCTCTGCGACATCTCGCGGCGAGTCTAGAAACTATCGCAACGCTGCCTATACGTTACGAACATGTGGCAGGCGCCCGATCGCTTGTTCTCGCGGGATAAACATTATACTGTAAATCATAATGAAAAGTGTGAATACAATAAACTTAAATAATTAAATAAATATTATGTTAGATAGTTAGTTATGCTACCATATATGTTGCAAATATATCAGCATATATTAAGAATATATGTAGAATATATGAGAGATATATGTGAATCACACCTATCTCTCATATATGTTGCATATATATCAGCATATATTAAGAATATATGCTAATATATATGCAACATATATGTGTGGATTAAAAATATATGTACATATATTCGAAATATATCCACATATATTTTGGGTATATTAAAAATATATAAATTTAAACCAGGCTTAGTCCTTGCTAGACCGAAGTTAGTTTAGCACTAGCGCTTAAAGAACTAGATAAGAAAGAAAAACTGTTAATTAAAGGCATTTAAAGAAATAATGACATTATTAATTATAAAATAATAAAATTGATAATAAAATATCTAAATAAAAAAATAAAATTTAAAAAATATAACAAAATAAAATAATCTGTGACTCAATATTAATTATAAAC
>OX333073.1:7777544-7980158 GCA_946863875.1 Alloplasta piceator | reverse complement strand
AAAAAAAAAGAAAGAAAAAACAAATAGCGATAATCGAGAAGTTTTCTTTTTTTTCCGAAATTAAAAAACAACCGTTGAAGATCGGTCTGAATCATTTTTTAATCTATTTCTTTGTGAAAAGTACATTTAAAAAAGAAAACGTTCCGATAAGTCAATTTTTCAAAAAGTCAATTTTTTTTTGCAAAATTCACAACTTTTTATCGGTTTGTTAAAAAAATTTGAAAAAATTCATAAAAATATTTTTCATAGAGTAGAAAAATGTAAAAAAGTTTCATTCAAATCGAAAGGTGTCGTGATCAAAAGTAGTCGATTTTACGTGGAATGCCCCATAGACATTGAAGTCCAAGCCCATTGCCGATTATTTTTTTCTCACGAAAAAGTTGTGCACATCGGCAATATTTTCGCCAAATTCTTTTTTTTTCATCCCCCATTCGCGTCGCCCACACTCTCGCGCCCTCTTTTCCTCTGATGTCCTTTGTGAGCATTTGCCTCGATGTCGGGAGGGTTAAGGGGGTTGAGGGGAAATACTTAAGAGAGAAAAAGCCGAGGAATAAGTCGGAGTGCGAGAGGGAGGAAAAGAGAGCTTTACTGAAGCGAATTTCAGAGAGCGCCCCGTTAGCTCCGTGGAGGAAGAGTCAGGCGAATACGAGCAACTTTACTCGCGCGGCGTGAGAGCTTTTTCCTGCCTTGTGCTGGTCGTTTTGACTCTGTACGTATATATAGCATATACATGGACTACCCCCCTGCACTTAGTCCAATGAGCGAGGGAAACCCTACCTCTCTCTCTCTCTCTCTCTCTCTCTCTCTCTCTCTCTCTCTCTCTCTCTCTCTCTCTCTCTCTTCGTTGGGCCTTGCACTTTCTCCCTTTCGCCCTCTCTTTTTCCCACACACTTTTCCACTGAAAAGCATGTCTGCTCGCCTACTGTGGATACCTACTTGGCACTTATCCTCTTCTATCCAATGCTCGTAGACCCACCAACCAACCAACGAGACTCGATATTCGAAGCTGCGTTAAATCGCCACCCCCTTGCCAACCTACCCAACGAGCTCTCCCCCACCTCCACCCCCCCCCCCCCCCGAGAGAAATCCTAATGGGCCCTCGACGCATAATCCACAACCATTATTTCCAACCTTTTTCTCGCTCCCATGTGTCCATATATATAAAAGTACACTTTTGTTCGAATGATATAGCTGCCCCCCCCCCCCTCAGTGATTCTCTGCGACGAATCACTTTTTCAATCTCTCACCAATTGCCAAGCCCTACGATTATTGTGTGAAATTTTTTGTACCGTGATTTTATTCGGAGATGGTTTCAATTACAAGCTTTTCGATACGTAGAGCTTCAGCTTGAGGGTTTACATGTACTAACTACATGCCTAAACTAGATTCCAGACCGCATTAAAAGTTTCACTGGCTCTTTTAAAAATGAAGATATTTCAATTCAGCAAGCGGCGTTTCAAAGGGGACACATTCAGCTTCATTTAGCTTTTTCCAAAAAAAAAATTTCGATTTTTTTTTAACCCGGTACGCTCTTTGAAGCATGGTCGTTTTTCGGCTTTTTTTTGCGTTGAAATTTTGGTGCGCGGTCCATAATTTTTTTTTCAACTGTTTTTCGTGTGAAGAACTTGTGGGGGTTGTATAAGCTTCAATTTCATTTTTTTTTAAGTTACGTAGAATTTTTTTTCGCAAAAATATTCAATTTTTCACAAAAAAACGACGACATTTATCAAATGTAGCGTAACTGGGTTTTCGTGAAATTATTGGGAGGGTAAAAAGTTGCATATATTTAATCTGGATTTAACGAAATTTTTTTGGAATTTTTTTTCAACATTTTGTTTCAAACAATTTTCTTGTTTGTGAGATACGTTTTTATCTTGAACGATCGTGTCTCTTACCTCATCTACACGGGTTTCCCGATAAAAAAAGCCATGTACATGAGGTTTTTTTTATTAAAAGCCCGTGTAGATGAGGTAAGGCACGTGGTTGCTTAAGATAAAAAAGTATCTCGTTGGCAGGAAAGATTTCGAAAAAAAAAATTTGGAAAAAAATTCTGAAAAAATTTCGTTGAATCCAGAATAATTGTATGAAACTTTCTACCCTCTTAGTAATTTCGCAAAAGCGCAGTAGTTTTAGAGTAACGCTACATTTTATAAATGTAGTCGTTTTTTGCGAAAAATTAAATATTTTTGCGAAATAAAATTGTACGAAACTTTTTTAAAAACGAAACTAAAGCTTACACTTCCCCCCACAAGTTTTTTATGCGAAAAACAGTTTAAACAAATTTTAATGGGCCGTGCGCTAAAATTTCAATGCCAAAAAAAAAACTGAAAAACCACCATGTTTTGAAGGGCGTATTAGGTTAAAAAAAAATCGATAAATGTTTTTGGAAAAAGCGAATCGAAGCTTAATATATCCCCTTTGAAACGCCGCTTGTTGAATTGAAATATCTTCATTTTTAAAAGAGCAGTGAAACTTTTTGTGCGCTGCGGAAGCGGGACGAGTGTTTCCAAACTTTTGGCCGGAAGTGTTTGTGTTCTCTATAGTTTTCAGGGGGGGGGGGGGGTAAGGTTAATTCGTGAGAAAAAAGACATGGTTTGTGAATTTTTTGTGACGACACAGTTAAAATCTCATTATTAAAAAAAATAGCACATTAAAGTATGAGATTTGAAGAATGTTGTGTAAAATTTTCACGAAGAAATATTAAAAAATACGACAATGGCAGCAATTATTCGGATGTGTCTCGGAAAAAAGTACAATTGCGGTGCCCCTCATAACTTGGTGCTGGATCATCTGAAATAAAAAAAACAAAGTTCATTCGTTAGATAATAGTTTTCTCCAGGTAACGCTGGGAGGGTTTTTCAAAATTTTAATTTTTCACTTTTTTGGAACACTTTGAAGGGAAAAACGCGATTTTTCGTGAAAAAAATCGGCTAATTTGTTATTGTAAAATAAAAATTATCAACAAATTTGAAAAAACTCTCCAGCGTTACCTCGTTAATTATGTACAGAAATAGTGTTCAAAATTTGAAAAAGATCGGTGCAGTAGTTTTGAAATTATGAGGGGCACCGACTTTGAAAACGTGAGTTGTGGAAAAAACGCTTTAAAGTTTTGAACACTAAAAAATCTGGTACAAAACGTTTATAAGCTAATTTTATCGGCTTATTTTTTTGACACAATTTTGACACAATATTCTTAAAATATTAAAAATTCATTTAAAAGAATTGGAAAAAAATTTTTAAAAAATTTTTTAATACCTTACCCCCCCCCCCCCCTTAAGGATGTTGAGTCCTTATGAAATCTTTTAATGTTAATTGTTCAATAAATAGCTTCTTAATCGTCGTGAAAATTTACACAACCTCCTGAATACTTCATGTAAGAACATATTGAATTTTCAGAATTCTATCATCATTATTTCAACCTCCTTAAGGGTTAAAATGAAAAATGATGAGAAAATTCTGAAAATTTGGTATGTTTTTGTATGAAGTATTTAAGAGGTCGTGTAAAAATTTCACGATGATAAGGAAGCTCGTTATTGAAATATTAACATTTTGTTAAGAACAATTTTTTAAACAAATAAAAAAAATAACAATAATAAAATAACAATAATAAAAAATAACAAAAAAATAACAATAAACTTCGTTTTGTTTCAGTTGCTTTCAATATAGTGTAGATATTAAAAAATTGAGAGGTAAAAAAAAACTTGTCGCAAAGTTATATCAGTTTCCATAAGACTACATTTAATTAAATTTAATTTGTTAATGTTAATTGTTCGATAACGAGCTTCCTAATCGTCGTGAAATTTTTACACGACCTCTCAAATAATTCATTCAAAAACATACCAAATTTTCAGAATGTTCTCATCATTTGCGATTCGGGACTCAACATCCTTAAGCTCGTTTTGGCAAAAGCAAAATTCTACATTCCGGAGTTATTTTTTACAGTATAGGCAATGTGAAAAAATATTTTTAAATATATGATTACAGATTAAATATATGATTAATTAATGGTGTTAAAAATGAATTAAAAAGTTTCTTTTTTTTCTCTCAAATTTGCATTTAATGAGCATGAAAACTAAAAAAAAAGTCCACATTTCGAAAAAAAAAAATTTTTTTTTTCAAAATTAATTTTTTTTTTTAATTTGATTAAAAAAAAGGCAATATAATTTTTTCAAAAATTTTTAACAACATTAATTGGTCATTAAGGATCAATAAACGTGTCCCTTCAATTTTTCTAAAAGTTTGATGACTCGGTCACAAAAAACGGTTCGACCGATTGTTTTGAAAATTGGCATGGTTTTTAGGTATGTATTGAGCTAAAAAAGGACCTCAAAACGTTGATATTTTTCGCAATATCTGCAAAATTATGGTAGATTTTCTAAAACAAGAAAAAAAGCTGATTTTTTCGACTTTTTCAAGTCAAAATTAAGCATGGGAACAATTTTTTTTTGTTTATGACAATAACACGCACTTATAGAGGGTAGATTCAAGTTTCCGAAACCCACCGTTTACTCGCTGTACGATCATTAGTTCCAGAGATATCGAAGATTAAAAAAAAAGACGAATTTTTTTCAATCGCCGATATCTCAGCGAAAAATGGTCGTAGAACAAAAATAAAAAAAGTAAACTGAAGCCAAAGAATTCAGCTAAGCGATTCATAGATAGGTCAAGTTCGAAATTTTTTTTTGGAGCTCATCGACTGTTTTGAAAAAAGCAAAAATTTCGAGAAAATTTTTACCGTGATATTTCTTTCGACTGCGTCGAGGGTGATGCGCGTAAAAAATTTTTGACTTGAGATTCCAAAAGTAGAAGATTCAAGCTTCAAAATGCTTTTTTTGAAAATTTGTTACGACCAAAATTAACAATGTTACAGTCTTTGAAAAATCGCTGAAAAATCTCGAAAATTTTGCTGTTCCTTTAATTTTTTGACTGAGTGTATATTCGCACTCCAAATTGATAAGTTAATTAAGTTGTGAACTATTTTGATCTGATAAATCTTGATGGAACAATGCTCAAGGATTTGAGGGATTTACTATTGCGTATACCAGAGCGATAAGGATGCCAAAGACAAGTGGGCGGTGTTTTGAGTTACGATTTTGGCTGAAAAGCGCCAACTGAAATATACTGAGAAATGAGAGATGCGGGCGAGACTGTGGAAATGATATGTCGTTGAACTGATGAGAACGACGACGCTGCAGACGAAAATGAGGGGGTGTGGGCACCGAGGGAATATTGCTGAAACGTACTCCAGGATCGGTACTTTGTAATGGGGAACACAAGAGAGTGAGAAAGCTATATACATCTATATATATATATATACATATATGGGAAAAAGTGGGGTAAAATGGCCATCTGGGGCAAGAAGGCCATCCTCCAAAATGGTATAAAAACGTTAAAAATTAAAAAATCTAGAAAATGAGACAATTATTATCATTATGAACGTAAATAAATATTTCAAACATTCTAAAATAAATTACAAGTAAATATTCCACAATAGACTTCCCACGCTAAATCGGATCCAGATAATAACATTTTCATGACAATTGTGTATCAAGAGTTGAAAATTTTTTCAAAATTTTCATTCTCATCGCATTAGAAAAAAAATACCCCAAAATCAAAGCAAAATGAAGTACCGGGAGCAAAATGGCCACCCCTACGATCATAAAAAAAATATTAAATAACGCAATTACGATTAGGATTGAATTCCGCAAATTATTCAAGAATATTGGATATCAAGATGATGAATAAGATCTAGAACCGAAGGAAATCGGGTTTTCAAAGTGTTTCCTCATTTGTTCGAATTTTTGAAACAGAAAAAAAACAATCTTCTTAATTGCCCCCAACAATTTTTCTTTTTCGACTCGCGATAGAATCGATCATATCGTTTTTTTTTTTAATAAGGCGGTATTCTGGTCTAGAGACATATATTTTGAGTGTTTTGTCAAGCTCGATAAAAAAACAAAAAAAAATGTTTACCATTCTTTTTTTTACAATATATTTCTGAGTATCTTGACAATGAACAAAAAAAATTTCGAGAATAAAATGAACATTAATAAGTTATAAACTTGTATAATTGGGGGTAAAAAAAAGGAATGTGCTGGCAACCTTTCTATTAATTCGATACGAAATTTTAAGAAAGATTCTTAATTAGTACGAATTTCATTATAGCCCCTACCTCAGAGAAACCAGAAAAAAAAATTTGCAAAATGGCGGTTGTCTGAACAAAAACGGCGTTTTTCGACTCTTTTTTCATAGTTTTTAATTTTTTACCATATAGTAAAAAAATAATTTTGATACTAAAGTGGTAGGGTCGACGAAGAATTCAAGAATTTCCTTTCAAGGATACATTCTTAGAGGTCTACATTTGAAGAATATGCAAAAAAAAATATTTTTTTCAAAATTCTAGACAACAATACCTCCTTAAAGTTGGCCTCTGACGCCACGGGCGTAGTTGCTGCATCACTGAAATAGCTATATTGCCATAAATTATTATAATTATAAAGAATTTTCTTTCGAGGATAAATTCCTAAAGGTCCAAACTTTAAGAATATGCAAAAGAAATTGATTTTTTCAACATTCTAAACCAGAGTACCTCCCTAAAGTTACGCTCCGACGTGATGGGCGTAGCTGCGTCACTAAAATAGCTATATAACTTCATAAATTATTGAAACTAAAAAATTTCTTTTCAAACATATATTCTTAAAGGTCTGAACTTTAAGAATATGCAGACAAAAATTGATTTTTTCAAAATTCCAAACCAGAATACCTCCTTAAAGTTGCGCTCCGACGTGATGAGCGTAGCTGCGTCACTAAAGTAGCTATAACTTCATAAATTCTTGAAATTAAAAAATTTCTTTTCAAAGATATATTCTTAAAGATCTTGACTTTAAGAATATGCAAACAAAAATCGATTTTTTCAAAATTCCAAATCAGAATACCTCCTTCAAATTATGCTCCGACGTGATGGGCGTAGTTGCTGCGTCACTAAAATAGCAATAACTCCGTAAATTGCTAGGATTTAAGAATTTCTTTTCAAGGATACATTCTTAAAAGTCTAAACTTTGAGAAACTGCAAAAAAATGGATCTTTTCACAATTCTAGACCAGAATACCTCCTTAAAGTTACGCTCCAACGTGATGGGCGTAGGATTGTATTATAGAGCGTCACTAAAATAGCTATAGCTTCATAAATTATTGAAATTAAAAAATTGATTTTCAAAGATATATTCTTAAAGGTCCGAACTTTAAGAATATGCAAACAAAAATCGTTTTTTTTTCCAAAATTCCAAACCAGAATACCTCCTCAAAGTTACGCTCCGACGTGATGGGCGTAGCTGCGTCACTAAAACAGCTATAACTCCGGAAATTATTGGAATTTGAAAATTTCTTTCCGAGGATACATTCTTAAAAGTCTAAACTTTAAGAATATGCAAAAAAATATGGATCTTTTCACAATTCTAGACCAGAATACCCCCTTTAAGTTACGCTCCGACGTGATGGGCGTACGATTGTATTATATGGCGTCACTAAAATAGCTATAACATCATAAATTATTGGAATTAAAAAATGTATTTTCAAAGATATATTCTCAAAGGTCTGAACTTTAAGAATATGCAAACAAAAATCGATTTTTTCAAAATTCCAAACCAGAATACCTTTTTAAAGTTACGCTCCGACGTGATGGGCGTAGCTGCGTTACTAAAATAGCTATAACTCTGTAAATTATAGGAATTTAAAAATTTCTTTCCGAGGATACATTCTTAAAAGTCTAAACTTTAAGAATATGCAAAAAAAAATGGATCTTTTCACAATTCTACACCAGAATACTCCCTTTGAGTTACCCTCCGACGTGATGGGCGTAGGATTGTATTATAGGGCGTCACTAAAATAGCTATAGCTTCATAAATTATTGGAACTAAAAAATTGATTTTCAAAGATATATTCTTAAAGGTCCGAACTTTAAGAATATGCAAACAAAAATCGTTTTTTTTTTCAAAATTTCAAACCAGAATACCTCCTCAAAGTTACGCTCCGACATGATGGGCGTAGCTGCGTCACTAAAACAGCTATAACTCCGGAAATTATTGGAATTTGAAAATTTCTTTCCGAGGATACATTCTTAAAAGTCTAAACTTTAAGAATATGCAAAAAAAATGGATCTTTTCACAATTCTAGACCAGAATACCCCCTTTAAGTTACGCTCCGACGTGATGGGCGTACGATTGTATTATATGGCGTCACTAAGATAGCTATAACTTCATAAATTATTGGAATTAAAAAATGTATTTTCAAAGATATATTCTTAAAGGTCCGAACTTTAAGAATATGCAAACAAAAATCGATTTTTTCAAAATTCCATACCAGAATACCTTTTTAAAGTTACGCTCGGACGTGATGGGCGTAGCTGCGTTACTAAAATAGCTATAACTCCGTAAATTATTGGAATTTAAAAATTTCTTTCCGAGGATACATTCTCAAAAGTCTAAACTTTAAGAATATGCAAAAAAAAATGGATCTTTTCACAATTCTAGACCAGAATACTCCCTTTGAGTTACCCTCCGACGTGATGGGCGTAGGATTGTATTATAGGGCGTCACTAAAATAGCTATAGCTTCACAAATTATTGGAATTAAAAAATTTATTTTCAAAGATATATTCTTAAAGGTCCGAACTTTAAGAATATGCAAACAAAAATCGTTTTTTTTTCAAAATTCCAAACCAGAATAACTTTTTAAAGTTACGCTCCGACGTGATGGGCGTAGCTGCGTTACTAAAATAGCTATAACTCCGTAAATTGCTATGATTTAAGAATTTCTTTTCAAGGATACATTCTTAAAAATCTGAGCTTCAAGAAAATGCAAAAAGAATTGATTTTTTCAAAACTTTAGACCAAAATACTCTCTTGAAAGCAACGAGTTTAGTCTATAGCCATTTTTCCCCACCTTTCTCTCTCTCTCTCTCTCTATATATATATATATATGTTTCAGCTCATAATGAAGCCTGAACCGAGCATCAGAGAGGCTACGAGCGAATCTACCGAAGTCTACTGCAAAGTTTGACAATGAGATCCGCACATAGTATACACAATGATAAGTACATAATCCCCTAATATGCTAGCCCGCACTCTGTGCAACGAGCACATACGACGTGTGAATTCCAACGAGCGGCTCGTCAACTAACTTAAATTCTATTTGCATTTTGAGCGAGATACGAGAGTCTCGTTGTGCGATAAAACGAGTTTGATACGCGCCATTGCGTATACATATTATTTTCTGTACACAAATTTTCGTGAATGAGCTCAAATTACACCGAAAATGAATTTCCAAGTTTATTCGAGCGGAACACAAGCGAATCGCAGTCGAAAATTTCATTTCATTGGCACGAACATTCGTTCCAATGATAATGAACATTATTCTCATTAACGGTGAATTCAATTAGAATGGAATACCATTAAATTCACACAAATTCTGTCCCATTTTGTTCGGCTCGGTAATAAAAAAAAATTGTCTAACCAAAAGAACCGTATCGAAACGAAAAAAAAAACATTCGACAAAAACAAAGCAAGCTTCAGAAAAATACTCGACTCTGAGATGAGAATGTAAAAAAAAAAATGTTCGACCGAGCAGAAGTTTCACTTGGTCGGATTGAGAGAAATCCTTGCGAATGACTGGAACTTTCGATTTTATGGGAAATTTATGCTTCGTGTAAAATCTCACAGTGAGCAAAGTTTTGAATGGTTGCAGAAAAAATTTGAACGGAAAATAAAAATTGGGAAATCATTTAAGTCGGAGTCGAGTTACGAGAGGTTGAAATTCTCGTATTTTGAAGGTGTTCTGAAAAACAAGCCAGAATTGGATGAACGTTTATTTTCAACGTTTTTGGGGAACTGGAAAATTTTTCAATGGGACTGGACACGCCGAAGAAGGTCCTTTTTTTTTATCTCCACTGACGGGAAAATCGACTTTGCTGGAATTCACGGATTTTCGAGGGAGAGAAAAAAAAACGTCGGCTCATCTTTAGTTTTTCTCTCTTTCGCTCGATAGCCTCTCAAACTCGTAAAGGCGAGCGAAGCGTGGAAATCGTAAACGTGTGAGTGTGTGCGAGTTTGAGTGTATGAGAAAAAGACAGAAATTCGAAACTGCCTCTGCACGGTTACCGAACATTTCTCAAAGAGTTAAATCCCTTGAGCACTCGTCGAGAAAAGCGTAAGTAGCAAGATAAAGTATACACGTAGGTCGAAGGATATAAGAAGAATGAAAAAAAAACGAGAGAATACTGTGCAAGGAGAAGAGGGGGTAAAAAAAATATATCTAAGAAAATACAGTGTGGCAGGAGGAAGAGGGATTTCCCATTCTAGATCGACTGTTTTCTGAACGGATAAGAGAACTGGATTACCAAAGGATTAGAAGAGTTGAAGCGCGGTGTAAGGGGTTGTTCTTTTCTACTCTCAATCTCTTCTTCTCTCCCTCTCTCTCTCTCTCTCTCTCTCTCTCTCTCTCTCTCTCTCTCTCTCTCTCTCTCTCTCTCTCTCTCTCTCTCTCTCTCTCTCTCTCTCTCTCTCTCTCTCCCTCTCTCTCTCTCTCTCTCTCTCTCTCTCTCTCTCTCTCTCTCTCTTTCTCTCTCTCTCTCTCTCCCTCTTCATCCCTATCTCAACAACCCCCTGCAATAATCGCGTCGTTTTTTATTGTCCGATCGATTCGACGTAATGGGAATAACGAGCGACGACTTGTTACACGATTCGCCAGACGATATTGATCATGGATATTTTTTGTTCCATCCCCCAATACTTTATCGAGGTACGTCACAGCAAATTTTCCATGGATAGTTTTCAGATTTCAAAGGGGAGGAAGGTTTTCCAAAATTTATAAACTCTTTGGGTTCATGAAGCCAGTATTCTTGTCTAGAAACATACATTTTGAGCGTTTTCGTCGAGCACGATAAAAAAAGAACAAAAAAAAGAAAAAAAATTGCAATAAAAAAAATAATGAAAATTAAATAAGTTATAAGCGGGTAAAGTTGGGGCTAAAAAAAAGGGGGATGTTGGCTGACACGATTGCAACTTTTCCAGTCATCCGGTACAAAATTTAAGAAAAGAGTCTTAATCAGTAAGAATGTCGTTATATAGAGCCGCTACCGCAGAGAAAACGGCAATTTTTTTTCTCGCAAAATGGCGCTGTCTGAACAAAAAAGGCGTTTGTTGAACCTTTTTTCATAGTTTTTAATTTGTTTACAATATAGTAAAAAAAATTGTTTTTTTACAAAACTGCGATTTGCTCCGACGTGAAGGGCATAGTTGCTGCGTCACTAAAATAACGATGACTTCGTAAATTAATGGAATTTTATGAAATGGAAATTAATGGAAACTTTGAGAATATGCAAAAAAAAATGATGTTTTCAAAATTCTAGACCAGAATACCCCCTTAAATTTAGGCTCCAACATAACGTGCATAGTTGCTGCGTCATTAAAATAGCTAGAACTACGTAAATTATTGGAATTTTAAAATTTCCTTACAATGATATACCCTTAAAGGTCTAAACTTTAAAAATATGTAAAAAAATCGATTTTTTCGAAATTCTAGACCAGAATACCCCTTTTAAGTTAGGCTCCAAGATGACGGGTATAGTTGCTAAGTCACTAAAATAGCTATAACTTCGTAAATTATTGGAATTTAAATATTTCCTTTCAAGGATATATTCTTAAAAGACTAAACTTAAAAAAAAATCGATTTTTTCAAAATTCTAGACCAGAATACCTCCTTAAAGTTACGCTGACGTGATGGGCGTAGTTGCTGCGTCACTAAAATAGCTATAACACCGGAAATTATTGGAATTCAAAAATTTCTTTCCGAAGATAGATTCTTAAAAGTCTAAACTTTAAGAATATGCAAAAAAATAAATATTTTTTCGAAATTCTAGACCAGAATAGCCCCTTAAAGTTAAGCTTTAACGTGACGGGCGTAGTTGCTGCGTCACTAAAATAGCTATAACTCCGTAAATTATTGTAATTAAAAATTTTCCTTTCGAGGATATATTCTTAAAGGTCTAAACTTTAAAAATAATGCAAAAAATATGATTTTTTCAAAGTTCTAGACCAGAATACCCCCTTAAATTTAGGCTCCAACGTGACGGGCATAGTTTCTGCGTCATTAAAATAGCTAGACCTTCGTAAATTATTGGAATTTTAAAATTTCCTTACAAAGATATACTCTTAAAGGTCTAAACTTTGAAAATATGTAATAAAAATCGATTTTTTCGAAATTCTAGACCAGAATACCACTTTTAAGTTAGGCTCAAACGTGACGGGCATAGTTGCTACATCACTAAAATAGCTATAACTTCGTAAATTATTGGGATTTAAATATTTCCTTTCAACGATATATTCGTAAAAGTCTAAACTTTAAAAAAAAATCGATTTTTTCAAAATTCTAGACCAGAATACCCCCTTAAAGTTACGCTCCAGCGTGACAGTCATAGTTGCTGTGCCACTAAAATAGCAATAACTCCGTAAATGATTGGAATTTGAAAATTTCTTTTCAAGGATATATTTTTAAAGGTCTAAACTTTAGGAACATGCAAAAAAAAAATAGTTTATCAAAAGTTCCAAACCAGAATACCCACTGAATTAAAAATTGGATGTGGAAAAAGAGAGTCCATTCTTGTTTGCAATAACGCGATATTCTTTCGAGGTCCGATAAGGCTGGATTTTTTTTTCGACCACGCTATAGATGGTACAGGAATGAAATTATTCGACATACCGCCGTCGGATACTCATGTATGCATGGAATTTCCCTCGGCTGTTATACGGGCGGAAAAACGTAGTGAAAAAAATTGTACGATTCGTGCTCACGCTGCATGTAACCTAAATATATATGTGGCATTCCACGGTATTTCGATCAAAATCTTACCTTGATGAATTCGATTTTCCTCTAAATTTTTTATATAAATAAAGACATTAAAAAAAAAATTCCCAAATTTTTTCAGAATTTTTCAGCCACGCGTTTTTTGGATTTATTTATTTTTTTTTTTTAAACGGGACATCTTTGTAAAATCTGAAAAAATTCAGAAAAATCTAAAAAAATATAACAAATTTTTGGGTCTTTGTTCCATAACGGAGATTTCAATACTCTATGAGTCAAATTCAAGAAATTAAAAACAAAATTTGACTCATAGATTTTTAAACTCTCCATTTTGGAACAAAGCCCAAAAATTTTGTTATACTTTATTAGATTATTCTGAATTTTTCGGATTTTACAAAGAGGTCCCTTTAAAAAAAAAAAAAAAATCCAAACAACGCGTGACCAAAAAATTCTGAAAAAATTCTGAAATTTTTTTCGTTAATGTGTTCTTTTATATAAAAAATTAAGAGAAAAATCAAAATCATCGAAACAAGATTTTGTCGTGTTATTCCAGGACATTCCGATCAAAATCTTGCCTAGATGATTTAGATTCTCCTCGAAATTTTTTATATAAAAAAACACATTGAAATCGTTTTTTCCAAATTATTTCAGAATTTTTTGGTCACGCGTTCTTTGGATTATTGTTATTATTTTTTTTTAAGGGACCTCTTTGTAAAATCCGAAAAAATTCAGAATAACCTAATAAAGTATAACAAAATTTTTGGGCTTTGTTCCAAAATGGAGATTTTAAAATTCTGAGTCAAATTTTTTTTTTCTATTTTTTGAATTTGACTCATAGAGTATTGAAATCTCCGTTATGGAACAAAGCCCAAGAAATTTGTTATATTTTATTAGATTTTTCTGAATTTTTTCAGATTTTACAAAGTTGTCCCGTTTTTAAAAAAAAAAAATAAATAAATCCAAAAAACGCGTGACTGAAAAATTCTGAAAAAATTTGGGAATTTTTTTTTCAATGTCCTTATTTATGTAAAAAATGTAGAGGAAAATCAAAATCATCAAGGTAAGATTTTGATCGAAATACCGTGGAATGCCACATATATATATATATATATATATATATATATATATATATATATATATATATATATATACATACTATATGTGTGCATATATAGGTAGGTATGTATATTTTCGCGGTGAAACTGAGGAGGTCGCTAGTTACCATGATTTCCCACGTGTCCCTGCCACGCGCTGGTTCGTCCTTCCGGTTGTAACGAGAAGCAAACTTTTATTCTCGCCTAACTCGACTATCGCCCGTAAAAAAAAGGTGAAAAACGAGAAAAAAGCTGCGGAAGAAGGAAGAAGAAAAAATCGGCGAGGAAAAACGAAAAAAACGACGGGATATGTGAAATATCTCTCTGCGGTATGGACTCTGATGCTGTTCCAACTTTTTGACGTTTTTCCCGATGCACAAAGGTACGTGTGAGGGATGCAGAACCTACGAAAAAAAGGCGAAAAAAAACAACGACGTATCGCACGGAGAGAAAAAATCCAATCAATCGGTATCAGTGCGAAGGTTGGCTTGTAAAAGTTTTGGAATGAAAAAAAGAGGTTTTTTTTGTAGCTTCTCTTTCGAGCGTTCGATGGATTGTGATCAAAGCTTCGAATGGATATTAGGTTTCGATTCGATACGATATTTATCGATAACGATGACGAGATATATCGATGATGCGTATATTTGGCGGAATACTCAAATGTGAGGAGAAAAGGGAAATTGTCAAAGGGACGACGCTTCTATATAAAAGAGGAAAGTCTCTCACCGGAGCTTGTATTTCTGCTCGTTCCTCTGTCTCTCCCTTATTTTCTCTCTCTCTCTCTCTCTCTCTCTCTCTCTCTCTCTCTCTCTCTCGCCGAGCATTGCGAAAGGATGACAGAGCCCAATGGAATTTGAGAACCTTTGCGAATTTTGTCTTCGCCAAGAATTCACAAATACATATATATATTATATATATATGGGGTATTCCACGTCAAATCATGCGGTCATCGGCTTAACCCCCTCGAATTTCGATGTCCAATGAATTGTGGGCTTCGTTTGGCCCAAAATATGACTTGAAATTTTTAGAAATTTTTATTTCATTTTTTAAGGGTTGCCCGAAATAGAAAATCATTAAATTGAGGGAAAACATGAAGTGGGGCCTTTTTTAAATTAATGAAATATTTTCACAGAAACTGGGGCCCAAAACAGATATTTTCGTCATAGTTCGATAATGGGCTAAAAATAATTACTATTTTTTTTTAATTTTAATTTTTCAATTGTGTTTGAATCATCCGTTCCATTTCAGGTCGTCGAGGCTAATAAATTTTCGAAAAATGTTGCCGTTTCACTCTCAAAACAAGAAAAAAAAAATCAAGTTACACTGGAAAAATATTTTTGTTGTTGTTATTCTTACTACAAGAAACAATCAAAATAAAAAATTATAAAATTTTTTTTTTTTTAAATAGTAGTTATTTTTGGCCCATTATCGAACTATGACAAAAATATCTGTTTTGGGCCCTAGTTTCTGTGAAAAAATTTCATTAATTTGAAAAAGGTCCCTCCTTATATTTTTCCTCTATTTAATGATTTTTTAGCTCGGGCAACCCCTAAAAAATGAAATAAAAATTTCTAAAAATTCGAGGTCATATTTTGGGCCAAACAAAACCGACAATTCATTGGACATCGAAATCCGAGGGTGTCAGATCGATGATGCGTGATTTGACGTGGAATGCCCCATATAGATGTGTGTACAGCAAGAGCAGAGTTTCGCGGTTGAGCGCGCGGTAATCGCATAACGCTTACCAAAGACGACACTCGGTGGGCGACACACGCACACATCGCTTCGAAAAACCTGTTCGAGCTATTACATCCCATAAACCGCACGCACACGCGTTCACTTGATCAGATAAAGTAAAGACTTCTAGCGCGATGCACGCACTCGCCAATAAAGTGCATCGAGGAAAACGCTGCTCTCATGGGATTTTGGTCGTCCCTTCTTTTCCGATCGATTTTTATTCGCGGGAAAATCTATTGGCTATATGATAAATATTACTGAAGGGAAACACATATTAGGGGTAAGGTAAATGTCCCAATTATTGAACAGCTAAGGATTTGGGGATTGAATTCGGTGAGAAAAAAATATAAAATCAAGAATAAAAACCATCGCTTTCATGTTCAAATGATTCTTTAATATTTTTACTTTCAAAAAATCACCCTTTAAATTATTTTCAAATGATTTCAAATGAAAAAAAAGAATAATAATGTGAAGCATGCAAATGTCCCAATTATTGAACACTGGAAGTGCCTATGTCCCTAATATTGAACAGGCATGTCCCAGTTATCGAACACTCTCGAGAATTCTTTTTTCGTTCTGAAAATATTATTTTGGGCACAATATTAACAAATAAAAGCAAAATCAAACACTCAAAAAATCTTTTATTGCCCTCCGGACGTAAAAGTGCCTTTTTACGCCCACTTCGTGGGCTTAAAAGGCACTTTACACCGTCGGGCGATAAAATATTGTATGACCCTCGTACAAAAAAACTTTTTTGTCCTCGGGTCATAATGTACTATTGTTAATCATGTAAAAATACAAAAATATGTATTTAGTCTCTTTTGACCGGTTTTTGGTTCATTCGCATTTGGTTTGTCTTTGCTTTTCAGCTCGAACTTTATTTTATTTTTATTTTCAGCTTCCTCATTTTTATGTTCTGTTTTTGTTTGATTTTGTCGCAGCTTTCTCGTTTTTCGACTGAAATATCGGAGAGCAAAAAATATTGAACAATACATTCGTATTTTTAGGTTACATTTAGGTTATATTCTCTTTTTACTTTTCTTTTTATGTTTATTGCACGAAAATACAAATAAAAAATATATTTGACGATCTTAGAGTTATTATTAAAAGAATAAAGGTAAGTTTATTCAGGAACTTACAGTTTTTGTTTGAATAAATCCGATTCACACGATCTGTCACACGTTAACTGTCTCGATTTTTTGATGGGTTTAATGACGCCATCTTGGAGAATTCGAGTGTTCAATAATTGGGGCACACTGCATTTTCTATGTCCCCATGATCGAACACCGTATTTTTTAACAAATAATTAATTTAAAAAATTGTTTAAAATTGTTATTTGTAAGAAATTTCCTGAGGAACCTGAAACACTTTTACTTTTTGAGATGCGTCAGTTTTTGAATTTTTTATGCCCTCACGCGTGAAGCGGCGCGTCTTAGCAAAAACGATAAGCAGTTACCACGAGACGTCAAATCGGGTCACCGTTGCTGATGAAATAATTTTGTTCTCTATTAATTAAAGCTTTTTTTGCACAAGAAGGTAACATTTTGATAGCTAAAAGTTCCATATATGTAATAAAATTTTTATAAATAAGTAAATGCATGCGGGTGAATGAGAAATAATAAAAATACAAGATAGCGTTCAATAATTGGGACCTGTTCAATAATTGGGACATTTACCATAGGTGGATTAAGACGGCAGTCTCAAGGAATTATGCATAAGCAATAACCATTTTAGTTCCACAAACTAGGAACTTTCTGTTAGAGGAGTATTTTGGTCTAGGATTTTGGAAAATAGTACATTACATCACGAGGACGAAAAAATATTTTTTTAAATGTTTTTACGCCGAGTGATATAATAGTACATTACATCACGAGGACGTAAAAACATTTTCTGACGAGTGATATAAAATATTTTTCTTTGCATATCCCTACAGTTTTGACCTTTAAGAATATTTTGTCGAAAGGAAATTTTTAAATTCCTATAATTTCTGAAGTTATAGCAATTTTAGTGAATTTTACAAAATATTTTTGGTTTTTTTTTATCAAGTTCAACAAAACGTCGAAAGGTTTCACTGCTCTTTGAAAAATGAAGATATTCTAATTCAACAAGCGGCGTTTCAAAGCGTTTCGCTTTTTCCAAAAAAAAAATTCGATTTTTTTTTACCCAGTACGTCTTTTGAAACCTGGTCGTTTTTTGGCTTTTTTTTGGCGTTGAAATTTTGGTGCACGAACCATGAAATTTTTTTAAAACTCTTTCTCGTGTAAAAAACTTTTGAAAAGCAGTATAAGCTTTAATTTCGTATTTTTGAAAGTTTTTTACGATTACTTTCGCAAAAATATTCATTTTTTCGTAAAAAAAAACGATCTGTTCATAAAATGTAGCGTAACTCTAAAACTACCGGGTTTTCGTGAAATCACTAGGATAATAAAAAGTTGCATATCATTATACTGGATTCAACGAAATTTTTTCAGAATTTTTTTTCAATATTTTTTTTTTTCGAAAATTTTTCCTTCAAGGAAATATTTTTTTATCTTAAACAATCGGGTCTCTTACCTCATCTCCACGGGTTTTTCGATGAAAAAGCCCTGTAGGTAAGGTTTTTCGATGTGTATTTTGAAATACAATAAATATATCCAAATTATCCGTATAAAATTATTTATTATCAAATCATATATTGCATTATTGCATTATATATTGCATTATTAATATGTCGTAATATTTGAATATATTTTATTTTCCATGTCGGTCATATTGCCCCTGGGTCCAAATGCCCCCCCCCCCCCCCCCCTGTTTATATCATGGATGGATCGAGAGTCCGAGAAGCGCGTCCACCCGGATGACTTCCTCTCTCCCTCTTTCTCTTACACACACACACACACACACTCTCCCTCTCTTATCTTTTTTCTCTGTCTTTCATATACGAGAACGCAGACAAGTGGTTTTGGGGACCGTGAGATAATATGTGGGAGATCGAAGTCAGCGGGAGAGCCACCAGACCGCGAGACTGAGAGGCTATTCGCGTGATAAAGTGTTCTCCACGGTGTGAACACACTCAAACGGTACATATTACACACACACACACACACACACACATACATATATGGGGCATTCCACGACGAATCACGCGGTCATAGGCTTGACACCCTGGGATTTTGATGTCCAATGAATTGTGGGTTTCGTTTGACCCAAAATATGACCTCAAATTTTAGGCCAAACGAGACCCACCATTCATTGGGCATCAAAATCCGAGGGAGTCAAGCCGACGACCGCGTGATTTGACGTGGAATGCCCCATACATAAGTAGTTCGGTACCAGGGACCCTCTCGGTCACTCGGAGGAGCACCAGCGAATTTCGAGAGGGAATGATAATCCTCCAGCTTCCTCCCTTCCTCTTCCTCCCTCTCCCTCTCTTTCCTGGTGGACCAAATCATCGCGCTTTGGAATGGTCCACGGCGAATTCATCGTCCATGACGCGAGGGGGTGAATGCCTTTCTCGTCACAACCCTCCGCATTGGAAAGGGAGACGGTTACTCGTGCCATTGACGTTATCGAAAGGCCGATATTGGTGATCGAGTGTCCACGTCAAACCTGTTGTCGATAACGATATTCAAATTGTGAATAACATTGAATTATATATCTGGTAACCGTTCAATGGCATCACGAGTGGTGACTATTGTGCGAATAAACTGATATCGAAGCCAGGAATTCACGGATTGGAGGCGTCCTCATTGAAACCCAGAATTTAGACTCTTCAATTTTTTTTTCTTTTTTGAAACATTTGTTTATCAGTCGATTAATTCCATCGCTGATGATTATTGGTCGGGCCGAAGGATGAAGCCGATTATCAACTGAAAACGAGTTCCCGATGAGATCATCAATATGTAATGACGAGAGAGGAGACGAGAAACAGAACAACGATCCTTGATGATATTCTTTTGGTGCTAAATCAGGAGGATTCAGATTTCTTTTTTTTTTTTTAATGCATATTCAATGAAAGGCTCGCGAATAATACTGTTCCCGGAAAGCCACTCGCTCTCATGTTCTCATTCACATTTTTTTCTTCTCTACACTTTTTGTGTTCGGTTCCTGTTTCAGCAACCGGACGGGATCGTCCTACCTTGAGAGAGAGAGAGAGAGAGCATCACCGATGAATATCGGTAACTTTATGCAACATTCGCAGACAGCGAGAGTGACCACTCGAAAGGTTAAGCGAGGAAACATCATCAATTTTGGCTAGTTTAGCGGAGAGAATTCTGTTAGGACGAGGTAGTCCGGTTGAAGGCAGGGTGTCTTGGGACTTCCCGGTCCTCGTAAAACTGGCTATTTTTATAAAAATAAAAAAATAAAAACGATATAAAAAGCAGTCGGACTCGTGGCAGAACTCACAGTTGGTCATCCGCATCGTTGGACCTCGGAGTCATGAGGCTCTTCTTTCCGGTGAGTGATTCCTACTTATTGGCTGATTACAAGCATTTGGACAAATGAACCAATCATCGATTCAAATCCATGCAGTTATGCCTATTGGCGATTGGCGCTTCAGCGTCATCAGCAACGATAAAGACACAGGCAAACGAGCACGATCATGACCAGCAGAAGAGACACGTAGGTGAGCTTCGAAGTCTTCAACAGACAGTCGTGGTCCAGCCGAATCCTGCTCACCAGTCACCCTATTCAGCTAAACTGATCCAGCAGACTGGACGAGCTTACTTCGATCAATCGGCTGATCTGGATGGTCAGCAAATTGCCCAGGGATTCTATGATTATCCGAAGAGTCTGAGCACAGATTATCAATCGATTGGGACGGGAGTGGCCGGTGACTTTGTCGATGCTTCAGTTTCTGTGGCTCCCGCAGTTCCTCTTGCGCGAAATTTAGAGGGACCGGCGGTACGTTACATTTCTGGGGAAGTCAGACATCCAGTTGAAGTTCCAGTACCAAATCCAGTTCCGGCTTACGCCGAGAGGAACTATCGGGTGAACGTTGATCAGCCGACACCGCTATCGGTGACTCAACCATTCGTGGTGTCATATAGAATTCCTGCGAGCGTTTTGCATCCAGTTTCCCATCAACGAGTCCTCAACATCCCCGAGGGCTACGCGGGCAGTTTTGGACATCAACGGGACTATGCAGTGTCCAGTGGAGTCTCTTACAATCAGCAGACGGTCACGGATCAGCAGACTGTGCTTGATCAGCTGTCCATTGTGGATCAACAACAGGCTGTTGTCGATCATGAGCAGGCTGTCGTCGATCAGCAGGTTGTTCTGGATCCGCAAAAAATTCATTTCTTCGAAAACCCTAGTGACCCCCTGACCATTGACGGTAGTCCATCTCTTGACCAACGGATCAACGGTCCAAGCCAATTGTACAATGTTGCTGAGCAGGAATCACCTACCGAAGCTTCTTCGGTCCAGGATGTCTTTCGCAATGCCTACAAAACCGTCGGACCCACCCAACACGTTAAGAAACCTGTTCAACTTCCAAAGGACTCGTCCGACTCAGAAGATACGGGTTATCATTACGACAAACCCGCGATAGAGTTTAACTTCTAGCCTTGTAAATGTTGAGTTTTCTCTTGTTCCTGAGACTTTTGTCGAATAAAATGGTAATCGACTGGAAAGTATGTTTGTGAAATATATTAATTTTTTTTTGCTCAGAGGGAGGTACACTACCGGCGATAAGTTTCTGGACAAAACTTCAAAAAAGGTCTGAAACATTTTTTTATGCCATTTCGTCGAAAGTCAACGTACACTAATTTAACAAGCGGCATTTTAAAGGGGAAGAATTTGGCTTCATGTCCAGATTATTTTTACAATTTGTTTTTAGATTTGGACTCTATTTTACAAGCTTTTATTTACTTTCACCTGTCCCAGTGTCTGTCTATAATCAAATCTCTCAAGTTAAATTTGACCCACTTCCCGATTTCCGATTGAGTTGAAATTTTTCATGCATTTGTAAAGCGGATGACAATGCAATATTATCACAAAAAATTGTTTCGCAAAATTTTTTATAAAAAGAATGCTTGAAAATCGTTTTGCAACGAAAAACGTTTTGTATAATTTTTTGCAATAAAAATGTTTCGCAAAGATTTTTGCAAAATTTTGTTCACAAAATGGTTTCAAGCAATTGATTTGCAACATTTATCTACGAAAATTTTTCGCAACAGCCTCTTTCTGAAAAATTTTATGAAAAAATTGTTCTGCATAAATTTTGCAGAAAAATGTTGCAAATTAATTGTGTGAAACAATTTTGTCTAACAAATTTTGCACAATAATTTTCGTGCAAAAAATTTTGCGATACTTTTTTTTTGCAAAAAATTATGCTAAATTACTTAACTAGTTATTTAACATCATAAATTTTTTATTAACAACTAATAAAAGCTTGTTTAAAAAAAAAATTCGTTTATTTTTGAAAACAGCTGGTTTTCGCTTTTTCCCCCCTCTCTTCAGGTGCACCCATTTTCTAGAGGGATTATTTTTAATACATTTTTACGATTGGATTCACAAAGAGGAAAGTTTCAGCTTCAATTTCTTTTTTTTTTAACTTTGAGCGATTTTTTTTCCAAAATTATTCTGTTTTTTGTGAAAACATAGGAAATTTGAAAAATCCCGTATAACATGAAAACGAAGAGGATTCATGAAAAACTTCAGGATAACAAAAAGTTGCGTCTATTTTTTGTAAGTGCAGAGAAATATTTTCAGATTTTTTCCTCCAAATTTTTTTTTCT
Source organism: Alloplasta piceator (assembly GCA_946863875.1). Classification (NCBI taxonomy): domain Eukaryota; kingdom Metazoa; phylum Arthropoda; class Insecta; order Hymenoptera; family Ichneumonidae; genus Alloplasta; species Alloplasta piceator. The sequence goes on along the minus strand of OX333073.1, from coordinate 7,957,752 downwards.
CATTTTCTGGGTCGGAGCTCAGACCATTCAATTACCATAACTCGAGAACTATAAGATTATGGATAAAATTTCAAGAAGGTAAAATACTTTATTTTACTATTCTCAACACACTGGAATTTCTTTTCCAATTTTTTTCCCACATTTTTTTCCAGCCTCAATATGATAAAAAAAAAAATTTGGACAAAAAATTTGAAACAATTCCTCTAAACTCAAAAAAAACAGGCGCAACTTTTTGCTATCCTAAAGTTTTTCATGAATCCTCTTTGTTTTCCTGTTATACGGGATTTTTTAAAATTCCTCTTTTTTCACAAAAAACAGAATAACTTTGGGAAAAAAAATCGCTCAAAGTTTTTCAAAAAAGGAAATTGAAGCTCAAACTTTCTTCTTTATGAATCCAATCGTAAAAATGCATTAAAAAAATTTCCTCCAGAAGATGGGTGCGCCCGAAGAGAGGGAGAAAAAGGCGAAAAACAGCTGTTTTCAAAATAGAGTCCAAATCTAAAAACAAATTGTAAGTAAAATAATTAAAAAATCAGGAAATGAAGCCGAATTCTTCCTCTTTAAAATGCCGCTTGTTAAATTAGTCTACGTTGACTTCCGGCAAAATGGCATGAAAAAAATGTTCCGGACCTTTTTTGAAGTTTCGTCCGGAACCTTTTGGCCGATGGTTTATCTCGAGAATCGAGCTGATGATCGAACTGCTCGCGGCTTCTATTTACTCCAGTTTAACGGGTAAATGAGCTCTGAATATCAGGATACGTATAAAAGTAACCGACTTTCATGCAGACTCGATATAAATGTATGGGGCATTCCATCCCAAATCAGACCTTTTGAAAAACTTTTTTTTTATTTCCTCAATTTTTTAATATTTTTGAGTACCCATCAAAAGACCCTTCCTGTTAAGTTTTGAGATTTTTTTTTATTGCTCGTTCAAACAATATTAAATTAATAAAAACACCGCTCTTTTTTTTGGTATTTTGGTCATAACTTCTTTAATGATGGTCCAAATTAAAAGTTTTTTTTCAAAATTTTTGTTTTTTATGGCATTTTTAGAAAAAAATACAACAAAAGTATTCGACGCGTTTTTGAATGAGTTTTTTGAGTTTTAAACGTTAAATCGCGTTTTTCAAAATGAATGTCATTTTTGATCTTTTTTTAAATTTTTTGTTTCAAACATCTATTTATTCAACCATTTTTAAGACCAGTCCGATCGTGGGATCTCAATAACTACTATTTTTTTCAATTTTGAAAATTAAGATTTTTTTTAAAATTAAATTATTATGAATACCAATTCTTGTTACTGTATAGCATTTTTTAAAACAGTTTGAATTAATTTTGACACTTTTCCATTGTTCACAGATTTTTAAAATTAATAATTAATCGATGAGCAAATCACAACAGTTCAAGAATTGTATAAATACTGCGAAGTCAATTACAGGGGAACACAAAAACTTCATTCAATTATTCCAATGAGCAACGGAAACGTATTGGCAAAGGAATATTCTAATTCAGGAAATAATCGTATATGTAAGGTTTTCAAAAAAATACGTGAATAAATAAAAACTCCTGTTATTATTATTCATAAACAGACTTGACGATTAATTATTAAATTTAAGAAGCTGTTAACAATAAAAAAGTGACAAAATAAATTCTAAATATTGAAATATTGTATGTTCTAAATATTGAAAACAAAAATTGGTATTCACAATAATTTATAGAAAAAAAAAAAAGTTTTAATTTTCAAAAATCGAAAAAAATAGTAGTTATTGACATCATACGATCGGACTAGTCTCAAAATTGTTGAATAGATAGATGTTTGAAACAAAAAATTAAAAAATAAAAATCGAAAATGACATTTACTTTTAAAAACGCGATTTAACGTTTGAAACTAAAAAAACGCATTCAAAAACACGTCGAATATTTTTCTTGTATTTTTTTCTGAAAAGGCCATTTTTCTGTTAATTTAATATCTTTTGAACGGGTAATCAAAAAAATCTCAAAATTTAACAGGAAGGTCCTTTTGATGGGTAGTCAAAAATATAAAAAAATTGAGGAAATTAAAAAAAAAAGTTTTTCAAACTGTCCGATTTGGGATGGAATGCCCCGTATACAGACGACAGGGGGACAACATTCACGCGACTTGCGAACGAACGTCCGAAGCGCGAGGGCGTTCTCACTCGTTCAACCCCTTTGAGCGATTTAGATTCGGCGGATTGAGCTCGGCAAATACCCTCGTTGATGCCGCGATGCCGCATCATGTATACGGGCGATAAACGAACGAAATATCGGAGGGAAAATTGACGCTCACGTTATAGAGTACGGACCCTATCCTTCTCTCTCTCTCGCTCTCTCGTTCATCATGTGGCCATTAGGAATAGTCGAGGATTGCACGGATGTGTGCATCGAGTCACTGCATTTTGCCTCTGAGGGTTCCGCGCTCGTTTGCCTCCCTCCTGCGTTTCGTCCTGTGCTCCAGTATCAACCCCCCCCCCTTTTTCATCGCAAAGTTTTAACAGCCGACAGGAAATATCGCTTCATCAATCGCGAGGACTTTATGTAGGTACTTTGGTGCGAGCTTTGTGCGAAAATCGTAATCCTGAGGCCGCGAAAGAGTAGGTAAATCGTGGGAAATAAAAATTTTCAATTATGTACTAAAAAACAACATTGTTAACGAAATACCGATATTTCAAGGAAATTCTTCTACTTTTATCAATTTTTGGTACCTAAGGTAAATGTCCCAATTATTGAACAGGTCCCAATTATTGAACACTACACTGCGACCTCGATAATCGATACCTCGATCGCTGCAATTGCGGCGTAGTGGGAGAAGCGCCAAGCCAATCGCGCCAGGCCGCCGTCAGCCACCAGCGGCGCAGAGACGGTTCTGTGCAATGTGCGCAACCCCACTTCTTGCAAGGGCCGGTCCCGACGGATTCCAATTATCGAGGTTGCAGTGGATCTTGTATTTTTATTATTTCTCATTCACCTGCATGCATTTACTTATTTATAAAAATTTCATTACATATATGGAACTTTTAGCTATCGAAATGTTACCTTACTTGTGCAAAAAAAAAAGCTTTAGTTAATAGAGAAAAAAATTATTCAATCAGCAACGGTGACCCGACTTGACGTCTTGTGGTAACTGCTTATCGTTTTTGCTAAGATAAAAAATTCGAAAACTGTCGCTTCTCAAAAAATAAAGGCGTTTCAGGTTCCTCAGAAAATTTCTTACAAATAACAATTTAAAAAAAATTTGTTTAATTAATTATTTGTTAAAAAATACGGTGTTCGATCATTGGGACATAGAAAATGCAGTGTGTCCCAATTATTGAACACTCGAATTCTCCAAGATGGCGTCATTAAACCCATCAAAAAATCGAGACAGTTGACGTGTGACAGATCGTGTGAATCGGATTTGTTCAAACAAAAACTGCAAGTTCCTGAATAAACATACCTTTATTCTTTTAATAATAACTCTAAGATCGTCAAATATATTTTTTATTTGTATCTTCGTGCAATAAACATAAAAAGAAAAGTAAAAAGAGATTATAACCTAAATGTAACCTAAAAATACGAATGTTTTGTTCAATATTTTTTGCTCTCCGATATTTCAGTCGAAAAACAAGAAAGCTGCGACAAAATCAAATACAAACGGAACATAAAAATGAGGAAGCTGCAAATAAAAATAAAATAAAGTTCGAGTTGAAAAGCAAAAATAAACCAAATGCGAATGAATAAAAAAGCTGTCAAAAGAGACTAAATATATATTTTGTATTTTTACATGATTCATAAAAGATTTTTTGAGTGTTTGTTTTTGCTTTTATTTGTTAATATTGTACCCGAAATAATATTTTCAGAACGGAAAAAGAATTCTCGAGAGTGTTCAAAAACTGGGACATGCCTGTTCAATAATAGGGGGCACTTCCAGTGTTCAATAATTGGGACATTTGCATGCTGCACATTGTTATTCTTTTTTTTTCATTTGAAATCATTTGAAAATAATTTAAAGGGTGATTTTTCGAAAGTAAAAATATCAAAGTATCATTTGAACATGAAAGCGATGGTTTTTTTCTTGATTTTATATTTTTTTGTCACCAAATTCAATCCCCAGATCCTTAGCTGTTCAATAATTGGGACATTTACCTTACGTAAATCGTAGAAAATGAAATTTTTTAAATTATGGGGTAAAAAAACAACATCGTTAACGAAATGCCAATGTTTCAAGGAAATTCTTCAACTTTTAGCAAATTCTGGTATCTTTTTTTTCTTCCCATTGTCGGAAGTCAATGAATTTGTTGCAATATCTAATTATCCTTCGATTTTTAGATCCTTCGCAAAGTATTCAAAATTCTAAGCTTGTTTAGGTTAGTTTAATGTAGAAAAAATTGTGAAAAATGAACATGGTGATTAAGTAGATGATTAAATACTCAAATACTTACATTGTGATCTTAAATAACTTTCTAGAGTTTACCCTAGTAGAAATTTTATCCGGCTGGACTGATAATGTGTCAGGCACTGATCAGGTTTCGGTAAGGTTTGCCTGATCAAGATATCCAATCCGGCGGCGATCACAACCTGATCCGTGCCGGGTCATATTTTTTCGACGTGTGATCTCAGGCTAGCCTTAACTAATCTATATCAGGGATGAATCAGTTACTGCTAAGGCTAGTCAGGTTAAATTAACTTCCGTCTGATATGGCTAGCCTGATATTTATGACATCCAGGACGGAGCAGGATTCAATAAGGCGTCACTGACCGCAGTAAGAATATCATTTATTTGTAATTACACGGCAGCAATGGGTATGACATCTTTGTTTATTATCACGGTAAAACATATAAATAAAAAAATTAATGAAATAATTACTTTGAGATATAATTTTAAAACATTATTTTTTACTATTTAAATGTATTTGAAAAACACTCTAAACGATTATTTTTTAAACAAATATGTATACTTTTATGTTTTTTATTAAAAGAATAACCGAATAATAATAAATAATTTCATTTATAGGAAATTCAAATTTGCAAGATAAATTATATAAGCGACCAAACAATTTCGTAACACTTTTTCAAAGTATATTTTGAATTCTATTTCTTATGACATTGTGACATATTCTATTTTCGTTTCATTATTTACATATATTAATTAGTTTTTACTATAAAACTATTATGATGAGCTATATGTATAAAACTATACAACACTAAACTCAATTTAATAAGCAATATTTTATATGTGTACCTTTTTTGATTATCAATTATTATATATATGTATTGTTAACGAAGCATCGAAGGCCTCGGAAACTTTTTTTAAATTTTTTATTTATTTCTACAATTAAAAAGAAAAGCAGAAAATAATGACACTCGCCAATAATCGAAATAATAATTGAAATGAATTTATGTCTTATTATTTACTTATTATTAGTTATTTATTATTATTTATTTATTCAATTATCATTGGAACACTCGCGTGATAACCCTCGTCTATCGTATTCGCGAATATAAAAAAAAATCAAAGAAAATAAAATACGCCAGCACATTGTCACATGCAATAACTAACATAATGTTTATTTAGTTATTTATTACTCGCACGTTCAATTATTATTCCACAATATTACTTTCTCAAGCGGAACCAAGCGATCGTGTACCAGCCACATACATATTCGTGACGTACGTACAGTATTGTTATTATTATCATCATCATCATCACGTCGCGCGACGTTAGTCCCTTGACTCGCCGCGAGATGTCGCTGTACGGCGGATGCTCGCGCCCATGCGGAATATGTGAATAGCATGCTTGTATATACGAGAGCGATCATGAATATTGACTTCTCTACGGCAAGGAATAATACCTCGCGAAGAGCCGTATTCCATACGAAAAGTCCTTTGCTGACACACTCGTACTGTACATATCTTATTAAAAATTCTCGACGAGAATTTTCGATGGCACGAAAACGAATATGCCAATGTTCTTGTCGAGAATTTTTTCTCGCGTTGTAATGCTTTTCTTTATATCTATTATTTTTTTATTATTTTCACGTCTATATCACTATAGTATATTCGTATAAAAGAAAGCTTATTAACCAGTCATGCACATAAAATTCTTATTGGAATACAATAAATAAAAACCAACATAAATTAGTCAGGCTGTGATCAGGCCTTGGCACTACGCCGGATCAGGAGCCGGATCCAGACCGGATCGGAAAGAGCGTAACATTTCTAAAATGGACCTGATAGTTTTCCGTATCAGGGCCTGATAGTTTGCTTTATCAGGGCCGGACTTTTAGTTAAGGCGGCCTGACATGGGCCATATCCTAGCCGGATAAAATTTCTACTAGGGTAATAATTGCGTTATTCACCCTTCAAGCAAAAAGAATTTTAGAAAAATCCTTGACTTACCGCGATCATTGTTTATCATTGAAAAATCGTGAATAAGTATTTTGAGAAGATTCAAAATATTCCAGATATATGGGGTATTCGATGTCAAATCAACCACTTTAAAACCCGATGCCTTTCGATTTGACTGAAATTTCGTTTTTCTTTTCTACCCCATTAAAAACATTTTTCAGGAAATTTTCAAATTTGTTTACCCAACCGAAAAAAAACTTTTTTTTCAAAATTTTCGTCTTTAAATATACTTTCCGAAAAAAAATACAAAAAAATTTTAAGATATTAAAATCTATGAAATTTTTCGAGAAAAATCATCTTTTCATCGAAGTTGGCCATTTTCAATTTGTTTTTTCACTCAAAAAATGCTTTGATCCATTCCGCTCGTTGAATTGAAATATCTTCATTTTTGGAATCGTGTTACAAGTATTACACAAAAGGTGGGTGTTATCTAAAGGGGGTTGCTCAGAGAGGGCGCTGCGACAAAAACCCTGTTTCTATGTATGTGTTTGTATTCCGGCGACTCCGTGCTCCAGGAGATATCTCGGGGATCCTCGCCTATATCCATTACATCGTATTACAACCCCAGCATCTACCTAATACGCTACGGAATTTTTACGACTCCCGAGGTCTCGCGAAAACCGCGGATACGAAAAGCTCCATTTCTCCGTGTGTAATATCTTTGTGTGCTTGTGAATGCCACCTTATTTACTTTTTATGCCTTCCAGGCAACCCGCGACAAATGGACCAAATTCCAATGTTCGTATACACGTATAAGAAAGAGCAGGGAAAAATGGCCACAAAGGGGCAAAATGGCCACTCTTCAAAATGATTGAAAAACAAAAAAACAATTAAATCAGAGAGTCCAGAATGATTTCAATTTTAATGGGCGCAGAAGAGAAATTCAATTTTTTGCCCAAATGCTAAAAAAAATTCCATAAGGGTGCCGTTTTGTCCAGGACATTTTAGACCCGAAATAAAGCCGATTATTTTTTTTTTCCATCAGATCATAAAAAGTGAGTTTATCCGACAGAGGACTGTTTTGCCCCACTTTTACATATATATATAGACATTGTTTATGTACCTCTTTCGGTGGAGTTTCTGTGGTGTTATCGTTGATTCGTCGACGTGCAATATACGAACCTTCCCCTTTCGTCTTTGATGACGCTACATAACACCCTCAACATTTACGGCTCTTACCAACTTTTCTTTCGCGCTTCAATTCGAGAATTTACATTGCTCTTGTAATCACGTACATAAAAACAACAAAAAAAATAGGTAAATTAAACGCGAGCCGACGAAAATTGCTCCGCGGTGTCAGAATTCAATGGTAAATGCCGAATGAAAATATTAAAGTTCAAAAAAAAAATTCTGATTACTTGGACATTATTTAAAAGAGTGAAGCTATAGTTTTTCAAAATTTTAATAATTGACCAGCCAAAAGTTTTGACAATGATGGAAAACTTGTTTTTTTTTACGCTTCAAAGTCCTTTAATGAAGATCAACATTTTTTTAATGGACTTCGGTAATCAGACTGAAAATTTTCGATATTCGAAGCTCCCAATATTTAGTAAAAAATGGATGGAAAAAATTTAGGGGCTTATACCACTCAGAATTTTTTTTCATTTTTTTTATTGGCTCAAATGATGCATAAACTACTCAAAAATGATATTCAAACGCTATTTTGAGGGATAATCTTGAACGCAATTTTTATAGAAGTCGAGTAAATACGTTTTGAAATTTTAAACGTGTTTTTCTCAAAACTGTGTTTTCCAAATTTCAAGTAATAGATTATCAATCGAAGTACACACGATTTTTATGATCGATGAATAATTACATTTGCAATAAACAATTACAGGTTGATTGTGTACCAAAAAGAGAATATAAAAATCAAAATCGTTGACAATTTTTGTATTTTCAAAAGGAAATCAAAATTTTCGATACATTCAAAGAAAGACCAGAGTAAATAAAGAAAAAATGTTATTTTTAATTATAAAATATGTCTTCCTATTACTTATTGTAACTGCGCCATTTGGTACCTTAAATATAAATATAAAAAATATTTGTATACACTTTAATACACACAAAATCAGAGTTGAGCAAAGTACTTGAAAGTACTTCAAGTATCAAGTACAAAGTACCGTAGGTACTTGAAGTATCAAGTACTTGTTACTTGCAAGTACTCGTCAAGACGAGTACTTGAAGTACAAGTACTTGAAAAAATCAAGTACCAGTCTCAAGTACTTTTCAAGTTTTCGGGTACGTCTCGTAAATTCTGGTACTTGGGTCATTCCATGTCAAATCGACCAAGAGTTGGAATTGACCACTTTCAATTTCGATGAAATTTAGTCAGAAGTTTTGTTTTATCATAAAACCAAGTTCTACTAAGGAAAAACAAATTTTTTTTTTAAAGGTTATGCAAAAGTCAAAATTTAACCATTTTTCAATTTTTTCTCCTAAATGTCTTAAAAACTATAATATTTATGAAAAATCGTTTATTTCATCTTGAAGAGTATACTTGGGGCTACGAAAAAAAAATATTCCGACAAAATTTTTTGAAAAACGATGAATTTGGAGAATGTTGAATTTTTTAAAATCGTGAAAATCCATAATTAACATCGAATTTTTTGTTCAATTTTTTAAATATAATACCTTGTAGTGATATGAAAAGATCCTGAAATTTTCAGAAAGATGTTTTTTTGTTTCAAAAATATGAATTTTTTTAAGTTGAGCAATCATGCAATTTTGTAATTTCGAGCAGTCAAAATTACATGATTAATCAACTTCACTTAACTTAGAGGTAAAAAAAAAAAGTTTTACCAAAATTCAAAAATTCATATTTTTGAAACAAAAAAAAACACATTTCTGAAAATTTCAGGATCTTTTAATATCAGTACAAAGTGTTATATAAAAAAAAAAAAAAAAATTTAATGTTGATCGTGGATTTTCACGATTTTGAAAAATTCAAAATTCTCCAAATTCATCATTTTTCAAAAATTTGTTGCGGAATGTTTTTTTTTTTTCTTAGCCCCAAGTGTACTCCTTAAGACGAACCCAGAACGATTTTTTCGTAACTATAATAGTTTTCGAAATATTTAAAAAATAAACTTGAAAAGATGATGAAATTTTGAATTTTCGAAAAAAAAATTTAATTTTTTTTCCTTTGTTAGAACTTTGTTTTATGATAAAAGAAAACTTCTGACCAAATTTCATGGAAATTGAAACGGGTCGATTCCAAATATTAATCGATTTGAAATGGAATGACCCATATTCAAAGGCTTTGCACATGCAACCATCAGCAAGACACATTCAAAAGTACTTGATACTTGTACTTGAAAAAGTACTTCAAGTACAGAAAAGTCCTTGAAATGTTCAAGTACAGTACTTCAAGTAGAAGAAGTACTTGAAAAAATTAAGTACAATACTTGAAGTACTTTTTGAGTACTTTGTACTTGCAAGTACTGTACTTCAAGTACCTGCAAGTACCGAGTACTTTCGAGTATTGGCCAGCTCTGCATAAAATAGAATGTTAAAACTTGATTCTACATTGTTTGCTAATCGAAAAAAAAATCTCAAAAAAGCTTCATTTTTAGTGCGTCTGGGTAGAACAACCCCTTAATTAAATTAGAATCGTTCTCGATAATCATAATCCGAGAAAATCGATACTTCAAGAATTTTTTTTTGCGAAGGAACTATTAAAAACGTTTTTGTCGAAAAATCAGGAATCAAGAAGTGTTTTTCGTTGGAAAATGATCACACGAAGAATAGAAGAGAATTGCACGAAGCTTTGGCATGATATTAATCGGTTGAAAGCAGCGAGAGAGCGTAGAAATTCTATTCGCGAGAGGAGGGTGGAAAGAAAGCAGAAGCAGGGGATAGGCGAGAACTTTCGTAAAATAGTGTTTTCCCTTTCTTTCCCTTTCCCCTTCTCTCCCTCCAACGCATCGAAATATCTGGAAGTCGAAGGTTGGCAAGGAGGGGAATCGTCTGCAGGAAGCTAATTGCGAGCATTAATCTAATGAGAAGGATTTACAAGTGGTGTAAATTTATTTGTAAGGTATTCGCTTCATTATGGAAGATTCAGAGAGCGACGGAAATCTCTCTTTCACCCTCTTCCTCCCCTCTTTGCAGCACGTACTTCCGCTCAGTTGTGTTCGCTTCGAGTAATGAGTGGAAACAATAGATAGATTGAGGAGTTTCAATTAGTCAGACCATATTGCCAAGTGGATAAACACGAGACTCTTGGCGAAATGTAACTTCGAGAGAAATGTCCGTGACTCTCCAGATTTAGCAGCATTTTCTTCGCCCAAAAAAGGTGCTAATTGACTCCAAAGCGTCCCGAGCAGAAATTTGATCCAGCTAGCCTAATAACGGATAAGGACCTGATCAGGCATCGGTAAGGATTGCCTGATCAGGATAACCTGATCATGCACAGATCCCAGCCGGATCATGTTTTGGTATGACATAGATTGCCAGGCTAGCCTTACATTATCCATGTCAGGAACAAATCAGGTGGTGCTAGGGACCTGCGAAAAACCCAAGCAGAAACTTGTTCCGGTTAGCCTATAATATCGGATAAGGACCTGATCAGGCATCAGTAAGGATAGCCTGATCAGGATAGCCTGATCATGCACAGATCCCAGCCGGATCATATTTTGGTATGACATAGATTGCCAGGCTAGCCTTACATTATCCATGTCAGGAACAAATCAGGTGGTGCTAAGGACCTGCAAAAAAACCCAAGCAGAAATTTGTTCCGGCTAGCCTATAATAACGGATAAGGACCTGATCAGGCATCGGTAAGGATAGCCTGATCACGCACAGATCCCAGCTGGATCATATTTTGGGCTGACATCGATTGCCAGGCTAGCCTTACATTATCCATGTCAGGGACAGATCAGGTGGTGCTAAGGACCGGAAAAAAAACCCGAGCGGAAATTTGATCCGGCTAGCCTATAATAACGAATAACGACCTGATCAGGCATCAGTAAGGATAGCCTGATCAGGATAGCCTGCTCACACACGGATCCCAGCCGGATCATATTTCGGTATGATATAGGTCAGGCTAGTCTTACATTATCCATGTCAGGGACAGATCAGGTGGTGCTAAGGACCAGCAAAAAAACTTCGGTCAGAATAATGTGGCTAGCCTGATATTTCCCTGATCCGGGACGGAGCAGGAGTGTTAGTTCCGAGACTCGCCGCGAGATGTCGCAGTACGGCGGACGCTCGCTCCCATACGAATGATGTGAATCGTGTGCTTATATATGCGACCGCGAGCATGCAAATTTACTTCTCTACCGCGAGAAATAAAAACTCGCGAGAAGCCCTATTACGAAAAGTCCTTTGCTGACTTCCTTGTACTGTACCTATACTCTATAAACACATGAAATTCTTGTGGCATAAAATAAATAAGCGATAAGGCGTAGTCTCATCAGGGCCTGATATGAAGCCTGATCAGGGCCGGATGTTGTTGTAAGGCCAACCTGAGGTGGTCCTGATCCCAGCCGGAATCAAATTTCCGCTCGGGGTCTTCCAAAATTAAAAAAATACAAAAAAAGAAAATCCCTAAAGGAACTCTAATTTTCTACCCAAACGGAAGTTGAAGGGGAACCATGAAAAAAGTATGATTTCACGTCCACACTTATCTGGGTCGATTTGACCTTGTCCATTTTTGAACAAGTATCGTGACCAAACTATCGATCGGAAAAATTTAAAATTTAAAATTATTTTACAAAAAATCAAATGACTGTATATTGAAAAAAATTCATAAAGAAGAAAAAGGAAAAATGGTGGGGTCGTTTTGACCCAGTGCGACCACGGAAGGTTAAAGTTTGAAAGTGTCACTCGTTGAAGGGTCCAAAATAAACAAAAAAAATCTCTTTTTTGTGTGTCAAAGAAACTATCGACTCACGTATATTTAAATTATACGTCGGACATGTGTATTTCATTTCCAGAGGAGAGGATTAATTTCCATTGCGATATTACATTGTTTTTCGTGCGGAAAATGTTTGATGGACGAGAATACGTGAAGCATGATAAAAAAAGAGAATAAAATGGAATAAAAATGTGTTTTACAACCCCCATAAATGGGAATTATGTACGTCGAGAAGGATAAAAGAAGAGGGAGAGAGTATGCGCGCTGCGAATTCTTTGATTTCGATAAAGAGAGGTAGCTTATATGTATATAGGGCATTCCGTCCCAAATCGGACAGTTTGAAAAACTTTTTTTTTTATGTTCTCAAATTTTGTATATTTTGTAGTACCCATCAAAAGACCCTTGCTGGTAAATTTTAAGGTTTTTTTGATTACTCGTTCAAAAGACCAAAAAACCGCCTTTTTCGATATTTTGGTCATAACTTCTGTAATAATGATCCAAATTAAAAGTTTTTTTTTTGAAATTTTTTGTTTTTTTTTAGCCTTTTTAGAAGAAAATACAACAAAAATATTCAACGTGTTTTTAAATGAGTTTTTGGAGTTTTGAATTTCAAATCGCGTTTTTAAAAGTGAGTGTATATTTTGATTTAAAAAAAAAATTGCTAAACATCTATCTATTCAACGACTTCTAAGACTAGTCCGATTGTGGGCCTTCCGTAACTACTATTTTTTAAATAGACAGATGTTTAAAATAAAAATTTAAAAAAATCAAAATATACACTTACTTTTAAAAACGCGATTTAAAGTTTGAAACTCAGAAAACTCATTCAAGAACACGTCGAATATTTTTGTTGTATTTTTTTTTGTGAAAAAAGCCAAAAAAAAACAAAAAATTGAAAAAAAACGGGTAATCAAAAAAATCTCAAAATTTACCAGCGAGGGTCTTTTGATGGGTACTAAAAAATATAGAAAATTTGAGGAAATAATAAAAACAAAGTTTTTTAAACTGTCCGATTTGGGATGGAATTCCCCATATATATATATTTAAGTGTATGCATATTTAATATATAGGTATATACGAGGCATTCCACGTCAAGTCAGCCAACTCATTTTTTGAAATCGCCAAAAATCGCATACAAATTTTTAGAAAGCAGTTCTAACTATCAAGAAAATTGGTGATTTTTTTCAGATTTTTAATTTACATTTTTTAGCTGGAAAAAAATTCAAAAATTTGTTTGTCCCATTTTTTAACTCGAAAATTATTCATCGTACGAAATAAAAAGTACAACATACATTTTAGGATTTTCAACGTGCTTTTCAATAAAATTTTTTAAAAACTCCTCCGAAAGCTCTATATGCCATTTTCTTTATTGTTTATTGATACAATCTATCATTATAGAGTGATTTAACGAAATTGTGTAGATATTGATATTTTATCATTATCAATCGTAGACAGGAAAAAATAATAAAATAATCTCGTTTTGACACTGCGAAGATGATTCCAGGAACAAAGCAGTATCATTGCTCATTCCCAAAAATCATGCCCAAATCGAACTAAAAAAGTGTATAGAAACGTCGGTGTATCCAAAGAGGATAAATTAATTATTTTTTGCAATCGAGAGACGTGAGTAGCCTTTGGCTCTAATTTGAATAGACTTTATCGGTGTCCATGTTTCTATTGATAAAGTTTATTAAAATGTACAAAAAGATATGAAAAAAAAAAAAAAATGAAAAAAGTTAAAAAAATTGAAAAAGTACAAAAAATAAACAAAAATGCGGGCTTTAGATAGTCTCAACCCTGTTAATGCACAGAGAAATTTGTGTATTCATTTAGGATGAAAAACGCATGGGAAGGAATGGATTCTCCACTAAGCCAATTTTGTTATAGTCTGTAAATATATCAAGTAAGAAACTGTTAAAACTACGGACAAATCGAAGATGTCAATTCTGGGAAAAAAATATCAAAACATTATATTCGCTCCGAAAAAGGTATATAGCGCTTTTGGAGGAGTTCATAAAAAATTTCAGTGAAAAGTACGTTGAAAATTCTAAGTTTCATGACTCACTTTTTTTTTCGTACGATGAATAATTTTCGAGTTAGGAAATGGAACAAAAAAATTTTTTGTTTTTTTTCCGGCTAAAATATGCAATATAAAAATCCAAAAAAAATCACGAATTTTCTTGACAGCTAGAACTACTTTATAAAAATTTGTATGCGATTTTTGGTGATTTCAAAAAATGGGGTTGCTGACTTGTCGTGGAATGCCTCATATATTTTATCCACGTTCCGGACAAGAGCAACGTGCTTCCTATCTTGCGAACGATAAATCCGAGGTCCGAACAAAATGAATATCGTTGTACAAAACCTGGCCACGAGACACACAAATACACACACACACATGTTATAAATAAACACATCTTTCCTACGGATGAAACCTCCACCGAGTGATTAATTTGCCGTCGGTGGTTCTCTTGCTTCTCATCACACCTCTCTTTTCCTCTCTTTTCCTTCCTCCCTTACTTTTTTCTCACCCCTCACAACCGTAAAAATCACACACTGGATTTTACGAGATTTCACTCGTGAAATCATTAAACTTGGCACGGAATCACGAATGAAATCACAAGAAATAACATTAAGGGGGTATTCTGGTCTAGACACACATTTTTAGCGTTTTGTCCAACTCGATAAACGAAAAATAAAAAATGTTTTTGCCATTCTTTTTTTTTTACAACATATTTATTATTAATATTTTTACGATATGCGAACAAATTCTCAAGAAAAAAAAAGAAAATTAAATAAGTTATAAGCTGGTAAAGTTGGGGGTAAAAAAAAGGGGTTTTGGATCCGATACAAAATTTAAAAAACGATTCTTAATTAGTAAGAATGTCTTTGTAGCCCCTACCTCAGAGAAAACGGGGAAAAAAAAATTTCGCAAAATGGCGACTGTCTGAACAAAAAAAAAGCGTTTTTTGACTATTTTTCATAGTTTTTAATTTTTCTACAATAGTAAAAAAATAATTTTAATACAAAAGTAGCAGGGGTAAGTATACATTAGAGATTGGTAAAAAATTTGAAGTAAATCGTCTGAGTAGAACTTGAGATATCATGTCAACATATTGAGAGAAGTAATTTTGTAAAAAAACATCTATAGTCCGATTTCGTTAAAAATAGTTATAACTCCGTAAATTAATGGGATTAAAAAATGTCCTTTCGAGGATGTATTCTTAAAGGTAAAAACTTTAAGAGTATGAAAAAAATGCATCTTTTCAAAATTCTAGGTCAGAAAACCACATTGAAATCACTTTTTTAAATTTGGTAATTAATTTTCAATTTTGTTTTCTTCTAAGTTCTATTTGTGGCTAATTTATTTACATTGATGCTTCTTATTTTTATGAAACTTATTCACTGATAGAAATTCTAACAAGTCATGATATTAAAGAGGAATATTAATTTTAAAAAATTCATTTTATTATTTACCATGAAATAAAGAATGAATCGCACTAATCTTTGCAACAATTACTTTCCAAATGAAAAAGCGATTTCTCTATGATTGCCAATTGCACAATCATGATTCAAATCGTATGAAATTAAAGAAATTCTCTCTGAAATAATTCGTACAAATAAGATATTGAATAGCACCTCAGAATTTTGCTTTTCTCAACTCTTGTTTTTAGACCCCGGCGCTTTTATTTTGCACAATTTTCTAAATCAACCAACGTCAAATCGACGAATGAGAAGTATCTAAAATGAAACGATGAGAAACTAATTAGCATCCTCAACAAAATTCTGTTTGATTAGTCGGGCAATTTTTTTACCATCCCGTAGTAAAAAACTCCATTGAATCGCCAATGGCAACTAATGGTCCTCATACGACTCCATTGGACAATGAATGGGGACCCATTGAGATTTCCGCATTTTTCAATGGCGTATAGGAACGACCATTGATCAATGAATGGATATCCATCGAAAAGTCGCCATTGCCCAATGACGTCCATTGGACAGCAAATGCGGATGAACCGAATGATCGCCATTACTCAATGATGTCCATTGGAAAGCAAATGCTGATGGACCGAGCCATCAGCATTGCCCAATGGTGTCCATTGGAAGGCAAATGCTGATGAACGAAATGATCAGCTTTACCCAATGATGTCCATTGGGAAGTAAATGCGGATGCACTGAATGATCAGCATTACCCAAAGAAGTCCATTGGAAACCGCGTCGCGTTAGTTCCGAGACTTGACGCGAGATGTCGCAGGACGGCAACCCGCTGAACTCCCATACGGATTATGCGAAGAGTATGCTTATCTAGACGAGTGTGAGCACGGAATATTAGCAGAAGTCGGTGTCCAAAAAATCCATGCAAGGAGTTCTTGTCGACTGATGCCCATGTGATAATCCCTATTCCGTTTGAAATGGGGAAGTCAATCCTCATTGGAAAATCCCTATTCGATTTCAAATGGGGAATTCAATGGCAAAAATGTCCTTGGGCAATTGTGCATTCATCTCCATTGGTTATTTTGGCAATGGGGAATGAATGGCGATTTTTCAATGGTGACGAATGGAGTTATTTACTATATGAAAGAATCTCCATTGATTATCGCCATTCATTCCCCATTGCCTACAAAAACCAATGGAGATGAATGCCGAATTGCCTATGGGGATTTTCTTCATTGAATCCCCATAGGATAATCCCCATTCCGTTTCAAATGGCGAAGTCAATCCTCATTGGAAAATCCTCATTCGATTTCAAATGGGGGATTCAATGGTGAAAATCCCCTTAGGCATTTCGGCATTCATCTCCGTTGGTTATTTTGGCAATGGGGAATGAATGGGGATTTTTCAATGGCGACGAATGAAGTTTCTTACTACGGGATCGCACAATTTTACATTCTAATAATTGAAAATAACCTTTGGAATGATCTGCAAAAGCACCAAACTTCGTAAAAGTAAAATTTGAGAAGAACAAAATGTTTGGAAAGTTGGTTTTTAATTTAGCATATAATTAGCAATTTGACAAAGGCTTTAAAAAAATGTACAAATATTTCAGAACTTCCGAACCTCAAAAAAATAATACTGAACTTTAAGAAAAACCAATTCTCGAAAAAGCTCAAGTCCTCGAAACGATTTATTCCCAATCGGTGATAAATTCTACCGGAAAATAAAAATTAACTTTTACTCCTGAAGAAAGATTCATAAAATTATCCAAAAATCGAAAAATTTTCTGGATATTTAGAAAAACTATCGCATCGGGAAAACGAAAGTATAGGAACATGCAAAGTGGCTCCGATAGAAGCTCAATTTTTCGCGGAATAATTAAAATGGCCCATTAGATTGAAATAAAATGAGTACTTTTTCCCTCCATTTTTTTTAATCCAAATGGAAATTTGATTCTTGCTCGGACGAACGGAAGTTGCATGTGGCGCATAAAATCATGAATATTCATCAAAATCGTCGATAACCGGTCGTAGGAGAGAGATAAATAACGATAGAGTGAGAGAGGGGGGGGGGGAGATTGTTAATGGGACGAGAGTGGTTGTAGCAAAACATAGCCCAGATTTTGACACAACATCGCTGGAGCTTCGAGACGAGTATATTCAGCGTTACTATACAGGAATATACATAATCATGTTTATTATGTCAGTGTACAATGTACATGGAATAACGATGTTACAAATGAGCAGCTAGCGTACTCCAAGTCCAATTAGCAAGATTGGTACGTTCGTTACAGATCGCGAGGACTGCGGCTCTTAACGATGCAAATCTCGGAATATTTTGTTAAGAACTTCCCCCTTGGCCCATTGGATTCCATTCCCTCGATTATTATCTCACGAAATACTTCATTGGGTCAATCATAATCAGGGTTGCAAATAATTCATTACTTTTTTCAATGCATTTGCATTTTCATTAACCATTAACCATTAACCATTAAATTTCAATGGTTAATGGAAATTATTTTCACTAACCATTAAAATTTAATGGTTAATGGAAATTATTTTCATTAACCATTAAAATTTATTGGTTAATAGAAATTATTTTAATGGTTAATGGGAATTATTTTCATTAACCGTTCAAATTTAATGGTTAATGGTTAAGGAAAATATTTTCCATTAAACATTAAGTGTTAATGGTTAATGAAAATAATTTCCATTATAACCATTAAATTTTAATGGTTAATAGTTAATGAAAATAATTTCCATTAACGATTAAATATTAATGATTAATAAAAATAATTTCCATTAACGATTAAATTTTAATGGCTAATGAAAATAATTTCCATTAACGATTAAATTTTAATGGTTAATAAAAATAATTTCCATTAACGAATAAATTTTGATGGTTAATGGAAATTAATTTCAGTAGCCATTAAAAAAGTAACGGTTAATGCATTACTTTTTCATTAAAAATTTCGCAACTCTGATCATAATATATAATGGGATCCCATCGGACAGTTTAAAATACTTTTTTTTTTAGATCCTCAAATTTTTTATATTTTTTCGTACCCATGAAAAAACCCTTGCTGGTAAATTTCGAGATTTTTTTTATTACCCGTTCAAAAGACAAAAAAACCGCTCTTTTTCGATATTTTGGTCATAACGTCTTTAATAATGGTCCAAATTAAAAGTTTTTTTTTAATTTTTGTTTTTGTATGGTCTTTTCAGAATAAAATACAACAAAAATAATCGACGTGGTTTTAAATAAGTTTTTTTGAGTTTTAAACTTTAAATCGCGTTTTTAAAAGTGAGTGTATATTTTGATTTTTTTTAATTTTTTGTTTTGAACATCTATCTGTTCAACAACTGTTTTAGACTAGTCCGATCGTGGGCTTTCCATAACTACTATTTTTTTCGATTTTTTAAAACAAAAATTGGCTTTTTTTTCTAATGATTATTATGAATACCAATTTTCGTTACTGTATAGTATTTTTTTCTTCATTATTTAGAGTTTATTGTGACACTTTTTTGATAGAACATTTGAAATGAAAAAAAAAATTAATTTTCAAAAATAGAAAAAAACTAGTAGTTATGGAAGGCCTATGATCGGACTAGTCTTAAAAGTTGTTGAATAGATAGATGTTTAGATAACATTTTTTTTTAAATTCAAATGTACGCTCTTTTTTAAAAACGCGATTTGAAGTTTAAAACTCAAAAAACTCATTTAAAAATTCGTCGAATATTTTTGTAGTATTTTTTTTTAAAGGCCATAAAAAAACTAAAATTTTGCAAAAAAACTTTTACTTTGGACCATTATTAAAGAAGTTATCAATAAAATACCGAAAAAGAGCGATTTTTTTGTTAATTTAATATCTTTTGAACGGGTAATCAGAAAAATCTCAAAATTTACCCGCAAGGGTCTTTTGATGGGAACTAAAAAATATAAAAAAATTGAGAAAAAAAAAAGTTTTTCAAACTGTCCAATTTGGGATGGAACGCCTCATATATTTTACGCTTGAGATTAAAAGTGGAAACCTTTTCTCAGAAATTATATTCTGTTTTAATTAATGAAATATCATGGATAAAGATTTTTGATTAAAATTAAATAAAATTGTTCATTATCAATTGTTCATTTCATTAACTTGATAAATTGGTATAGATTAATTTCAATAAGCGCACGATTTGTTTATTATTGATTATTAATTATTAATTATTGATCCATCGATTGAGAATAAATTGTATGATAATTACGAGACGCACGATTCAAAAGCGATACTGAAAAGAATGTATTGTTAAAAAAGAGGAAACGACGTAGTTATTTTTTTTCAAAATTTATTTTTAATTATACAAAACATACAAGCAATAATTTCGAAATTTTAGCATTATAAAGAGTATAAATGATTGTAGAAAATATGTATTATTACTATTCCGTTATTTAAAATTTTTTTTATTTTTTTTAATGGAAAAAAGTTGCTAGTTTAGCGCTGAAATTCGTATTCGATAAAATCCTATCCTCCATTTCGTACCAAATCTCTTTTGAGATTCTGCATAAACTTTGTTATTTTTCTCAATGTTTATTAAGAGGAACAGCTGGTGAGAGTTCATAATAGTTTTGGCTGAACATCGACAAGTACTTTTGGTTGGCTTCGAATAATTTATGCTCAATATCCTGCGAGGCAGCTTTCCAAGGGAAGATGGCCTTGTTATTCACACAAAGAGCAAGAGTTGAATTGTATGATGTCAGGAATTTTTCGAATTCCTCAGCATTTTGGTTGATGATCCCTTTGGTCTCGATAGATGCAGCGGTTGCATTTTTTTTGACCTGATAGAAAAAATTATAAACAATAAAAGCAAATGGAAACAGTGACTTTTTTTTCGTCGTTAAAATAATATCTATATCTCTGTTAATTTTCAAGATTTTTCAATAAAAATTTCTGTAAAATAAGTTGAATATATAATTAATAAAATAACAATAACTCGATCTTTAAATAATTAGTTATGTCTGTGAAAAAAATTCTCAAAGATTGACAATTTTTTCATCCCTTATAGTGGCTCTTCCCCTTAATTAACCGCTTTAATACACATTGATAAGTTTTTGTTACGAAAAAATTGCATACTCACATCTTCGACGCACGGGACAACAATTGAGTCGACGGTTGGCAATTCGTCCTTTTTCGAACCTTCGATATTGTCCATGCATTTGTTATCTTCAATTAAAAGTGCGGTAACTTTTTCGTCGTATTTTTGCGTAACGTTTTCCATTGCCTTGATGAAACTGTATGCTTTTGCGAGGTGTGATTCGTGACATTTAGTTACATTGGTTTCAGCGTGATACTTTTTTCTCTTCAACTCAGTCACTGCATCGATTTTTGGATCCATGGAAATTTTATTCTCGTCGAATATGACCAAAGGGCTTAAGCGTTCGAGAATCTGTGTATTTATGCATGTATTTTATAAGAAAGTTAAATTTTCACTCAATCATTCTCTGAAGTACACTTAAAGCAGTAATTGTTGGGTAGAAAATATTTTTCGTTCATTTAAATTCATTATTTTGGGGATCTTTCGAAAATTCGTGATCTTTGCGAATACATCTGCGAAAAACGTTTAATGATAGTGGCAAAGTTGATACACTTGTTCAAATACACCTTTCAGAATAGTCAGGAGAATTAAAAACATCAATAACCAATATCAATAAAAAAAATTATTGCTTCCTCATAAAGGAAGCTTTGTTTTCGTGAAAAATTTTTTTTCGCGATTTTTATGCCAATATGTTCAAAATGTCCTAAAACATCGAGAAATCGAGAAATCCGCGCGCGTGCGTGTGTGCGCGTGTGTGTGTGTGTGTGTGTGTGTGTGTATGTGTGTGTATGTATCCTGAGTTTCAGATGTAAATGATTAATAACTCGAAAACGCTTCGAGATATCAAGCTAAAATTTGGCACACTTGTCGAGCACTAATTGCTCTTTATTATGAAAAAAAATTGTTTTAATTATAACGGGTGTTCAGATTTTATCGACTTTTTTCGTTTTTGCAAGAATGGCGTAAACGCTCTAGCCTCTGCAATTTTCAAGATATTGCACTCAAACTTTGTACAGAATTAGTATAGCTGTTAAGGTTGTTTGGTATTAAATTTGGCGAAAATCCATCGAGGGATAAAAATTTTATGGAATTTTGATTTTTTTGAAAAATAGCCTAAACGCTCTAACTTGTACAATTTTTGAGATATTGTACTGAAATTTTGCACAGAGCTAATATAGCTACCGAGGTTGTTCGCTATTAAATTTGGCAAAAATCCATCGGGGGATTAAGATTTTATGAAATTCTTAATTTTTTGAAAAATAGCGTAAATGCTCTGACCTGTGCAATTTTTAAGATATTGCACTGAAACTTTACACAGAGCTAATATAGCTATCGAGAATATTCGTTATTAAAATTGGCGTAAATCGATCGAATGCTTAAATTTTTATTAAATTTTAAATTTTTATAAAAGAAGCGTAAACGCTATAACTTTTCAAATTTTTTAGATATTGCAATGAAATTTTGTGAAGAGCCAGTATAGCTATTAATGTTATTCGCTATCAAATTTGGCGCAAAATCGATCGCATTTGCTCATTGATTACTAATATTTTTCAATAGTTAACAGAGCTTCGTTTATGAGGAAGCCAAATTTGATCGCAATACTGTGTGTTAAAGGAAGCTATGTGAACTATGGATAAAGATGAGGAAGCAATGTGCAAATTTCAATTTGCAGGGTTTTTTTTCATGAATTTAGTACAAACTATTACAGTTTTTATGCGGATTAAGAATGGAACTTCATTTTTTTCTACATAAGCGATTACAAACATAATGTGAAGATAAATAATTGTTTACATACATATATTTACCAAATTCTTGAAAGATCAATGAATAAGTGTACAAATTTTTGAAAGAAAAATCGATGTCACCTGCAAAACAGTGATGGAAACAAAAATACTGCCTGAAGTGCACTTAAAAAGCGGTATTCTGGTCCAGAGACTTACATTTTGAGTTTTCTCGAGCTCGATACAAAAAACAAAAAATATTTATTATCATTTTTGTTACAACATATTTATTAATATTTGGACCATGAACAAAAAAAATTGAAGAAACAATGAAAATTAAATGAGTTATAAGCTAGCGAAGTTGGGGCTAAGAAACGTAGTTTCTGCCTAACTAAAATAGCTATAACTCCGTAAATTATCAGAATTTAAAAATTTCCTTTCGAGGACATATTCTTAAAGGTTCGAACTTTAAGAAGATGAAAAAAATAGATTTTTAAAAAATTCTAGACCACAATACCGCCTTAAGTTCGCATGTAAACCTTTCCGAATGTTCCTTAGGCCATTTTTTTGTATTAGTCATTAATTTAAATGTAATATTATTATATTATATTAGACATTTATATTTCTACAGTCATTATATTGTCTTACATTTTGGAAATCCGTCCGAAGTACGACGAACATTTCCAAGGAATAAATCTGAGTAAAATTTTTAATATTTTCATACTGTTGAACGGCCACGGATTTTTTATCGTTGTAAAATTTTTGTACGGCCGAAAATTCAAACGTGACGTTCCTTGAGCCCTCGGACCAAATGAAAGGGAGACCTGATTCGCCGGATGATTCAACCGCCTATAAGTTAAATAATAATTTGCCTTCAAAAGATACACTGTCCAAAAGAATTTAATAATTAATTTTGATCGAATTATGAACTTCTTGATCTTCGTGAATTTCCCTCGTACCGTCGATGTAGTGAAAAATAATAATTGATAAAAATTAATGGAAATGAAAAATTAATTAGTTAATTAAAATTATTGCACGTTGATTAGGTATTTTAGATTTATTTTCTGGTTATTGAATGCTTCTTTGAATTTTTCGCTTTCTCAAGACTCTTTTACTCGTTGTCCATTCACAGCGTTATGTAACTTACCCAAACGAAGAAAATGAGGCACGAAGCGATCGCAAGTTTCGACATGATTCTCGATGTTCGCTCGTTCAAACTGATAACTGGCGACGTAGAAATCGCAATTTATATACGCGAGCGGCAAAAATTGGATCGAAGAAATAGACGTTCTCAGCGCACCTGCTATTTAAACAAGAAGTAATTTTTTTCTCTTAATGAGGAAAAAAATTAAAATTATCTCATAACAAAAAAAACGCCGTCTCTTACGGCGCAAAAGTCTTGCACGAAAAAAAAAATTCAGTACTAATTCATAGACAAAATAGTGATAATTACCGAAGTGTCTAGTAATATTCCAATATTACTGGACTGATTACAGCACTGTATTATAGCACTTTTCACTGTTACCCTCAGTAAGAATTACAGTTCAGTGAGAGTAACTGGAGTGCTAAAATAGTTATCACTGTCCAGTTCAGTAACTCAGCAAACACAATTTCAGAATACACTGCGACCTCGATAATCGGTACCTCGAGCGTTGCAATTGCAGCATAGTGGGAGAAGCGCGGAGCCAATCGCGTCAGGCGGCCGTCAGCCACCAGCGGCGCAGAGACGGTTCTGTGCAATGTGCGCAACCCCACTTCTTGCAAGGGCCGGTCCCGACGGATTTCGATTATCGAGGTCGCAGTGTAGTTACGAAAATGTTCTCTAACGGACGTTATATTGGATGTAACATTTATGTCACAAGCACCGTAAATGAAGCAGTGCTTGTTCATAAATCTGTCGTCCCATTGGAACGTTATCGTTACGGAAAATTTACAAATAATATTTATGGAAAATACTCAGCAAATAGATGTAACTGTTATGTAACAAACTCAGCACAAAGATGTAACACACTCAGCACATTGACGTAACAAACTCATCTCATAACCATAAAGGTCAGCATAACCTCAAAAAAATTTAACACATTTTTCTTGAAGTTAGCTTGATACAATTAAAAAATAAGAGTGGGGCCACCTGCGTAATTAATTTGCACAGGTGGCCTCAGTATTCTTTTTTCATTCCATTAAGTCGTTTTCGAGAAATACGTGTTAAAAGTTTCAGCTCTATCTCTCTCGATCTCACGAGAGCGTAAAGGCGCGGGGGGAGGCGACTTTGATGTAACTGTTACGTAACGAAACATTCAATTTAAGGCTATATAAGCATACTATATGCATATTCCGTACGCGAGAGAGCGCACGCCGTATGCGACATCTCATGGTGAGTCTCGAAACTAACTCCCCGTGAAGCCCGATTAGGCCCTCAAAGGGTTGCCTTGTCAGTGCCATGTTTGAAATAATTAGGGCTCCGAATACTTTCGCCCTATGTGGGCCCGATTTGGTTCTGTTGTAATTATACCGACTTCTTTAAATATGGGTTGCCCGATCGAAGCCCGCCAAGGGCTCCAACCGGTTGCCTTAGGTCAGCCATAAGCCGTAAGCCTGGCAAACTTGACATTACCCTGTCACGGCCCAACCTGGCGGTGTTATGGCGATTCGTGACAGGGCATTCAGATTTAAGCCCGACAAGGTTCTCAACGGGTTGCCTCAAGTCAGCCATATTGTAAGTAAACCTGGAAACCTTGGCACTGCCATGTCGGGGCCCAACCTGGCGGTGTTATGGCAACTCATGACAGGACATCCACGTTTAAGCCCGACAAGGTCCTCAATGGGTTGCCTTAGGTCAGCCATATTGTAAATAGGCCTGGCAACGCATTGCCCTGTCGGGCCCAACCTGGCGGTGTAAGGGCAATTCCTGACAGGGCATCTACGTCAAAGCTCGACGAGGTCCCAACTTAAGTCAGGGCTTCCCTAGAATTTCCACGCACGGGACATTTTTCTCGAAGATAGCTTGATAGAATTAAAAAAGAAGAGTGGGGCCACCTGCGTAATTAATTTGCACAGGTGGCCTCACTATTTTTTTTTTTCATTCCATTAAGTCTTTTTCGTGAAATACGTGTTAAAAGTTTCAGCTCTATCTCTCTCAAGCTCACCACACTGTAAAAAAATTTGTATTAAATTTAATAAAAAAAATATGAAGTTTTTATGCATATACAATATATTAATTTTAATATACGTTCGTATATTAAAATTCCAATACATAGTATGATTTTTAAAGCAGAATCATGAAAAAAGAAATGGAAATTAATATTCTTTTGTAAATTAAAATTTAAAGAAGTTATTCGATTTTTCATATACTTATATTGGAATATTACTGTACACATTGTATATGAAATTTAGTATCCTGTATATGCATAAAAACTTTTTTTT
Source organism: Alloplasta piceator (assembly GCA_946863875.1). Classification (NCBI taxonomy): domain Eukaryota; kingdom Metazoa; phylum Arthropoda; class Insecta; order Hymenoptera; family Ichneumonidae; genus Alloplasta; species Alloplasta piceator. Next base: position 7,931,836 of record OX333073.1, on the reverse strand, counting down.
TTAAATTAAATTTAATACAAAAATTTCTTACAGTGCAACTAAAATTGTACGCCCGAGGTATCCACATTAGGGATATTCGCAAGGGTCAGCCCGACCGAGAAGTGCAATGGAAGAGCTTCGCCCTGGAGGAACCGCCTTAATCATCACGGTATAACCTCTGCGCCAGGTAAGTATATTGGGCACGCTGGCCGTCCGTTATATAACACCGTCATACTCCTATTTCGCTTGGGCACAGAGGTCCGAGCGCATGCGACGCATAGCGGTGGATGCGTCAACTAGCACGGCCGCTGACATTGATTGTAATTTTGGAAAATAAGTGTATTAATTTCCAATAACGCATCTTAAAAATGCAAAAAAGCATATAGAAACCATTTTAATATACGGGGATTTGAATTTTCAACGTTCATCTTTTAATTTTAATATCCAAATATTAAATTTAAGATGAAATTGTTAATTATCCAATACCATGTATATTAATTTCAAGTTCGTATACTTGTTATTGAAATTCCCTATACTGTATATTAAATTTCATTACAATATTGAAAAAAAATTTCAATGGTTGATTGCAATTTTAAGAAATAAGTGTTTTAATTTTCAATAATGTATTTGAAAATTGCGAAAAAGTATACAAAAACTTTTTTCATATACGGGTATATTAATTTTCAATGCTCACTCTTTTAATTTTAATATACAAATATTAAATTTAAGATGAAATTGTTAATTTTCCGATACCTTGTATATTAATTTCGGTTTCATATACTTGTTTTTGAAATTTAATATACTTTTGTATATTAAATTTAATAACATTTTTTACAGTGCAGAGCGAAAGGTGCGGGGGGAGGCGGAATTGATGTAACTGTTACGTAATGAAACTTTCAATTTCATTTGCAATATATATTTTTTTATAATTCCGATAAAATTAAGTTTTTTTTATTAATCTTTTATTATTCTTAAACATTATATGATATTAAGGAATAAAAGAAAAAAAAATTAGACGTCGCCACCGGGGTTTGAACTCCCGACGCCCAGTTTCATGGTTATATCCAAAAATATAAGGAAAATTTTTTTTGATAAATTATATCTTTTCAAATTCAACTTATTAGCTACATCTTTTTTCTGACACATGCTCCTCAACTTTGCGTGGATCCGAGAACGTTCATTTGCCGATTGTGGGGGATATTGAGACCTGCCTGAATACTGAACCTTTCTAACGATCTAACGCTGAGACGCTACCTACTACCTATCATCTACTTACGAGCCCGTACTATTTATACTACATTTGGGGTACATGGGTCACTAAAATTCATTTTTACATAGTGAACAAATTCTTTATAGGAGACTTAAAGTTGATAAATCATTGACGAATGATCAATATAAAGGGGCCAGCCCATTCCGACGACATGGATGCGTTGGAGGGGGGGGGGGGGGGTGCTATGCTAAAATAGCATCGAAAATCATCGAAAATGTATCGTCACCAAAAAATTCAGATCGATAGATGCAAAATTACAAAAGTTAGACAACTTACTACTAATTGCGAAAGTTAGACGACTAACCAACAATTTGAAAAAAGTACAAAATCCGGCCAAATAGACAATTATTTTGCAATTTCAAAAAAAAAATACACACACACACATACGTCCAGGGATTTTTTCTAAATGTGATTTCTCGACGTTTTGGGACATTTTGAACATACAGACATGAAAATTGCGAGAAAAAACATTTTTTCACGAAAACAAAGCTTCTTTTATGAGGGAGCAAAAAATGGCGGATGTTTGAAATAAATTGTAAAAAATTCAATGGTCCATTTTTATTTCAAACATGCGCCGTTTTTTTTTTTTTATTCGATTTTTTTCATTAACGATGGTAAATTGTTGTGTAAGAAACCTTCCTCTTTAAAATGCTTTTTTTTGCTTCACACTTGCCAATCCTGGGATTAACTGTCGGCCATAGGAAAAGACATTTTCGACTTTGGCGCCTTCTATAAATTATTCAAAGAATCGAAGTAAAGAATAATATTTGTTTTTGTACTTTCGAAGGATGAAACAATGTTGTAAAAACAGTTTTATCGCCACATCTGATAAAGGAGCTGAGAAAAAAAATCTCAAAATCTTTTTTTTTTTACCTTCCAAAGTAGACTGGTTCCTTAATAAATTAAATACCATGGATGGAAATTTTTGATTAAAATTCAAAAAAATTGTACATTATCAATTTTTCATTTTATTAATTTGATAAATTGATATAGACAAATTTCAATAAGCGCACGATTTGTTTACTATTGATTATTAATTTTTAATTATTAATCCATCAATTACGAATGAATTGTATGATAATTACGAGACGCACAAGTCAAAAGTGATACTGAAAAAAATGTATTGTTGAAAAAAGAGGAAAGACGTAGTTATGGTTTTGCAAAATTTATTTTTAATTATACAAAACATATGAGCAATAATTTCGAAACTTCAACATTATAAAGAGTCTAAATGATTGTAGAAAATATGTATTATTACTGTTTTGTTATTTATTTATTTATTTTTATTTTTTCAAATGGAAAAAAGTTACTAGTTAAGCGCTGAAATTCGTATACGATAAAATCCTATAGTCCATTTCGTACCAAATGTCTTTTGAGATTCTGCATAAACTTTGTTGTTTTTCTCAACGTCCATTAAAGAGAAACAGCTCGTGAGACCTTATGGTTTTGGTTGAGCATCGACAAGTACTTTTGGTTGGCTTCGATTGATTTATGCTCAATATCCTGCGAGGCAGCTTTCCAAGGGAAGATGGCCTTGTTCTTCATACAAAGAGCAAGACTTGAATTGTATGATGTCAGGAATTTTTCGAATTCCTCAGCATTTTGGTTGATGATCCCTTTGGTCTCGATAGATTCAGCCGTTGCATTTTTTTTGACCTGATAAAAAAAATTATAAGCAATAAAAGCAAATGGAAACAGTGGCATTTTTTTCGTCGTTAAATTAATATCTATATCTCTGTTAATTTTCAAGATTTTTCAGTGAAAATTTCTGTAAAATAAGTTGAATATATAATTAATAAAATAACAATAACTCGATCTTTAAATAATTAGTTATATCTGTGAAAAAAATTCTCAAAGATTGACAATTTTTTCATTCCTTATAGTGGCTCTTCCCCTTAATTAACGCTTTAATATACATTGATAAGTTTTTGTTACGAAAAATTGCATACTCACATCTTCGACGCACGAGACAACAATTGGGTCGACGGGCAATTTGGACTTTTTCGAACCTTCGATCCTTCCCGTGCATTCGTTATCTTTAACTATGAGTGCGCTAACTTTTGCGTCGAATTTTCGTGTTTCGTTTTCCATTGCCTTGATGAAACTGTATGCTTTGGTGAGGTGGAAACCGTGACATTCAGTTAGGTTGATTTCAGCGTAATACTTTTCTCTCTTCAGCTCAGTCACTGCATTGATTTTCGGATCCATGGAAATTTTATTCTCGTCGAATAAGGCCAAGCGCTTAAAGCGTTCGAGAATCTGTGTATTTATGCATGTACTTTATAAGAAAGTTAAATTTTCACTCAATCATTCCCCGAAGTATACTTGAGGCAGTAATTTTTCCCGTAGTAAAAAACTCCATTCGTCGCTATTGAAAAATCCCCATTCATTCCCCATTGCCAAAATAACTAACGGAGATGAATGCCGAATTGCCTGAGGATTTTCGCCATTGAATACCCCATTTGAAATCGAATGAGGATTTTCCAATGAGGATTAACTTCCCCATTTGAAACGGAATGGGGATTATCCTATGGGGATTCAATGAAGAAAATCCCCATAGGCAATTCGGCATTCATCTCCATTGGTTTTTGTAGGCAATGCGGAATGAATGGCGATAATCAATGGAGATTCTTTCATATAGTAAAAAACTCCATTCGTCACCATTGAAAAATCGCCATTCATTCCCCATTGCCAAAATAACCAATGGAGATGAATGCCCAATTGCCCAAGGACATTTTCGCCATTGAATTCCCCATTTGAAATCGAATAGGGATTTTCCAATGAGGATTGACTTCCCCATTTCAAACGGAATAGGGATTATCCCATGGACATCAATCGGCTGGAACTCCTTGCATGGATTTTCTGGACACCGACTTCTGCTAATATTCCGTGCTCACACTCGTCTAGATAAGCATACTCTTCGCATAATCCGTATGGGAGTTCAGCGGGTTGCCGTCCTGCGACATCTCGCGCCAAGTCTCGGAACTAACGCGACGCGGTTTCCAATGGACATCTTTGGGTAATGCTGATCAGTCAGTGCATCCGCATTTACTTCCCCATGGACATCATTGGGTAAAGCTGATCATTTCGTTCATCAGCATTTGCCTTCCAATGGACACCATTGGGCAATGCTGATGGCTCGGTCCATCAGCATTTGCTTTCCAATGGGCATCATTGAGTAATGGTGATCATTCGGTTCATCCGCATTTGCTGTCTAATGGACGTCATTGGGCAATGGTGACTTTTCAATGGATATCCATTCACTGATCAATGGTGGTTCCTATACGCCATTGAAAAATGCGGAAATCTCAATGGGTCCCCATTCATTGTCCAATGGAGTCGTATGACGACCATTGGTTGCCATTGGCGATTCAATGGAGTTTTTTACTACGGGTCGGGTGGAAATTTCGAAAAAACGATTTTTCATTCATATAAATTTATTATTTTGGGGATCTTTCTGAATTCTTGATCTTTGCGAATACGTCTGCGAAAAACGTTTAATGGTAGTGGCAGAGTTGATATGGTTGTTTAAATATACCTTGTATAGAATTATCAGGAAAATTAAAAATATTGATAACCAAAACTTAGTATGTCGATACATTGTGAAACAAAAATATATTTCTTGAATTTAGTACCAATTACAAAAATAATTACTTACATATGGGGCATTCCATACCAAGTCGACCTGAGTGTGACCCTCGACCTCGCTGATTTCGTTTACGATTTTTTATATGATTCTTTCAACTCAAAATAGCATTCAGATTTTTTTTCAGATTTTTACAACCAAATTTGAGTACGTTATGATTTTCTGAACATTTTTTTCGAAAACCTCGAGGGCCGTAATTTAAAAATCCGAAAAAATGCTTAAAAATCCTGTGTCAAAAATAAAAATTTTTTACTCGAAATTCATGATGTCCAGGATTTCCCTTCCACCTTGATTCTAGGTTTTTATGAAGAAAACGTAAAAAAAATATAGATGCAGAAATTGATCTACAGTGAAAAGTGGCTTGAATATTTTTATCGTTAACCAACTATTTTTGGAAATTTTTTCACTTTTTTCAAAAAATAGTTGGTTAATATCTGCATCTATTTTTTTACGTTTTCTTCAAAAAAACCTAAAATCGAGGTGGAAGCGAAAGATTGACATCAAGAATTTTGGGTCAAAGATTTTCATTTTTGACACCGGAATTTTGAAGAAGTTTTCGACAAAAAACGTTCAAAAAATCATAACGTACTCAAACTTGGTTTTAAAAATCGGAAAAAATTTTTTGAATGCTATTTTGCGTTGGAAGAATCATATAAAAAATCATAAACGAAATCAGCGGTATTCTGGTCTTGAGCCGTACATTTTGAGCGTTATTTTCTCGAGTTCGATAAAAAAAACGAAAAACATTTACCATCCATTTTTTTTACAACATATTTATTAATATATTTTGACAATGAACAAAAAAAAATTGTGGAAAAAAATGAAAATTAAATAAGTTATAAGTTGGCAAAGTTTGGGCTAAAAAACGTAGTTGCTGCCTCACTATAGATCCGTAAATTAACAGAATTGAAAAATTTATTTTCGAGGACATATTCTTAGAGGTGTAAACTTTAAAAATATGAAAAAAAAGATTTTTTCAAAATTCTCAATCAGAATACCGCCTTGAGTTCGCATGCGAACCTTTCCGAATGTTCCTTGGGTCATTTTATTGTATTAGTCATTAATTTAAATGTACTATTATTACATTATATTAGACATTTATATTTCTTCGGTCATTATGTTGTCTTACATTTTGGAAATCCGTCCGGAGTACCACGAACATTTCCAAGGAATTAATCTGAGTAAAATTTTTAATATTTTCATACTGTTGAACGGCCACGGATTTTTTATCTCTGTAAAGTTGATGTACGGCCATTGACTGAAGCGTGACATTCCACGAGCTCTCGGACGAAATAATAGCGTAACCTGACTCGTAGGATAAATCAACCGCCTATAAGTTAAATAATAATTTATCTTCAAAAGGTACACTGTTTAATCGAATTTAATAATTAATTTTGATCGAAATATGAAATTCTTGATCTTTGTGAATTTCCCCACATGGAAATAAAATATATCGGCAAATATTACGGTAAATATATTTTTGGATATATTAAGTATATTTTGTCCGAAAATGTATGTATTACAAATATGATTTTACGTATATTTTTAATCTATTTAAAAATATTACAATATTAATATAAAAAATGTATTGAAGATATATACTGAATATATCAAACATATATATTAAGTGCATGTTCTATATATTTTAGATACATTTTTAATTGGTGTTTAAATATACACAATACATATGTAAAAAATATATTTAAGATATATACTAAATGCATCAAACATATATATTGAGTGTACGTTTTATATATTTTCGATATAATTTTAATATATGTATAAATATATCTGAACTTTTTTTCTCGGGTAATTAAAATTATACCACGTTGATAAGGTATTTTAGATTTATTTTCTGGTGATTGAATGCTTCTTTGAATTTTGTTGCTTTCTCAAAACTCTTTTACTCGTTGTCTATTCACATCGTTATGTTACTTACCCAAACCAAAAAAATGAGACATGAAGCGATCGCAAGTTTCGACATGTTTCTCGATATTCGCTTTTTTGAACTGATAACTGACGACGCAGGAATCGCGATTTATATACGCGAGCGGGAAAAATTGGACGGAAGAAACAGACGTTTTCAGCACACCTGCTATTCAAACAAGAAGTAACTTTTTATCTCATTCAAATTATCACGCAACAAAAAAAAAATGCTGCCTCTTACCTCGCAAAAGTTTCACACAGAAAAAAAATTCACTACTGATTCATGGACAAAACAGGGATAATTACTGGTGTCCAGTAATACTTCAATATTACTTATTACGGTAATTTTTAATGTTGCCCGCAGTAAGAATTACAGTTCAGTGAAAATTACTGGAGTGCTGCGATAGTTGTCACTTTCCAGTTCATTAATATATACCATTGTGAATACAGCTTTAAGCAAATATTAAAAAATTAATAAAATTTCACAGCTGACTCTCATAGACTCGACACATGACGAACGAGGCAACTGTTTATTTTTTTCAAGTACTCCATGAATATTAAACGGAAAAAAAACTGTGGTCGAATAAACAGTACAATTTAATGTACTTTACGAAATCCAGTATTTTTTCATGTTGAGCTGTCAGTAAAAATTACTGCAGTACTCCATGAATCTTAAACAAAAAAACCTGTGGTCGAATAACCAGTACAATTTACTGTTCGAATCCTGTACAGTCATTATTCATGGATTTGTCCAGTACTACAGCATTTTGAGCTGCAAATCCAGTAATTTTTCATGGGGAGGTGCCAGTAAAAGTTACTGCAGTACTCCATAAATCTTACTATTAATAATAAATCTTATTACTAATCTTACTAATAACTCTACTATTGACCTCCAGTGATTTTTACTGCGGACAACAGTGAAAAGTACTTTAACCAATACAGTAATATTGGAGTATTACTGAACACTTCAGTAATAATCACTGTCTTCTACATGAATTAGTACTGAATTACCTTTTTCTTCAATCTGAATTTCCCCTCGAGAATATTTTCATTGAATTATTTTGCATTAATTGAGTCACTTTCTAACATTTTTATTATTTGCATTTTCATTTTGTAGATTTTGTTAAAACTCCAAATCAATCGTGAGGCAATCTCACAAAGTGATCTGCATCAAATGATCCAATTAAATCGTCGATTCATCAAACGCAGTTAAAAATAATCGTGTTATGGCGAAATATTAGCGCACACTTGTTTTTCGGTGCAATTTCGAGGTTTGAAAGCAAACGGGATCCTGTACATGAAGTTTTGGCGAAAAAAAAACCATCTCGCGAGCTTACACTTTTCGTTTGCGCTCTCCGCGAGAACGTTACTCGCGAGAGATTCAGCTATGCTCCACTTTACGTGAGAAGGGGATGAAAATGCCCGAAACAACTTTTTCATTGAGAGCAATATTATGTGCCACGATTTACGACGTTGCCAAGGCATCTTACTTTCATTGAAAATAATTCTGCTAACTGATTAAAACATTTCCTGTAATCATTAGTTAGTCAAAAATGCACAGTGTGCTATGAAGCGCTGTACTTTTGTTTTTCTGCGAAACTTCACGAACGACGGAAACAAATGAAGAAGCTATTTGTGCAAATTTCAAATTTCCATGATTTTTTAGCAATTCCGTTCAATTACAATATTAATTGTTTTTCTCGTCCTAAAGAAGTGAACTCGATAGCTGCTTAATTAGGAAACTTAGTGTTAACAGATATTTTTCGAAAATTTGGAAAAAATTTTTGCGAACGAACATCTCGAGCGTTTTTCACCAAATTCAACCCTAACCATTGTTGTCGTCTAGTGTATTTGTGCACAAAATTTTAGCTCGATACTTCTAAAAATGCGAATGTTGGAGCGTTTACAAAATTTTGTGCAAATTTGAAAAAAAAATTTTTACCGAATATCTCACGCGATATTTATGGAATTCAGTTTTCTTTTTCATTGTAATTGAATGTATCGTCACAAAAAAGTTCATATTGATAGATGCAAAGTTACAAAAGTTAGACAACTTACAAATTTTTTGCGAAAAACTAAAATTTGTTTTCAAACCGAACCTTTTGAGTTCACGGTTAACGGTGATAAATTGTTGTATAAGAAACCGTCCTCTTTAAAATGCTCTTCTATTTTTTTGTTTCACACTTGCCAATCCTGGGATTAACTGTTGGCCATGGGAAAAGACATTTTGGACTTTGGCGCCTTCTATAAATTATTCAAAGAATCGAAGTAAAGAATTATATTTGTTTTTGTACTTTCAAAGGATAAAAAAATGTTGTAAAAACAGTTTTATCGCCACATCTGATAAAGGAGCTGAGAAAAAAAAATCTCAAAAATTTTTCTTTTTTTTTAACCTTCTGAAGTAGACTAGTTCCTTAATAAATTAAATATCATGGATGGAAATTTTTAATTAAAATTCAATAAAATTGTACATTATCAATTGTTTATTTCATCAATTTGATAAAATGATAGAGATAAATTTCAATAAGCGCACGATTTGTTTATTATTTATTGTTAATTATTAATTATTAATCCATCACTTAAGAATGAATTGTATGATAATTACGAGACGCACAAGACAAAAGCGATACAGAAAAAAATGTATTGTTAAAAAAAGAGGAAAGACGTAGTTATGGTTTTGAAAAATTTATTTTCAATTACACAAAACATACGAACAATAATTTCGAAATTTTAACATTATAAAGAGAAAAATCCTATCGTCCATTTCATACCAAATCTCTTTTGCGATTCTCCATAAACTTTATTGTTTCTCTATGTTCATCAATAAAAACAGTTGGTGAGAGCTTATTGTTTTGGTTGAGCATCGGCAAGTACTTTTGGTTGGCTTCTATTAATTTATGCTCAATATCCTGCGAGGCAGCTTTCCAAGGGAAGATGGCCTTGTTCTTCACACAAAGAGCAACAGTTGATTTGTATGATGACAGAAATTTTTCGAATTCCTCAGCATTTTGGTTGATGATCCCTTTGGTCTCGATAGATGCAGCCGTTGCATTTTTTTTGACCTGATAAAAAAAATTATAAACAATAAAAGCAAATGGAAACAGTGGCATTTTTTTCGTCGTTAAATTAATATCTATATCTCTGTTAATTTTCAAGATTTTTCAATGAAAATTTCTATAAAATAAGTTGAATATATAATTAATAAAATAAAATAACAATAACTCGATCTTTAAATAATTAGTTATATCTGTGAAAAAAATTCTCAAAGATTGACAATTTTTTCATCCCTTATAGTGGCTCTTCCCCTTAATTAACGCTTTTATATACATTGATAAGTTTTTGTTACGAAAAATTGCATACTCACATCTTCGACGCATGAGACAACAATTGGGTCGACGATTGGCAATTTGTACTTTTTCGAACCTTTGATTTTGTCCATGCATTCGTTATCTTTAACTATAAGTGCGGTAACTTTTGCGTCGAATTTTTTCTTAACGTTTTCCATCGCCTTGATGAAACTGTATGCTTCGATGAGGTGGAAACCGTGACATTCAGTTAGGTTGATTTCAGCGTTATACTTTTCTCTCTCCAGGTCAGTCACTGCATTGATTTTCGGATCCATGGAAATTTTATTCTTGTCGAATAAGGCCAAACGCTTTAAGCGTTCGAGAATCTGTGTATTTATGCATGTATTTTATAAGAAAGTTAAATTTTCACTCAATCATTCTCTGAAGTACACTTGAGGCAGTAATTTTTGGGTAGAAATTTCGAAAAAACGATTTTTAATTCATTTAAATTTATTATTTTGGGGATCTTTCTAAATTCTTGATTTTTGCGAATACGTCTGCGAAAAACATTCAATGTTAGTGGCAGCTTGTATATAATGGTCAGGAAAATTAAAAATATCGACAACAAAAACTTAGTATGTCGATATATTGTAAAAAAAAATATATTTCCTGAATTTAGTACCAATTACGAAATAATTACTTACATATGGGGCATTCCATACCAAGAGGACTTGAGTGTGACCCTCGACCTCGCTGATTTCGTTTACGATTTTTTATATGATTCTTTCAACTCGAAATAGCATTCAGAATTTTTTTCAGATTTTTGAAACCAAATTTGAGTACGTTATGATTTTTTGAACATTTTTTTCGAAAACCTCGAGGGCCGTAATTTAAAAATTTGAAAAAATGCTCAGAAATCCGGTGTCAAAAATAAAAATTTTTGACCCAAAATTCATGATCTCCAGGATTTTCCTCCCACCTCGATTTTAGGTTTTTATTAAGAAAACGTGAAAAAAAAAAAAAAATAGATGCAGAAATTGATCTACCGTGAAAAGTGACTTGAATATTTTTATCGTTAACCAACTATTTTTGGAAATTTTTTCACTTTTTTCAAAAAATAGTTGGTTGATTTCTGCATCTATTTTTTTTAACGTTTTCTTCATAAAAACCTAAAATCGACGTGGAAGCGAAAGCCTGGACATTATGAATTTTGGGTCAAAAATTTTCATTTTTGACGCCGGATTTTTGAGAATTTTTTCAGATTTTTAAATTACGGCTTCGAGTTTCCGAAAAAAATGTTCAAAAAATCATGACGTACTCAAACTTGGTTTTAAAAATCTCAAAAAAAATTCTGAATGCAATTTTAAGTTGAAAGAATCATTTAAAAAGTCTTAAACGAAATAAGCGGTATTCTGGTCTTGAGCCGTACATTTTGAGCGTTATTTTCTCGAGCTCGATTTAAAAAAAAACGAAAAATATTTACTATCTATTTTTTTTACAACATATTTATTAATATTTGGACAATGAACAAAAAACATTGTGGAAAAGAATGAAAATTAAATAAGTCATAAGCTGGCAAAGTTGGGGCTAAAAAACGTAGTTGTTGCCTCACTTTAACTCCGTAAATTAACAGAATTAAAAAATTTCCTTTCGAGGACATATTCTTAAAGGTCTAAACTTTAAGAATATGAAAAAAAAAAGATTTTTTTTTAAATTCTCGACCCGAATACTTACTGCCTTAAGTTCGCATGTAAACCTTTCCGAATGTTCCTCAGGTCATTTTATTGTATTAGTCATTAATTTAAATGTAATATTATTATATTATATTATACATTTATATTTCTTCAGTCATTATATTATATTATTATATATATTATATATATTATATTATGTTGTCTTACATTTTGGAAATCCGTCTGGAGTTCCATGTATATTTCCAAGGAATTATACTGACTAAAATTTTTAATATTTTCATACTGTTGAACGGCTACGGATTTTTTATCGTTGTAAAGTTTATGTACGGTCATAGACTCAAGCGTGACATTCCACGAGCTCTCGGACCAAATAACAGGGGGACCTGATTCGCCGGATGATTCGACCGCCTATAAGTTAAATAATAATTTATCTTCGAAAGGTACACTGTTCAATGGAATTTAATAATTAATTTTGATCGAAATATGAAATTCTTGATCTTTGTGAATTTCCCTCATACCGTCGATCCGATCAAAAATAATAATTGGTAAAAATCAATGAAAATGAAAAATTAATTAGTTGCCCGAGAAAAAAAGTTTGGATCTAAGTAGATATCATTAGATATATAAAAGCGTATATTCTCAAATCTAATTATATATTTTTAGATTTGAATTTTGGGTTGTTGAATATATGATTAGATCTGAATAGATTTGGTCATATATACCTATAAATTGATCGACATAATGCGCCATATCTGACCCTATATGAGTTGATAATAAATTTTGCAGTCCACTAATAATCAATATAGTTTGATATATAACAAGTTCTAACCGGATAGCGTTATATATACACTCAGTAAAAAAATTAAAGGAACAGCAAAATTTTCGAGATTTTTCAGCGATTTTCCAAAGGCTGTAACTTTGTTAATTTTGGTCGTAAAGTTTTTTTTAAAAAAGCGTTTTGAAGCTTGAATCTTTTAGTTTTGGAATCTCAAGTCAAACAAAATTTGTGGGCATCATCCTCGACGCAGTCGAAAGAAATATCACGGTAAAATCTTTCTCGAAATTTTCGCTTTTTTCAAAACAGTTGATGGGCTCCAAAAATTCTTTCCGAGCTTAACCAATCTATGGATCGTTTAGCTGAATTCTGTGGCTTTAATTTGTTCTCTTATTTTTGTTCTACGACCATTTTTTGCTGAGATAACGGCGATTGAACAAAAATTCGTCTTTTTTTTTAAATCTTCGATATCTCTGGAACTAATGATCGTACAGCGAGTAAACGATAGGTTTCGGAAACTTCAATCTACCCTCTATAAGTGTCTGTTATTGTCATAAACTAAAAAAAAAATGTTTCCATGGTTAATTTTGACTTGAAAAAGTCCAAAAAATTAGCTTTTTTTTTCTTGTTTTAGAAAATCTACCACAACTTTGCAGATATTGCGAAAAATACCAATGTTTTGAAGTCCTCTCGTAGTAAAAAACTCCATTGAATCGCCAATGGCAACCAATGGTCCTCATACGACTAGATTGGACAATGAATAGGGACCCATTGAGATTTCCGCATTTTTCAATGGCGTATAGGAACGACCATTGATCAGTGAATGGATATCCATTGAAAAGTCACCATTGCCCAATGACGTCCATTGAACAACAAATGCGGATGAACCGAATGATCACCATTACTCAATGATGCCCATTGGAAAGCAAATGCTGATGGACCGAGCGATCAGCATTGCCCAATGGTGTCCATTGCAAGGCAAATGCTGATGAACGAAATGATCAGTTTAACCCAATGATGTCCATTGGGAAGTAAATGCGGATGAGCTGAATGATCAGCATTACCCAAAGAAGTCCATTGGAAACCGCGTCGCGTTAGTTCCGAGACTTGGCGCGAGATGTCGCAGGACGGCAACCTGCTGAACTCCCATACGGATTATGCGAAGAGTATGCTTATCTAGACGAGTGTGAGCACGGAATATTAGCAGAAGTCGGTGTCCAAAAAATCCATGCAAAGAGTTCTTGCCGACTGATGCCCATGGGATAATCCTTATTCCGTTTGAAATGGGGAAGTCAATCTTCATTGGAAAATCCCTATTCGATTTCAAATGGGGAATTCAATGATGAAAATGTCCTCAGGCAATTCGGCATTCATCTCCATTGGTTATTTTGTCAATGGAGAATAAATGGCGATTTTTCAATGGCGACTAATGGAGTTTTTCGCGATATGAAAGAATCTCCATTGATTATCGCCATTCATTACCCATTGCCCACAAAAACCAATGGAGATGAATGCTGAATTGCCTAAGGGGATTTTCTCCATTGAATCCCCATTGCATAAACCCCATTCCGTTTCAAATGGGGAACTCAATCCTCATTGGAAAATTCCCATTCGATTTCAAATGGGGAATTCAATGGCGAAAATCCCCTTAGGCGATTCGGCATTCATCTCCATTGGTTATTTTGGCAATGGGGAATGAATGGGGATTTTTCAATGGCGACGAATGGAGTTTTTTACTACGGGCTTTTTTAGCTCAGTATATACCTAAAAACCATGCCAATTTTCAAAACAATCGGTCGATCCGTTTTTTGTGACCGAGTCATCAAACTTTTAGAAAAATTGAAGGAACACGTTTATTGATCCTTAATGACCAATTAATTAATGGCGTTAAAAATGAATTGAAAAGTATTTTTTTTCTCTCAAATTTGCATTTAATGAGCGTGAAAACTAAAAAAAATTCACATTTCGAAAAAAAAATTTTTTTTCACAATTAATTTTTTTTTTTTCGAAATTTGGATTTTTGTTAGCTTTCACGCTCATTAAATGCAAATTTAAGAGAAAAAAAAAGAAAACTTTTTCCAAAACTTTTTAACACCATTAATTGGTCATTAAGGATCAATAAACGTGTTGCTTCAATTTTTCTAAAAGTTTGATGACTCGGTAACAAAAAACGGTTTCACCGATTGTTTTGAAAATTAGCATGGTTTTTAGGTATGTATTAAGCTAAAAAAGGACCTCAAAACATTGGTATTTTCCGCAATATCTGCAAAGTTGTGGTAGATTTTCTAAAACAAGAAAAAAAGCTAATTTTTTGGACTTTTTAAAGTCAAAATTAAGCATGGAAAAAAAAAATTTTCGTTTATGACAATAACAGACACGTATAGAGGGTAGGTTGAAGTTTCCGAAACCTACCGTTCACTCGCTGTACGATCATTAGTTCCAGAGATATCGAAGATTTAAAAAAAAAGACGAATTTTTGTTCAATCGCCGATATCTCAGCGAAAAATGGTCGTAGAACAAAAATAAGAAAACAAATTGAAACCAAAGAATTCAGCTAAACGATCCATAGATTGGTTAAGCTCGGAAAGAATTTTTGGAGCCCATCGACTGTTTTGAAAGCGAAAATTTCGAGAAAGATTTTACCGTGATATTTCTTTCGACTGCGTCGAGGGTGATGCCCACAAAATTTTTTTGACTTAAAATTCCAAAACTAGAAGATTCGAGCTTCGAAATGCTTTTTTTAAAAAATTTTTACGACCAAAATTAACAAAGTTACAGCCTTTGGAAAATCGCTGAAAAATCTCGAAAATTTTGGTGTTTCTTTAATTTTTTGACTAAGGAAGTTGATATGGTCAGATATAAAATAAAGCGGATGGCGATGGCCGATGTCTAGCATATATAGTACATTTGCCATATTTGATTATATACATATGAATATATATTTTGCTATATGGGAAATATTCGGACTTGTGCAATGTTCATCGCATCATATATACTTGTATGATGCGATGAATTCCCAACAATAAATTTAAATAAGGACTTGATAGGTTAGCCTTTACGAGACCCAGTTTGATGCATTCAAAGGATGGGGTAATCAAAATGAAATTTAGTTCATATATTCAATATGATATACATTACATACACATACATAAATTAAAAATGTTATAAATAATACAAATACATAAATGGTAATAATAACAATATAAATTGAATAATAATATTGATTATTATTTAATATTATTATTATTATAACAAATATATTAATAATATTTATTATTATCATTGTTATTATTATTCATCTGATTCGATATTTTATTTTTTTTAATCAAGTTGAAAGACAAGTTGAACCAAAAAATGGCTTTTGGGTAATGAAAATAAATTCCTAATACTATTTTGGTACGTATTTATTTCTCGGCCTGTGTTCTAAAAATATGATATTTACATCGGTACATCAAAAGTAGTCGGTGGTGTAGTGGTTAGCGTCCCAGTCATAGGTCGTTGGTTAGGCTCGATAGGTAGGTAGGGTTCAAATCCCAGTCTGGTCTCGTAACATATTCAAGGGTCCGCGAAAATGCAAGAAATCTAAATCAGTCGGAAAAACCCATGAACTATCAAATTATCTATTTTTTTTTAAATTCAATTCATGTTGAATTTGAGGATATGCGTAAAAACGAGGGTCGTGGGTTCAAACCCCACTGGGGGCAAAATTTTGTTTTTCTTAATTTTTTTTTTTTTCGTTACTTGACCCTCAGAAACTATCAATTATGAATATGGAACTGATTTTCATCGCAACAACTGATAAATATATGAAAAAAATTAAATAATTCTGCACGGGTGGTAATGCATATCTAATTATGTCTAAATTTATCAAAAAAGATATAGCTAGATATGTTTATATAAAATCAGATATAGCAATATCTAATTCGATAGCGCCAAATTGAGGATCTAGTTAGATCTGAATAATGATATACAATAATATATAAATATATCTGAACTTTTTTTCTGGGGTAATTAAAATTATACCACGTTGATAAGGTATTCTAGATTTATTTTCTAGTGATTGAATGCTTCTTTGAATTTTTTGCTTTCTCAAAACTCTTTTACTCGTTGTCTATTCACATCGTTATGTAACTCACCCAGACGAAGAAAATGAGACACGAAGCGATCGCAAGTTTCGACATGTTTCTCGATATTCGTTTTTTCGAACTGATAACTGACGACGCAGGAATCGCGATTTATATACGCGAGCGGGAAAAATTGGATAAAAGAAACAGACGTTTTCAGCACACCTGCTATTCAAACAAGAAATAACTTTTTATCCCATTCAAATTATCGCGCAACAAAAAAAATGCTGCCTCTTACCTCGCAAGAGTTTCACACAGAAAAAAAATTCAGTACTGATTCATGGACAAAACAGGGATAATTACTGGTGTCCAGTAATACTTCAATATTACTTATTACGGTACTTTTTAATGTTGCCCGCAGTAAGAATTACAGTTCAGTGAAAATTACTGGAGTGCTGCGATAGTTGTCACTTTCCAGTTCATTAATATATACCGTTGTGAATACAGCTTTAAGAAAATATTAAAAAATCATTAAAATTTCACAGCCGATTCTCTTAGACTCGACACATGACGAACGAGGCAATTGTTTAGTTTTGTCAAGTACTCCATGAATATTAAACGGAAAAAAAACTGTGGTCGAATAAACAGTACAATTTAATGTACTTTACGAAATCCAGTATTTTTTCATGTTGAGCTGTCAGTAAAAATTACTGCAGTACTCCATGAATCTTAAACAAGAAAACCTGTAGTCGAATAACCAGTACAATTTACTGTTCGAATCCTGTACAGTGATTATTCATGGATTTGTCCAGTACTACAGCATTTTGAGCTGCAAATCCAGTAATTTTTCATGGGGAGGTGCCAGTAAAAGTTACTACAGTACTCCATAAATCTTACTATTAATAATAAATCTTATTACTAATCTTACTAATAAATCTACTATTGACCTCCAGTGATTTTTACTGCGGACAACAGTGAAAAGTACTTTAACCAATTCAGTAATATTGGAGTATTACTGAACACTTCAGTAATAATCACTGTCTTCTACATGAATTAGTACTGAATTACCTTTTTCTTCAATCTAAAGTTCCCCTCGAGAATATTTTCATTAAATTATTTTGCATTAATTGAGTCACTTTCTAACATTTTTTTTATTTGCATTTTCATTTTGTAGATTTTGTTAAAACTCCAAATCAATCGTGAGGCAATTTCACAAATTGATCTGCATCAAATGATCCAATTAAATCGTCGATTCATCAAACGCAGTTAAAAATAATCGTGCTATGGCGAAATGTTAGCGCACACTCGTTTTTCGGTGCAATTTCGAGGTTTGAAAGCAAACGGGATCCTGTACATGAAGTTTTGGTGAAAAAAAAACCATCTCGCGAGCTTACACTTTTCGTTTACGCTCTCCGCGAGAACGTTACTCGCGAGAGATTCAGCTATGCTCCACTTTACGTGAGAAGGGGATGAAAATGCCCGAAACAACTTTTTCATTGAGAGAGAGAGAGAGAGAGAGAGAGAGAGAGAGAGAGAGAGAGAGAGAGAGAGAGAGAGAGAGAGAGTGGGAGAGAGAAAGAGAGAGGGAGAGTGCTCGAGAGTAGAGAGCTCGAAGAGGAAAAGTTTCGTTTTTCTTTTGCCACGAATGCCAACGGAGAAATGTCCGCTACGATTTTTCCACTAGAATCGTAACGAGTTGCCACGTAGAGTTGTGAAAAGTAACCCCACTCTCTTGCACTCTTTACACTCTCCAATGGTATTACATTCTACTCGACATTGAAAAAAAAATAAAAAATAAAATTCAAGTTTCCTGAAATCTGAATGACTCTCAGTCGACTGAATAAACCACGATTTCTTGTTAAAATATTCTAGCAGTAAAGATTTAATTTTTTTTTTTTAACATCGCAAAAAGTTTCCATACCTATCTTTGCAACATAATAAAAAAAATAATAATCGCACGAGCTTTATTTTATTTGTTGAATTTCATTTGAACAATTCAAGCAATTTCACCTTAAATGATCGTTTAAAGTTACGATGCGAAAAAACATCAATCATAATTTTGTAAAACATGCTTTTTCCTCATATTTTAGATTTTCGGTAGACATTTTTTCTTTCATCGTGAAGCATTTCAAAGTTTTTAGATTTTGATCGTTGTTTATGCAACTAATCGATGAGTAAACTTTTCTCCTGCTTGAGAATCTAAACGAACAAACCAACAAAGGAAACAAGCTTCCATTAAGATTAAAGAAAAATTAAGAAATTTTGGAGAACGATTTTTTTTTGCTGTAAAATCATTGTTATACATTATTTTATACAATTAATAGAAACTGTACGAACAATATCTCGCATAACGCTAGTTTTTATTATTTGTAAGGTAAATGTCCCAATTATTGAACACTATCTTGTATTTTTATTATTTCTCATTCACCTGCATGCATTTACTTATTTATAAAAATGTCATTACATGTATGGAACTTTTAGCTATCGAAATGTTACCTTGTGCAAAAAAAGCTTTAATTAATAGACAAAAAAATTATTTAATCAGCAACGGTGACCCGATTTGATGTCTCGTGGTAACTGCTTAGCGTTTTTGCTAAAACGCGCCGCTTCGTGCGTAAGGGCATACAAAATTAAAAAACTGTCGCATCTCAAAAAGTAAAGGCGTTTCAGGTTCCTCAGAAAATTTCTGACAAATAACAATTGAAAAAATTTTTTTTAAAATTAATTATTCGTTAAAAAATACGGTGTTCAATCATTGGGACATAGAAAATGCAGTGTGTCCCAATTATCGAACACTCGAATTCTCCAAGATGGCGTCATTAAACCCATCAAAACATCGAGACAGTTAACGTGTGGCAGATCGTGTGAATCGGATTTATTCAAAGAAAAACTGTAAGTTCCTGAATAAACGTACCTTTATTCTTTTAATGATAACTCTAAGATCGTCAAATACATTTTTTATTAGTATTTTCGTGCAATAAACATAAAAAGAAAGGTAAAAAGAGAATATAACCTACATGTAACCTAAAAATACGAATGTAATGTTCAATATTTTTTGCTCTCCGATATTTCAGTCGAAAAACAAGAAAGCTGCACCAAAATCAAACAAAAACAGAACATAAAAACGAGGAAGCTGAAAATAAAAATGAAATTAAGTTCGAGTTGAAAAGCAAAAATAAACCAAACGCAAATGAACCAAAAACCTGTCAAAAGAGACTAAACATATATTTTTGTATTTTTACATGATTAATAAAAGATTATTTGAGTGTTTGATTTTGCTTTTGTTTCTTAACATTTTACCCAAAATAATATTTATTGCACTTCGTGCGTAAAGTGACCACTTCTCGCACGCTTCGCTTCGCTGCGCGTGCGAGAAGCGGGCATTTTACGCACTCGTGCGATAAAATTTCAGAACGGAAAAAGAATTCTCGAGAGTGTTCGATAACTGGGACATGCCTGTTCAATATTAGGGACATAGGCACTTCCAGTATTCAAATTGGGACATTTGCATGCTTCACATTGTTATTATTATTTTTCATTCGAAATCATTTGAAAATAATTGGAAGGGTGATTTTTCGAAAGTAAAAATATCAAAGTATCATTTGAACATGAAAGCGATGGTTTTTTTCTTGATTTTATATTTTTTTCTCACCAAATTCAATCCCCAGATCCTTCAATAATTGGGACATTTACCTTAAATATTTTTTTAAAATTATTTTACAAGTAATTCCAGAGAAAAATATGGTTACTAAAAAATCATAGTTACATTATTCGATATATTTTTCTTTTGCTTTCAAACAATCCTTCCCCAAAATATCAATGAGACAATGGAAGGAAATTTTTCTCGTGTCGAAATTTCATTCAATTTTGACGCACAAAAAATAAAAATTGCCATTAAATAAGTTGAATATATCCCCGATAAAATAACAGCAACGGGATCCTTTGATAACACAGGCCCACAAAAAAAAATAAGTTGTTTGTGCTGGGTGTCCCACTACATTTTTCCTACGTATTTTGTCCCACTGAACACGAATCTGAAGTTAGAATTAGGGGTCGCACATGAAATGTTCGAGAAAATTCATAAAAACTGATAAAAATCATGATCTAGTGCACAAAAAAGTTGTGTAAGCTGGGTGTCCCAATACGTTTTTCCTACTTATTTTGTCCCGCTGAACACGAATCTGAAGTTAGAATTAGGGGTCGATGAGGAAATGCTCGAGAAAATCCATAAAAACTAATAAGATATCCTGATATTTTTATCAGTTTTTATGCATTTTCTCGAGCATTTCCTCATCGACCCTTAATTCTAACTTTAGATTCGTGTTCAACGGCATGAAATACGTAGGGAAAACGTAGTGGGACACCCAGCACACACAACTTTTTTTTGTTGAAATAATCCATAAAAATATCATGATACTTTTATCAGTTTTTATCGATTTTCTCGAGCATTTCTTCATCGACTCCTAATTCTAACTTCAGATTCGTGTTCAGCGGGACAAAATACGTCGGAAAAACGTATTGGGACACCCAGCATACACAACTTTTTTTTTGTGTGAAAAGATTGCTAGATCATGATGTTTATCAGTTTTTATGGATTTTCTCGAGCATTTCATGTGCGACCCCTAATTCTAACTTCAAATTCTCGTTCAGCGGGACAAAATACGTAGGAAAAATGTAGTGGGACACCCAGCACACACAACATTTTTTTTGTGCGCCTGTGTAATCACTTATGGCTGTAAACAAATCTCTCAAGCATTGACAATTTTTCTCACCCCCTTAAAAATGGATGGGGGTCGAAGTGTCGGCTAAGCAATATTTCGAACGGCCGAAATCCCGAATTTCACGATTACGAGCGTTAGGATAACGACGCGCCGAAATCCCGATCGCCAGAAAAGAGAAAGTCGAGAGAGCCGCCCCATGCGTAAGAGAGAGAGGAGGCGCATTTCTCTCTCTCTTACGCATGGGGCGGCTCTCTCTGCTTTCGCTTTTCTGGCGTTCAGGATTTCGGTGCTTCGTTGTTCGAACGCTCGTAATCGTGAAATTCGGGATTTCGGCTATTCGAAATATTGGTTAGTCGACTCTTCGACCCCCACCCTTAAAAATCCATCCAAATAGATCAAAAAATCATAATACCGGATTGACTCGATAACAGCGCACGGTTTGTCTCTGGATAAGGCTTCTCCATCGGAAAATGCACGATTGTTCATTAAATTCCGAACGCTTTTCTCGTTAGTGTTAATTACAATGAACGGCATGCTGTAAAACGAGAAAAGATGAGGGACGAGAAGAAAGCCCATGACTATATGTAGATTGTCTGAGAATAAAGCATCTCGTCGGGGAACATATAAACTCGATGGGAGATGCGAAAGTGTCGAGTTAAAGAGCTCTGGTGCGAGTGAGAAAACAAGCTTTTTCGCACAATAAAGATTTTTTTCTCTCCCCGTGAGTCCGTTCAACTCCACACACAGAAAGGTCGATAGAAGGAGAGGGAAAGAGGAGGGGAAAAAACGCAAAACGTTCGAGAACGAGACGAGAAAAAAAAATGGCGAAGCGAGTGAGCAAAATAGACGGCGAGGAAAAAAAAATAAGGGCGGGTTTTCACGTGAAAGGGTGAAAGTGCGGGAACGCTGAAGTTCTCTGCTTTTTTTTTCGTCAAAGTTTCTCTCACTCGCCGCTAGAGGGCGCAGAGATGCGCCAAAGTCTCTTTAGAGGAGCAATAACTCTCTGAACGTCTGCCTCGTGTATCTCGTCGACGAAAGGGTGAGTAAGAGAGTGAGAGGAGTTGCGTTACTCCGTCGACAAGCTCGCACCACTTTGAAGGTAGCTCTCTCGTACTATGTAATTAAGTAATTTCGCGGCTGCTGGAGAGAAAGAGCGAGGAGAAAGGATCCAAAGAGTGTACAAGAACTCTCGGTTGTTGCAGTAGCACAATGGACTTTCCGCATCAACTTAACGAATCTCGACACGCGTATATTTACGGCTACCGAAGGCATTTTCGTCACAAAGAATTGCCCTCGATCGAATTGAAAACAAAAAAAAATCATTAGGCTTTGTGAAAGAAGGAGATCAATAGGAATCGGAGGTATCCGTTGGGGTTAGAATCTGCTGGAGAGAGAAATTTCGATTTTTTCGCCAACTTAATGATGCATTTTTCTTCTCTATAGGATAAAAAAAAAAGGTCCAGTTATTCAGGAATTCGTACCGTGATTATTCCTGGATTTTTCCAGTACTACAGCAGTCTGACTTGCAAATCCAGTAATTTTTCATGTGGAGCTGCCTGTAAATGTTACTGCATAGTACAATTTACTCTATCAGTTCTATACAGTGATTGCTCGTGGATTTGTCCAGTACTACAGCGTTCTGAGCTGCAAATCCAGTAATTTTTCATGTGGAGTTGCCAGTGAAAATTACTGCAGTACTCCATGAATCTTGAATAAGAAACCTGTGGTTGAATTAACAGTACAATTTACTCTATCAGTTCTGTACAGTGATTATTCATAGATTTGTCTAGTACTAGAGCATTCTGAGCTGCAAATCCAGTAATTATTCATGTGGAACTGCCAGTAAAAATTACTGCAGTACTCCATGAATCTTAAACAAGAAACCTGTGTTTGAATTACCAGTACAATTTACTCTATCAGTTCTGTACAGTGATCATTCGTGGATTTTTCCAGTACTACAATATTCTGAGCTGCAAATCCAGTAATTTTTCATGTAGAGCTGCCAGTAAATGTTACTGCAGTACTCCATGAATCTTAAACAAGAAACCTGTGGTTGAATTACCAATACAATTTACTCTTTCAGTTCTGTACAGTGATTATTCTTGGATTTGTGCAGTACTACAGTATTCTGAGTTGTAAATCCAGTAATTTTTCATGTGGAGCTGCCGGTAAAAGTTTCTGCAGTACTCCATGACCCTTAAAGAAGAAACCTGTGGTCGAATTAACAGTACAATTTACTGTATCAATTCTGTACAGTGATTATTCATGGATTTGTCCAGTACTACAGCATTTTGAGTTGCAAATCCAGTAATTTTTCATGTGGAGCTGCCAGAAAAAAATTACTGCAGTACTCCATGAATCTTAAATAAGAAACCTGTGGTTGAATTAACAGTACAATTTACTCTATCAGTTCTGTACAGTGATCATTCGTGGATTTGTCCAGTACTACAATATTCTGAGCTGCAAATCCAGTAATTTTTCATGTGGAGATGCCAGTAAAAATTACTGTAGCACTCCATGAATCTTAAACAAGGAACCTGTGGTTGAATTACCAGTACAATTTACTCTATCAGTTCTGTACAGTGATTATTCATGGATTTGTTCAGTACTACACCATTCTGAGCTGCAAATCCAATAATGTTTCGTGTGAAGCCCCCAGTAAAAGTTACTGCAGTACTCCATGAATCTTGAACAAGAAACCTGTGGTTGAATCAACAGTACAATTTACTCTATCAGTTCTGTGCA
The DNA here is from genome assembly GCA_946863875.1 of Alloplasta piceator. Lineage (NCBI taxonomy): Eukaryota > Metazoa > Arthropoda > Insecta > Hymenoptera > Ichneumonidae > Alloplasta > Alloplasta piceator. Next base: position 7,907,729 of record OX333073.1, on the reverse strand, counting down.
GTGATTATTCATGGATTTGTCCAGTACTACAGCATTTTGAGCTGCAAATCCAGTAATTATTCATGTGGAACTGCCAGTAAAAATTACTGCAGTACTCCATGAATCTTAAACAAGAAACCTGTGTTTGAATTACCAGTACAATTTACTCTACCAGTTCTGTACAGTGACCATTCGTGGATTTTTCCAGTACTACAATATTCTGAGCTGCAAATCCAGTAATTTTTCATGTAGAGCTGCCAGTAAATGTTACTGCAGTACTCCATGAATCTTAAACAAGAAACCTGTGGTTGAATTACCAGTACAATTTACTCTTTCAGTTCTGTACAGTGATTATTCTTGCATTTGTGCAGTACTACAGTATTCTGAGTTGTAAATCCAGTAATTTTTCATGTGGAGCTGCCGGTAAAAGTTTCTGCAGTACTCCATGACCCTTAAAGAAGAAACCTGTGGTCGAATTAACAGTACAATTTACTGTATCAATTCTGTACAATGATTATTCATGGATTTGTCCAGTACTACAGCATTCTGAGTTGCAAATTCAGTAATTTTTCATGTGGAGCTGCCAGAAAAAAATTACTGCAGTACTCCATGAATCTTGAATAAGAAACCTGGGGTTGAATTAACAGTACAATTTACTGTATCAGTTCTGTACAGTGATCATTCGTGGATTTGTCCAGTACTACAATATTCTGAGCTGCAAATCCAGTAATTTTTCATGTGGAGATGCCAGTAAAAATTACTGTAGCACTCCATGAATCTTAAACAAGGAACCTGTGGTTGAATTACCAGTACAATTTACTCTATCAGTTCTGTACAGTGATTATTCATGGACTTGTTCAGTACTGCACCATTCTGAGCTGCAAATCCAATAATGTTTCGTGTGAAGCCCCCAGTAAAAGTTACTGCAGTACTCCATGAATCTTGAACAAGAAACCTGTGGTTGAATCAACAGTACAATTTACTCTATCAGTTCTGTACAGTGATTATTCATGGATTTGTTCAGTACTACACCATTCTGAGCTACAAATCCAATAATGTTTCGTGTGAAGCCGCCACTAAAAGTTACTGCAGTACTCCATGAATCTCAACCAAGAACCCTGTGGTTGAATTACCAGTACAATATACTCTTTCAGTTCTGTACAGTGATTCTTCATGGATTTGTCTAGTACTACAGCATTCTGAGTTGCAAATCCAGTAATTCCTCATGTGGAGCTGCCAGTAAGAGTTACTGCAGTACTCCATGAATCTTAAGCAAGAAACCTGTGGTTGAATTAATAGTACAATTTACTGTATGAGTTCTATACAGTGATTAATCATGGATTTGTCCAGTACTACAGCATTATGAGCTGCAAATCCAGTCATTTTTCATGTAGAGCTGCTAGTAAAAGTTACTGCAGCACTCCATGAATCTTAAGCAAGAATCCTGTGGTTGAATTAACAGTACAATTTACTCCATCAGTTCTGTACAGTGATTATTCAGGGATTTGTCCAGTACTACAGCATTATGAGTTGCAAATCCCGTAATTTTTCGTGTAGAGCTGTCAGTAAAAATTACTGCAGTACTCCATGAATCTTAAACAAGACACCTGCCGTCCAATGACCAGTACAATTTACTGTTTCAGTTCGGTACAGTGATTATTCATGGATTTGTTCAGTATTATGGCATTCTGAGCTGCAAATCCAGTAATTGTTCATGCTGAGTTGCCAGTAAATGTTACTGCAGTACTTCATGAATCTTAAAGAAGAAACCTGTGGTCGAATTAACAGCACAATTTACTGAATCAATTCTGTACAGTGATTGTTAATGGATTTGTCCAGTACTACAATATTCTGAGCTGCAAATCCAGTAATTTTTCATGCGGAGCTGTCAGTAAAAATAAGTTTTTTAGGCCATATTAGCATCGCATGATCGAGAATCAATACAATATTGCGTATTATAAAGGAAAAAAAATAAAAATTGTTTTCCCTTCTTTTTCACCCCCATTCGGGGACAAAAAAAAATTTTTAATTAAAAATTAATTTTTTTAATTAAAATTTTTAAAAAATTGTGATTTCTTTTGGGGACAGAAGGACGTAATTTCGAGAATGAAGCATCGAGATATTCTCACGAAGTCGTAAGTCGATATTTGACGTCTGTTCAGCATCGTGAAAGTACTCGAATGCACTCGTATATTCATGTTTACGGAAAATTGATGAAATTAATTGAACGTCGATGTATGACGTTTGCGAGAGACGAGAGTGACGAGAAGTGCTCGATTGTGGAATAGAAAGAACGAATGAGGGAGAGACATTTGAAGGGAAGGAAATAGGGGAGAAAAAACAGCGTGGTTTGTCCTGGACACGGATGACCCATCAATTGATAACTGGATAACGCACTTGAGCAAAAGTCAATTATCGTATTTTTCCACTTTGTCCCGTATTATAAACAAAGTGACAATACAAATGGCCCATTTTTTATGGTCATGGAATAAACAAAAAAATAGTTTTTCAAAAATTCATCAAAGCCTTTAGATTTGACAAATCTTTTTGAATTTTGTGGAGTTTTTCAGACAATTCTTCGATCAATTGCGGTGTGGTTAAATGATCTGTGAAGTGCCAATTTTTATTTCATACCATTCGTGCGAAACGATTGTTTACTTTTTGATAAGTGTAGACGGAGAATGGATTTTGTCGATTTAAACGGATTTGATAAATTTTCGAAGCTGTTGAAAATTAGCATAACTTTCGACTCTATGAAAATAAAACAATAGGTTCGTACATCAGATGATCAGATATGATGTCAGTCATTATCACATGTCGGCCTTATCAATTGACACAGGTGTTCGAAAAAAGTTGATTGGCCCGAAGATATCAATGAAATTTAATGTCCAAGAAACTATAAATCCCATTTTATTATCACCATCACTTGGGCTTTTTTTCGTTTTTAAAATTTTCATGTCCCTATTTTTTGTCTCATTTAAGCAAAAATTAAATAACTTCGAAATTGGCGATCGGAAAAATTAAAAAAAAAATTATGGCCGAGTGCAAAGTGCTGTGCAATAAAAAAAAAATTCCATGAATCCATGAATGGCTTTCGAATGGTTTTTTTAATCCTTTTATTAATTTAATCATTTTAATCGTGTTTACGATTAAATCTACGATAGCTTATAATTAGCTACATGAAAAAAAAAACAACAGGAATTATTCATGGATATATCCTGAGCTGCAAATCCAGTAGAATTCCATGTTGAGTTGCCCTGGAAAAATTACTGAAAAAATTACTACAAAAATTACATGCTCGAATACTTTACTGTTCCAGATAACACTTTTTGTCATCCGAATTTTTTTAGGATTATTTAATTGGCCTATGATGAAGCTTTATGCGACATCTGCCGACAATTCGAAGTCTTCCTTGCTGGCCTATTTTGTAACTCTTAACATCTGTCGATACAAAATCAATTTAAAAAATTCAAAATTCAGAACGCTTCGACTGTTCGAGTAAAGAAGATTTCTTTGTGATTAAAAAAAAAAAGTAATCCAATTTCATTTCATTTAATAAAATTATAGAAGAGATTAATATTTATTTATAGAGGAGAATTAATATTCTAAATTAATATTAATTAATTAATATTATTAATTAATATTAGGGAATTGATATTATAAAATTATAGAGGAAATTTGAGATTATAGGTACGAAATTTATAAATTATAAATAATTTCGTTGAGAAACGTACAATTTTGTTTATAACAGCAGAACTAACAATCATAAGTTAAAAATAATACAGTTTATAAGAAAAAAATGTTTTTCCATAATAAAATGCATTCATATCAATACATGATTGATTGCCCATTTTACCCACCGAATTTAAGCATTTAATATCACATCAATGAAATCTAATATTTTTTTCCTCAAAGGTGCATGATTCAGCTTCAATTTGCCGTAAAGTACATTAAGTTATCTAAATTTGTCGAAAAGTTATGATTTTTTAAGCAAACTACTGATTCTTTACGGAGTTGCTCCATTTTTAATAAAAAGTACCTGGGGCATTCCATCCCAAATCGAACAGTTTGAAATACTTTTTTTTTTATTTCCTCAATTTTTTTTATTTTTTAGTACCCATCAACAGGCCCTTCCTGTTAAATTTTGAGATTTTTTTGATTACCCGTTCAAAAGATATTAAATTAACAAAAAAAACCGCTCTTTTTTTGGTATTTTGGTCATAACTTCTTTAATAATGGTCCAAATTGAAAGTTTTTTTTCAAAATTTTTATTTTTTAATGGTTTTTTCAGGAAAAAATACAACATAAATATTCGACGTGTTTTTGAAAGAGTTTTTTGAGTTTTAAACTTTAAATCGCGTCTTTAAAAGTGAGTGTCATTGTTGAGTAATTACTTTTTTCAATTTTTGAAAATAAAAATTATTTTTTTTCATAAATTATTATGAATACCAATTTTTGTTACTGTATAGTATTTTTTAAATCATTTTGAATTAATTTTGACACTTTTTCATTGTTAACAGATTTTAAAAATTAATAATTAATCGATGAGCAAATAACAACAGTTCAAGAATTATATGAGTGGGCATTAAACCTAAATAGTCTACCGAATATTGCTGTGAATTTCATATTCAAATTTAGGAAATAATCGTATATGTAAGATTTTCAAAAAGATACGTGAATAAATAAAAACTGTTGTTATTATTGTTCATAAACAGACTTAATGATTAATTATTAATTTAAAAACCTGTTGACAATAAAAAAAGCGTTAAAAAAATCTAAATATTGAAAAAAATACTATATACAGTAACAAAAATTGGTATTCATAATAATTAATTGAAAAAAAAAATTTTAATTTTCAAAAATCGAAAAAAATAGTAGTTATTGAGATCTCACGATCGGACTAGTCTTAAAAATTGTTGAATAGATGTTTAAAACAAAAAATTAAAAAAATAAAACAAAAAATGACACTCACTTTTAAAAACGCGATTTCAAGTTTAATACTCAAAAAACTCATTCAAAAACATACGGAATACACATCGAATATTTTTGTTGTATTTGTTTCTGAAAAGGCCATAAAAAAACAAAAATTTTGAAAAAAAAACTTTTGATTTGGACCATTATCAAAGAAGTTATGACCAAAATACCAAAAAAAGAGCGGCTTTTTTGTTAATTTAATATCTTTTGAACGGGTAATCAAAAAAATTTCAAAATTCAACAGGAAGGGTCTTTTAATGGGTACTCAAAAATATACAAAAATTGAGGAAATAAAAAAAAAGTTTTTCAAACTTTCCGATTTAGGATGGAACGCCCCATATGTAAAAATAAACTTTTCACAAATTTGTATGGTATGGTTGGTATACAAGTTGAAGGTTTCGAACAGTAGCTCAAATTTTATTAAATTTTTCCGAGTTCATCAATCCCATAAAAAACGGCCGGACGCGAACGACCCAGGCTTACAGACGGCGGATGCTAAAAAAACGTTTACAGACGAAGGTTTTACATGGAATACCCCATAAACGTACTACATGAGAGTTCGACTGTGCAGTCTAGAAGGCAACTCATTCGTCCGATTTGGGATGGAACGCCCCATATGTAAAAACAAACTTTTCACAAATTTTATGGCTGGAATAGGGTATGGTTGGTATACAAGTTGAAGGTTTCGAACAGTAGCTCAAATTTTATTAAATTTTTCCGAGTTCATTAACCCCATAAAAAACGGCCGGACGCGAACGACCCAGGCTTACAGACGGCGGATGCTAAAACAACGTTCACAGACGAAGGTTTTACACGGAATACCCCATATACGTACTACATGAGAGTTCGACTGTGCAGTCAGGAAGGCAACTCATTCGTCCGATTTGGGATGGAACGCCCCATATGTAAAAACAAACTTTTCACAAATTTTATGGCTGGAATAGGGTATGGTTGGTATACAAGTTGAAGGTTTCGAACAGTAGCTCAAATTTTATTAAATTTTTCCGAGTTCATTAACCCCATAAAAAACGGCCGGACGCGAACGACCCAGGCTTACAGACGGCGGATGCTAAAACAACGTTTACAGACGAAGGTTTTACACGGAATACCCCATATACGTACTACATGAGAGTTCGACTGTGCAGTCAGACAGGCAACTCATTCGTTTCTCGAGCTTTTCTTGACAAGCGTCTCCGGAGCACGATAAAGCATGACCCCTATGCCTTGAGGTATTGTATACAAGAGAAAGAGAGGGAGAGAGATCAAAACAGAGAAAATGAGAGAAAGAGAGAGAGAAAAAAAAATCTCACGGAGTAGCTTCACCGCACGGCATATTAAGTGTGTGTATTTGTCTCGCAAAACCGGTGAGTGAAACGTGCCTTCATCGAGGAAGCAAAACTCTCGGGCACGCGATCAAACGACCTTCGTTTTTGGTGTCTGCAGCGACAAGCGAAGTGCGAGACTCTTCGTCTCCTCCTCGATTTATTTTTCTTTTTTTCCCTTATCCACCACAATTTTTTTTCCTCCCAGCATCTTTCCATACATTTTTTATTTATTTATATATTTGCCCTGAAATTGCTCGAATAATGGAATTGAAGAAATATTTGCAGAATAAATTTCTGATCGAAAAAAAGAATGCGCAAGAGTCAAAGTTTTTTTTTCATGTGAGCATTTTGAATGATGACCTTCCAATATTTCTGTATCTGATTTTACGATTTCGGCTTAGCGTAAGTTTTTAACGATAATTTAATAAACTATAATTAATTTACATAATTATCTGAAATTTATGTATAATATATATTATTAATATATTGATATATAATTAACTTAAATTTATATAATTTATATAGTTAACTATTAATTGCTATATAGTTATTAACCCTCCCATATTAACTGGGTCTTTCAAGCACAAGCCACATTTTCAAATCGAATATCTCTGGAATTCAAAAAATTGTAAAAAAAAATTGTTTACTATAAATGGTTAAATAAATGATTGGATCATGGAAATGAATGTTATACAAGTAATTCAGATTTTTTTCATATTTTTTTGACGTTTTTTCTTAAAAAAAAAAAAAACATTAGCAGGACTGCAACGACCCAGAATACAGACGGTGTCTCGAAATTTAAGTGTACAGAAAGTATTCCTGAAAAAACTTTGACAACGAATTTTTATTTAAAAAACTGTACCGAATAAATCAAAAAGTTTATTAATTTCGGAGTGACCTTCCAAGAAACCATTTTTGTACGGCAAAACCACCCTTAATTTGGAGTTTAACATTTTTCCAAAAACATAGATCACTAGAAAATTGAGAAACATAAAAAGAAACTTGAAAGCGATTTTCGGAAGCACATACAATTGAAATTTTATTTGGATGCGCGATTTTTTTAAGAAAAAATGGGCCATTAGATAATTAAACGAGCACCAAAAAAGGTCAATACTTTTTTATTCTCCACGCCATAGTTAAAAACTTTGAATATAGTTAGAAAATTTGAAGGTCATGAAAAAAAAGAAGGGACAAATTTTCCGCGCAATATTGAGAAAACAAAATTTCCAGAATCACGAAAATTCGTTAAAACAAAAAATTATTTTCATCATTTTAAAGAGCCACCTTAATGAGGAAAGAAAAGCGTGCGAGTGAGAGAAAGACAGAAGATATGGCGCTGCGCGAGGCGCCGGTGGTGGGCTGTTGCGTTAATTCACGTATATACACACACGGTGATGTTTTTACTGTCCGTACGGTAGTTTACACACAAATACACACCGTTGGCAGAAGAGAGTCGCGTGCGTTCATGAGAGAGAGAGCGCGAAATAGCGGGGGCGCGAGCGCACGAAAGAGTGAGCGAGAGAGAGAGAGAGAGAGAGAGAGAGCGCCCTGTGTGCGTAGCTCCTACCACAGTCGGTTTCCCCCACCACGTGCCTCGAGATTCCGTCGATGGAGGGGGGTGGCTCCCTCGGTCGGCGATGTCGCGCCGCGCCGCCGCCGCCAGTCGAGCCTCGAGCCGCATCGGGGTAGCGTCGAGTCTGTCGCGGAGAAATTCTCTCGAATGAGAATCGCAAATTGCACGATGCTAGCAAAGTTGCGTTCGTAAATTTTCATCCTTGTCATAAACATGGTAAACATTAAAATCAGGGTAATGATTGAGAAAACATTGAAACTCTCTCGTCGATGATATAGCCACGAGATAATTCATAAATCTCCGACGATGGATTGTCAAAAACGCCGGAAAGAAAAAAATGATCCTCGTTGAAGTGTCGACGATTTCGGAAAACAAGGATTTCTTCGTAAACACGATCGTGAAGAAGAAAAAAGTTTGCGCGTCTCCCTTCTCGTGTGTTTATGTTCCACGGTGCGTATATAGCTTTTCTGTTGCTTCTCCCCTTTTTTTTCTCACTCTTGTCTCTCGGGATTTTGGTCGAGACGAGTTTTCGAACGAAGGGAGCAAAAGCCGCGTGGTACGACACCGACGATACGCTACTGCTTTGTCGACGGGGCTAGTGTAGGCTGCATACCGCGTTCGAGTTGTGTGCGAGTGTGAGAGAGAAAGAAAAAGAGGGACCGAGGACGACATTCAGGGTCGAGGGCTTCGCGAGAACTCGCTTCCTCCCACTCGACAATTTACTCCCCGGCGTATTTATTTCTTTCGCACAACGTTTCAATTCAAATTCGAAATTTCCTTTGCCTCGATAGAACGATTCTTTTTGTTCTCTCTATAATCATCAATCGATCGTGCATAATCAAAGAATCGAGGGAAATCATCTTTTTCTACGTGCAAGTTCAGTGTGTCGCGCGTGTGTGTCCGCGCGAGAGTGGCGCTGCGCGCGGGGGTGAGAGAAAACGAGGGTGTGAGAGAGAGTGAGAGAGACGGAGAAACGAGTCGAGCGCCGAGAGAGCGTGTGCGTCGCAGTAGCCGGGTGGAAGCGGTTGAGTGTGCAACCGGCCGGGAGTCGAGAGGAGAGCAGAGCCATCGAGAGATCTTTCGAAAAATCTCCCGGCGTCGTGCGTGTGCGTGAGTGTGTGTGTTGTGTACAGTGTGCGGAGAGGGAGAGAGATGATCGTCGTATTGGCGAGATTTTAACGCGAGGGTGAGACGAAGACAGGTGTAGAGGGGAGAGGCGAAAACGAGAGAAAAAAGACGAGAAGCGAGGGAGAGAAAAAGATCGAGAGCCCAAGGCCGCTTAACTCCCTCGAGATCCATATATATATATATATATATATATTTCCATACAAAAACACATACGCACAAAACATTTCTCGGATTTTCGGAATTTTTTTTTACTCGACAAGTCTTCTCTCTTGTTTTCTCTTTTACGAATCTCATGCGACTCGCACTTTTTCCGCGAAAATAATAAATAGAAAAAAACGTAAGCCGTGATTATCGTCGACGAACAAGTTTGTTGTTTCTCAGTTCAGAGGAACAGCGGAGAAACTTGCGGGAGACTCGAGTGATGACGATTCTTTCGTTCTTTGTGTCACGTCGTCGTTCAATCGAGGCGCCGATTGTTCGTGGAAACAGATAATTTTCGATATCGCGAGTGTCAGTTCGGGGCGCGGTTAAAAAAAAGTGTCCAGTAATCTGGGAAAAGTTTTGATTTTTTTTTCGCGCGATCGCTGACTGAAGGATTATACTTCGTAATATCGGGTAAAAGTGTTTCACCGGCATTTCGAGGATAAAAAAATGGAGACCGCGAAGAGGAAGTCTCGAAAGTGAAAATTGAATTTTGACGCGAAACAAGATGGCTGCCGCGCGCGGTGCATCACGGGTGATATAGAATCCAAAAAAGACGTTAAATAGAGGGCGCTCGAGTCGCGCGTTCGGTAAAAACGTCGAAAAGTAAGTGAAGAAAACCGTTTTTTTCGGAATGACGCGGGAAACAAAGATCGCTGCGTCCCGTGCGAGGGAAAATTGAAAGTTTGCGCGAAATAGAGGGCACTCGAGTCGCGTATAACGGAAAATCGTTGAAAAATCGTTTTTTCCCGGATATTACGTGTTCGTGATGGCTGAAAAAGTTTTGTCGGTGTGAGGTAAATCGATATATCGATAAAAAGGAGTGTTTTCTTCCGTTCAATCGCAAGTTTTTCGCGCAAGATGACGATAGCGAGTAACATCGTGGTGGAGTGGCTAAAATCGCTCCACCTTGGACAATATTCCGAGTCTTTCATCGACAATGGCTACGACGATCTTGAGATATGCAAGCAAATCGGTGATCCCGATCTCGACGCTATCGGCGTCTTCAATCAGAGTCATCGGGGCCGTTTGTTGCAATCCGTGAAGACGCTTCGCGAAGAGGGCGCCGCGAGCGTTTATTTCACCCTCGAGGAGACTAACGACTGTCTCTGCGACAATGTCAGCTCGAAATCGTCGAGAACCTCCTCGGAGAGACCGACGAGCGACAAGGAAACGCAGAGAGCGTCGCCGACGGCGAGCTCGTCGAGCGGCGGTCAGGAATTAACGAAATTCGCCGACGAATACGAGGAGGGAAAGGCCGAACTCGTCAGGATACCGCGGATGCAGCTGAGGATGCTCCTCCAGGAGAAATTACGTCACGACGGGATAAGGCTCGCCTGCCAACCATACACAACACCGGTGAGTCTTTTTTCAACTAATTTTGAAAAATTTTGAATTTTTTATTTTATTTTATTCTTCTTTCGAATATTGATTTTTTCTGATGATCATGTCCGAGAAAATTGATGATGTCCGCATCGTTTTAATGCAATAATAATTGTTTATTTATTAATAAAATTCATTCTTTCCGAGAAATTTGTTAATCGAAAAATCATTAAAATGGAGTTTAGGGCTTTTATCAAATATTTGGAAAATGAAAATGACCACTGAAAATGAATTGAAAAATCTGATTTTCAAAATAATGGAAATTACACCTTTTTTCTTTGATTTTTGTATTATATATTTTACATAGATATTTATCTATGTAAAAATAACGATCTACATCCAAAATTAATCTGAAACAGAAATTTATGTTTACAAATCATTGAAATGTATTTTGGGGACTTTATTAGAGATTTGGAAAATAAAAATGACCACTGAAAATTAATTGAAAAAACTTATTTTCAACATTGAGAAAATAACACCTTTTTTCTTTGATTTTTGTATTATATATTTGACATAGATATTTATCTATGTAAAAAAATAACGGTCTGCATACAAAATTAACCTGAAACAGAGATTTCTAGTTACAAATAATTAAAATGTATTTTGGGGACTTTATTCAAGATTTGGAAAATAAGAATGACCACTGACAATAAATTGAAAAAACTTATTTTCAACACCATGAAAATTAAATCTTTTTTCTTTGTTTTTTTGTAATTGGAGAGGTTTTTTGTGGGTTAAAAAATAAAAATAAAATTTACTTTTCGTATGAAGTATGAGTGATTTTAATCCGAAAGGTTTATTTTTGAAATTTTGACACCATTTTATATTTTTAGTGATGTTGAAGTTTGCATTGTTTTAATGCAACAGGAATAATTCATCTTTAATAATAATAATAATAATAATAATAATAATAAAATTGATCCTTCACAAGAACATTTTTTGGTGAACAATTGTTGAAATGTATTTTGGAGTTTCAATTAAAGATTTGAGATGTTAAATATTCAAGAAAACTGTAATTCTCACTAAGATTAAATTGAAAAAATTATTTTCGTTGCATGATGCTGAAATTTGCATAATTTTAAATTATGTTGAAGTTTGCATAGTGGAAACAACGAAAATTAATTTTCTTCTTCCTTTCAAGTATTGTTTACCTGTTTGTTTATCTATCTATAACCTTAAATCGTTGATAGAGACCCCAAAAAACATTTGCACCATTTTTCACTTTGAAAACACATCCTTAAGGGCTGTTAATTGAAAATAAAACCTATTGTCGTTGCATTTCAACGCTGCAAATTATTTGAACATCCTCATTTTAATGCAATGGAAATAGTTAATTTTTTTTCAAATTCATTCATACTGAAAAATTGTTGAATTAGAAATAGTTAAAATATATTTTGGGATCTTTGTTAAGGACTTGAGATTATAAATGCACAAACGAAAGTGAATGGCACTAAAAATGAATTGAAAATTTTTAATTTTCGTTGCATCGCAACGATGCAAAATTTAACGCCATTATTTTTAAATTAACGAAACTTAATTTAAAAGTAATGAACGAACGAAAATTAAAATTTTTCAATTCATTTTTAATGCGATTTACTTTTATTCGTGCATTTACAATCTCAAGTCCTTAACAAAGATCCCAAAATATATTTTAATTATTTTCAATTCGTCAATTTATATATTTTATCTATTTTTACATATTTTAACTATTTTTAATTCGTCAATTAAAACTTTTTAATACATTGAAAAATATTCTTAGTTAAATAATATGTCCAATTCGAGTTTTTTTTTACATTTATTTATTTTGAAGTAAAAGCAAATATGAATGATGGAAAAAATCTTCTTTATCGGTAAATGAGATGAAATTGCGCGAGTGCAGCGCGATTTTCGTTTGCGATTCGAATAAATATCATGCGAATAAATTCTCGCGATATTTTGATGAATTTCGTTGGATTCGAGCGAAAGTATTTTTCACTCGAGAATCGGAGATAATAATCCGACCGGAAATAGCATTGGGGGCAAAAGTTCGATATTGCGAGCTGATAAGCGAAGGGAAAAAGTTTGGAGATTTTTTTTTTTTTTTACTGTGCGAATAAATAGAAACTGACTTTTTTTTAAAAAATCATTCAGTTGCGCATAGTGCTTAAAATTATACGGGAATATTTATTCATACAGCAAAAAATCCTCTTAAAGGCTGAGGATTGCGAAAATATCACTGGAATGAGTTAAAAAAATATTGGAAAGTTGAAAAAAAATCGAAAATTTATTTTCGTCACATTTTGAAACGACGAGAAAAAATTCTCGTTGCCTTTCATAAAATGTGATTTGTCAAAAAATTGAAAGAATCCAAAAAAGTGGTTTTTTTTTTCTGAAAATACTTAAATTTTTTGAATTTTTTCAAGATTTGTGTCTAGTTGAAAAAATACACCAATTCAAGGGTCTAAAAAAATTAATTCCAAATTTTTTACCCTTTATTTGGCCAAAATAAGATTGGTTCATTAAAATTACTGTAATTTTTTTTTCTAAACGAAATTTTGGATTTCATTGTTTATCCGATTTTGAAGATTTTTCAATTTTTTGCAGATTTTTCAAATTCGATCGTCCCTTTTTCAATTTGTCCAAGATGTCGAATTTATTATTAGTGGAAAATCCCATCGAATCAATGGGTGGGGTACAAAAATTCGACGGACAAATATTTCGAAGGTCCAAAAGTTCGAATTTCACGATTACGAACGTTCGAATAGCGAAGGGCCGAAATAGCGAACGCCAGAAAAGCGAATGCCGAGAGAGCCGCTCACGTGGGCCCCATGTGTAAGAGAGAGAGAGATGCGCCTCCTCTCTCTCTTACGCATGGGGCCCCCGTGAGCGGCGCTCTCGGCTTTCGCTTTTCTGGCGTTCGCTATTTCGGCCCTTCGCTATTCGAACGTTCGTAATCGTGAAATTCGAACTTTCGGACCTTCGAAATATTTGTCCGTCGAATTTTTGTACCCCACCCGAATCAATTTTCAAAACATAGCAAAAAATGGGAAAAAAATAATTGTTGCACGCGCAATTAGTTACGACCTGATTAAATTCGCATAATCTCGTTGCAATTTGGTTTTTCGATTTGTGCATCGAGTAACGAGCGCATTATCGGCAAAACCAATCGATTAATCAAAACTAATAAATTACCACCGACATTGTACGAATTCATTTGACTGGTAAATTAATTAATTAGCAATTGAATTTATCATGCATCATCATGACCAATTAGAAATTATCATAATTTTCGTTGCAGAGCATATCGGGAAAAAAAAAAGAATTACAATAGTCGATCGAAATAACGAGAAAATGCGATAATGAGATAGAAAATTTGTTTCGAGAGCAATTACGTAAATTATATTTTATATTCATATTTTCGCATCGAAACTAATGAAAATATGCTTATAAAGGTGATTACGAAATTACGAAATTTTATCTAGAAAATAAATTACAGTCATTTTAGTAAACAGATTCAATTTTGTCCGAAATGAAAACAAAAATTTATTTGAAATAATTCTTTTGGAAGAATCGACCAATAATTTTCCCAAAAAACTAAAATTAGTATGAATTTTTACAAAAAAACATTTTCTTAAACATTTTGAATGATTTTTCTCATAAAAAAATAAATATAATAATAAAATATCAAAATAACGAATAAATTAAAATTTATGAATTCGTAAATTATAATTTTATTTTCATTTACTTCATTGCAATATCTTTCTAAAAATATATATATATATCAGGCATTCCACGCCATTTCGATCAACATCTTGCCTTGAACATTCCGATTTTCCTCTAAATTTTTTATATAAAAAAACGTATTGAAATACATTTTCCCAAATTTTTTCAGAATTTTTTGGCCACGCGTTTTTTGGATTTTATTTTTTTTCTTTGAAAAAAGGACCACTTTGTAAAATCTGAAAAAATTCTTGGACTGTTGTTATTTGCTCATCGATTAATCATTAATTTAAAAAATTTGTTAACAATAAAAAAGTGCCCAAATTAATTCAAAATGATTTAAAAAAATACTATACAGAATGTTTTTGTTGTATTTTTTTTCGAAAAGGCCATGAAAAAACAAAAATTTTGAAAAAAAAACTTTCAATTTGGACCATTATTAAAGAAGTTATGACCAAAATACAAAAAAAGAGCGGTTTTTTTGTTAATTTAATATCTTTTGAGAGGGTAATAAAAAAAAACTCAAAATTTAACAGGATGGGTCTTTTGATGGGTACTCAAAAATATAAAAAATTTGAGGTAATAAAAAAAAAGTTTTTCAAACTGTTCGATTTGGGATGGAATGCCCCATATATATTTTTATATGGCTGAATAACGATTTTCTCGAAAAATTGAGATAATGCGTATTATACGACGCTACATGTATATATAGAAAACGCCCATACAAAGCATTATCAAAGATAATCCTCTGATTCATTATTTCGTTATGGTCGCGAAGTGAGCGAAAAATAAAGGTGAGAGAGGAAGAAAGAAAGAGAGGAGCTTGCGAGTTTGCATGTGTGAGCGTCAGATAAGGGGCATGCAACGTGATACATCATTATAGGTATATATAGTCATTTCCGACCCCCCTCCCCTCTCCCTTTCTCGACCACCTTTGACGTACGTGCTTTCTCGCTCGTTTGCGGCGAAAAAAAAAAATTCCTTCATCAACAAGATTTTCATGAACAAGAGAACGTAGATCCACGAAAGTTGAGAGCTGAATAATTAAATATAAAGCTTCGTGATGAAACTAACATTAAAGACCAATTTTTGCATAAAAAAATGGTCAGCAAAAATTTCGATGAATTTATAATAATTGCACGTTCTGTTGAAAAGAGTTTTTTTTTGTAAATAATATTTTAATGGCGATGAAAATTCGGATGTAGAATTTATAGCAAAAATAATGTGATTTTAAATTGCAAATATTTTTGTTAACACTCTGAAAATGTTTCTTAAAATATCTTTGAATTTTTTCAATTATTATTTATCAAGTATTTGCTCTTCCAATTTTTGGTTACAAATACTTTTTATTGACTTGAAGTTCCGAACATTCAGACTAAGAAAAACTTGACAAATTTATTTTTTTACAAAACAATTTTAAGACTCTGTTAACACTTTGGAAAGAATTCTAACAATATTTTTGAATTTTTTGAATTATTATTTACCAAGTATTTACAAGCCGTTTCAATTATTCTTTATTTAAATAATTTTTCTAATTTTTATTTTACAAAACAATTTTGAGAATTTTTCAACACTTTGTAGATAATTCTTGAAATATCGTTGAATTTTTTAAATTGATTATTTATCATGTATTTGTTCTTCCATTTTTTTTGTTAAACAAATACTTTTTATTGACTTGAAGTTCCGAACATTCAGATTAACAAAAACTTGACAAATTTATTTTTTTACAAAACAATTTTAAGACTCTGTTAACACTTTGGAAAGAATTCTCAAAATATTTTTGATTTTTTTAAAATGATTATTTATCAAGTATTTGCTCTTCCAATTTTTTGTTAAACAAATACTTTTTATAGACTTGAAGTTCCCAACATTCAGATGAACAAAAACCTGATACATTTTTTTTTTTACAAAACAATTTTAAGAATTTTTCAACACTTTGTAAATAATTCTTGAAATATCGTTGAATTTAAAAAAATGAATATTTATCAAGTATTTGCTCTTCCAATTTTTTGTTAAACAAATACTTTTTATTGATTTGAAGTTCTGAACATTCAGATGAACAAAAACTTGACAAATTTATTTTTTTACAAAACAATATTTTAAGACTCTGTCAACACTTTGGAAAGAATTCTCGAAATATCGTTGAATTTTTAAAAATGATTATTTATCAAGTATTTGCTGTTCCAATTTTTTGTTAAACAAATACTTTTTATTGATTTGAAGTTCCGAACATTCAGATGAAACTTGACAATTTTTTTTTTTTACAAAACAATTTTAAGACTGTTAACACTTTGGAAATAATTCTCGAAATATCTTTGAATTTGTTGAATTATTGTTTACGAAGTATTTACAAGCCCTTTCAATTATTCTTTATTTAAATAATTTTTCTGATTTTTCTTTTACAAAACAATTTTGAGAATTTTTCAACACTTTGTAAATAATTCTTGAAATATCGATGAATTTTAAAAAATGATTATTTATCAAGTATTTGCTCTTCCAATTTTTTGTTAAACAAATACTTTTTATTGATTTGAAGTTCCGAACATTCAGATGAACAAAAACTTGACAAATGAATTTTTTTACAAAAAAATATTTTAAGATTCTGTTAACGCTTTGGAGAGAACTCTTGAAATATCTTTGAATTAAAATTTTTTTTTTTTTTTTCTGAAAAACGATGAAGGATTTTTTTTACCCTTGTTTACGTGTGAAATAAGAGGTGAAATGAGGTAGGGCAGCTTTGGGGGGAGTCTTTGATCGCGTGTTACAGCTGAGTAGCCTAGATTTTTGTATCCCGACCCTTAATGACTCACTCGGCTTTCCTTGCGGGCCTTAAGCCTGTTTTCATGAGCGCGAGGGAAAAAGCCCGATGGCCTTTATACCGCAAACCGGACTTTTCTGCTTTCCCGTTTTCTCTGGTCGGTTATTTCGTCCCTGAGAGTACGAAGAGTGTATCTAATGAAACCGAGCGAGGAACAAACGTACACAAAATATATGGGGCATTCCACGTCAAATCACGCGGTCATCGGTCTGACCCCCTCGGATTTTATGTCATTGGACATTAAAATTACTAATTTCTAACACTCTATCTCATTTCACACTCATTTCTATCACTAATTACTAATTATTTTGGAAAAATTAGAAATATTTTCTTACTAATTATTATTTTTTTTTAGAAAAATCACTAAGATTTTTCCGCCAACTACGAAATTTTATAAAAAATTAGTAATTTTTTTTTGACTAATTATTGATTTTTCGAAAAAATGATTAATAAAATCAATATTGTTGACGAATAAATTGATACTGGCGATCACTGCTTGAAACGGATGATTCAAACACAATAAAAAAAAAATCACTTTTGGCCCTAGATATAAGACGAAAATATCTTTTTTGGGTTTATGTGAAAGAAATTTCATTAATTTAAAAAAGCCCCCTTTTTATGTTTTCCCTCAATTTAATCATTTTTTAGCTCGGGCAACCCCTAAAAAATGTAAAAAGAGTTTCTAAAAATTTGAGGTCATATTTTGGGCCAAACGAAACCCACAATTCATTGGACATCAAAATCCGAGGGGATTAGGCCGATGACCGCGTGATTTGACGTGGAATGCCCCATATATACCACGTTAACACTGAGTTAGATCACTCTTGTATGTAATGAAAAGATAAACATTCGATTTTTGTGAAAGCGAGTTGTTTCGTTATCTCTTCGGGTCATCCGAGCCCATCCTTTCTCTCTCTCTCTCTCTCTCTCTCTCTCTCTCTCTCTCTCTCTCCGTCTCTCCCTCTCTCTCTTTCTTATCGTTGACAAATCAACGTCAGATAGTCTGAAGAATTACTCGAAATTTTCGTTTGTATCTTCCTCACCCACATGCGGGATGCTCCGGGTCAATTTTATCCTTATCCGACCCTAGATCTCTTCGATTTTTTAAATGATCGACCAAAAATACTCTTCCGGCCCAAAACAGCGTTTCGAAATTTTCGTCGATTTTTTTCCCAGGTCCTCGCTGACCCTCCAGTTGACAAATTGCATTCCAAGTCAGTTAAAGGCATCGAGTCCCATTCATTATAATTTTTTTTCCAGTTTTTTACTAATCAGCTAATTATAAAATTTTGAATGGAAAAAGGAAATTAATTATATTCTGAATACTGATGAGACATTTTTTTTCGATAAAATTAAAGTGAAACTTTGTTGATAAACAATATTTTTCAAAGTTTAAATTTTAATAAAAAGACATAAACTTACTTTTCTTTGCTTAAATTGAGATTTTTTTCAATGTCAATCTTGAAGCTCTGGAAAATAGTACATTACATCACGAGGACGTAAAAACATTTTCTGATGAGTGTGAGCTTGCAGGACGAGCCCAAGGCGAATCCTGCAATCACACTCATCAGAAAATGTTTTTACGCCGAATGATGTACGATATTTTATATCACGAGGTGCAATATGGACGTTTTCACGTCCGTTTGCGGACGTAAAAGCATCCATTATTGTACTGAGTGATATAAATTCCTTTTTTTCAATTATTTTTGAATATTTACTACATTCTTGAATTCAATATCGTTTTTATCGACGGTGATATTATTTTTTTCGAAATTTCGATGAAAGAAAAAAAAAATTTTTAATCTGAAATTTTGAAAGTCAAGAAATATTTTGACTCGAAAAAAGCTTAACGGTTTACAGGAATACAAATTTCTATATGGAGAAGCAAACATAAAATATTTCCGTAAAAGGCTGCAAACTTGATAAAAGCTTTTACGTGTTTTTTCATCCTCTTTTTTTTCTATTGTATTGTATATTTGGCGATGATCCTGCAGGACGTGCGAGGATTTCAAAATGGCGAGAGTAGCCTCATGGAAAGGCGATTGTTGAGTCAATATTGATAAAAATCGATTACAAATTTATGCAAAGTCGAGCTTTTCTGACTTTTATTAGCGGTTTTAGACCAGCACTTTGGTTCCTCTTTGTCCATATAACCGATTCTAATCCTTATAACCGAGCGGCCATTTACAAAAATGGCCGCTACAAAAAAATAAAGTACAAAATTAACGTGATACAAAAATATATATTTACAAAAAACATCCCATTTCAAAAATATCCAAGTACAAAAATAACTCGATAATAATATTCACTAAAAATGACTAATTAATCAATACTTTTCAATAGTGAAACAAATAAATTTAATTAATTTGTTCTTTCAGAGTGGTGATTTTTTTATTTATTTTTTTCCAATTGAAAACAAAAATTTCAACTAGCTTTATTTCTGATAACACTGGTCTGAAAATTTTTGAGGGTGTCCAGAGAACTTCCAAACTTGAAAAAAAAATAAAAACAAAAATTGAAAGCGGTAATCGTCGAGAAATTTTTGATTTTTCCAAAAATCTAAAAAAAAACGATGAAGATGGGTTTCAATAATTTGTTTTTATATTTTTTTTCGAAAACTGTTTTCGAATGTAGTTTTCGAAAAAAATACAACAAAATTATTGAAACACATCTTCATCGTTTTTTTTTTAGATTTTTTGAAAAAATCGAATATTTCTCGATGATTACCACTTCCAATTTTTGTTTTTATTTTTTTTTTCAAATTTGGAAGTTCTCTGAACACCCTAAGAACTTTTTAGATTGGTGTTATGAGAAATAAGGCTAGTTGATTTTTTTTTTTCAATTGGAAGAAAAAATAGAAATAAAAAAAA
Source organism: Alloplasta piceator (assembly GCA_946863875.1). NCBI lineage: Eukaryota > Metazoa > Arthropoda > Insecta > Hymenoptera > Ichneumonidae > Alloplasta > Alloplasta piceator. The sequence goes on along the minus strand of OX333073.1, from coordinate 7,887,779 downwards.
CACTACTCTGAAAAAATTTGACGATTTACAGAAAATGTCAAAGTTTGATATTATAAATAGGAAAAAAAATCAAAAATGGTAATCGTCGAGAAGTTTTCGATTTTTTTAAAAAAGTACATTAAAAAACGAAAATTTTGAAAAAAAACGTTCCAGTAAGTAGAATTGAGAAAAAGTTATAGCTACTTGAAACATAAAAAGCCAATTTTGTAAAAAAATTTATAACTTTTTATAGGTTGGGTCAAAAATTTTTGAAAAAATTCTGAAAAATGTTTTTGATAGAGTAGAAAAAGATGAAAAAGTTTCAGCCAAATCGAAAGGGGTCGGGTTCTAAAGTGATCGATTTGACGTGGAGTGCCCCATATATAACTATATATTTATTTATACGTGTATTTGGAATCGATGGCTCTCGTTTGAATTTCACGCTCTACGTAACACTCGTCAGGACCGATACGGAGAGTTTCCGTGCTCGTTCATGACATTTATACATGTACATGAATATGGGGCATTCCATACCAAGTCGACCTGAGTGTGACCCTTGACCTCGCTGATTTCGTTAACGATTTTTTATATGATTCTTCCAACTCAAAATAGCATTCAGAATTTTTTCAGATTTTTAAAGCCAAATTTGAGTACGTTATGATTTTTTGAACATTTTTTTCGAAAACCTCGAGGCCGTAATTAAAAAATCTGAAAAAATTCTCAAAAATTCGGTGTCAAAAACGAAAATTTTTGACCCAAAAATCATGTTGTCCAGGAGTTCCCTCCCACTTTGCTTTAAGGTTTTTATGAAGAAAACCAAAAAAAAAAAAAAATAGATGCAGAAATTGATCTACCGTGAAAAGTTGCTTGAATATTTTTATCGTTAACCAACGATATTTGGAAATTTTTTCACTTTTTTCAAAAAATAGTTGGTTAATCTTGCATCTTTTTTTTTTAAGTTTTCTTCATAAAAACCTAAAATCGAGATAGAAGTGAAAGCGTGGACATCATGAATTTTGGGTCAAAAACTTTCATTTTTGACACCGGATTTTTGAGAATTTTTTCAGATTTTTAAATTACGGCCGTCTCCAGGTTTTCGAAAAAAATGTTCAAAAAATCATAACGTACTCAAATTTGGTTTTAAAAATGTGAAAAAATTCTGAATGCTATTTTGAGTTGGAAGAATCATTTAAAAAATCGTAAACGAAATCAGCGAGGTCGAGGGTCACACTCAGGTCGACTTGGTATGGAATGCCCCATATATAGCATCAGCGAGTAAACGTCGTCACGCGAGATCCCCGGAGTCGTTTCTCTCTCTCTCTCTTTCTCTCATTCTCTGCTCGACAGGTGAACAGTCCTGGGAGCAGCTTCGGATTAAACGTAGAAAGTAGATTAGAGTGTCGAACACTTCTACTACCGTATTAGCAAAATATACAGAATATAGAGGGTGTCCTGTTTTCGTAAATATAAAAAAATGTATGATTTTAAAATTTGCATCGTTGTAATGCAGCGAAAATAAGTTTGTACAATGAATTTTTGACAAGATATAAGTTTGTGCCTTCAAAATCTAAAATTCTTGATAAAGACCCTAAAATACATTTAAAAAAAATTTCGATCTGAAAATTTGTCAGGAAGAATGAAATGCAAAAATTCAGCATAATAAAAATGTCCCAAAATGCATTCGATGATCCAAACGAAAAGTTTATCTTCGTATAGAAAATATTTGCTATGGGGCGTCATTTGACTCGGCAACATTTTCTCATCCGCTCATGATTCGAGTATATTCTGTGCGTCAAGGTCGAAGAAGGTCACTTTGAAAAGACGCGCATTCAATGTTTTCGATACTCTTACTAAAGTGACTGTAGCTCAGTTAATTTTCAAAATTTTTACTCAACATTTTATCTACATGTTTTTCAAAATATCTACTTTAAGATAATGTAGATAAAATTTTGGATTTTTTAATTTTTAGGTTAGTTTTCTCTCTTCAATTTTGTGACGCCAAATATCTGAAAGCCGAAAAGAGAAATTTTATGTTCAATATTGAAAATTCTATAGATCTACATTTTTTCGATTAATTTTTCACTCGCACAAATAAATCATGATTATCGAAAGCACAGAGTTCAAAATTAAATCTGGGAAACTAAAATTGGTCACAATCGTGTGAATCCATGTGAATTTGATTTATTTATGAACCGTTCCCACCTTCGATTTTCCGTCTTTATCGTTCAATCGTTCTCGTTGCGTGTTTAAAAAATTAAAAAAAAAAAAAAAAAACGTGATTCGATGCGTGATCAATATTATTTGGCTGCGGTGAGTCATTTTTTTTGGGTCAAAACGTGACGTTTTGGATACTCGATGTTCCTGCATCATGTAGTAAATAGGGAATTATTATTATTATTATTATTATTATTATTATTATTATTATTATTATTATTATTATTATTATTATTATTATTATTATTATTATTATTATTATTATTATTATTATTATTTTACACGAATATAAAGAGATTAAATCTGAGGATTTATTTTATCCCAGTAGGAAAATTGCTATAAATTTTTTCAAAATATTGAATAAAATAGCAATTTCCTATCCAGTCATTTTAAAGATTGAGAGGTTGGAATATTTTTCTTTTTATTTTATACAAATAGAAGGTTGTATAATTCTGGGGTTTATTTTGTCGCAGGAAAAAAAATGGCTGACCCTCATTTTTTTTTGAGAAGTGTCGAATAAAATGGAAAATTCTTATACAGTAAATTTAAGGGTTGGAAGGCTGGAATATATATTTTTTTATTTGGCAAGAATAAAAAAGTTGTTTAATTTCGGGGATTCATTTTATAGGGTAAAAAATTGCTGACTTTCATTTTTGTAAAAATATTGAATACAATGAATAATCCCTATCCACTGATGAATTTAAGGGTTGGGAGGCTGGAATATATATTTTTTTTTATTTGACAAGAACAAAAAAGTTGGTTAATTTTGGGGATTCGTTTTATCGCAGAAGAAAAAATTTGCTTACTATGATTTTTTTTGGAAACGTTGAATAAAATGAAAAATCCCTATGCAGTGAATTTAAGGGTTGGGAGGCTGGAATATTTTTTCTCCCCTCAACAATCGGCTGAAAGCGCACACACAGCTAATATTATAGTACAGTATATATATATATATTAGGGCGATTTTTTTTTACTTTTTTCTATTTCTTCCAGTCCCCATCCGAAATTTTGTTGCATATGTCTGAAAGAAAATTCCCTGAAAGTTACAGCCCTTAATATTAATATTGAGTACTTTCCCTTCGCGTGATAGGTTTTTCCATCTAAAATACACGTAAGTGAAAAACTTTTTTGGTCAAAAATATACCACTCCGCGGTTTTTTATGCTATCACATTGATTTTGGTCGCAATTTACGTAGAATCGAACGATCTTTAAAAGAGTCCACGACAACGTAAGTGTAACTTACACTGGTGAGATGGTACGGGTCCCTAAAGTTGATTTTTACCAAAAATTCTCGATTTTTTGCTGTTATCTCCGCAATGATTAACTTAACCAAAAAATCATAAATAGAAATTTTGTTGGAAATTTAATTTCCTACAAAAAAGGTCCTTTAGACCTAACTGCCAAAATTAATATTTCTTGAGATATTGAACCTTAACTTATTTATGGTATAAAATTTGTATAGTTTATCGAACTAAAAGTTTTAAATTGTTGATATTCCAAATCATATCACCATATATCACATATCATATTACCAGTGGTAATATGATATGAAATATCAACAATTTGAAACTTTTGGTTCCAGAATCCATAAAAATGTTCATATCACAAATAAGTTGAGGATCAATATCTCAAGAAATATTAATTTTAGCAATAAGGTCCCAAGGACCTTTTTTGTAGGAAATTAAATTTCCAACAAAATTTCCTTTTACGATTTTTCGGTTAAGTTAATCATTTCGGAGATAACAGCACAAAATTGAGAATTTTGTGTAAAAATAAACTTTAAGGACCCGTACCATCTCACCAGTGTAAGTTACACTTAAGCTGTTCAAGACACTTTTAAAGATCGTTCAATTCTGCGTAAACTGCGACCAAAATCAATGCGATAGCATAAAAAACCGCGGAGTGGTAAAATTTTGAGGAAAAGAGTTTTTGATTTACGTGTATTTTAGATGGAAAAACTTATCACGCGAAGGGAAAGTACTTAATATTAATATTAAGCGCTGTAACTTTCAGGGAATTTTTTTTCAGACATATGCAACAAAAATTCGGGTGGGGAGTGAAGGAAATAAAAAAAGTCGAAAAAATATCGCCCTAATATATATACATGTATATGTATTCGTGCTGAGCTAAGCGATTTTGTTTTCATTTTTTTTTCTTTTTTTTTTTTCATTGGCGAAAAACGTTTGCCCGCGAGACACACGTCGAGGCAAACATCTGTGTATAGATAAATTCCGCTATGTGAAAACCGCGGAATCAGAACTCGGAGTCTGGATCGATAAATATTAATGCCTTTTAGCTTTGTCGTGCGACTTTGCCATCGTTCCATGTACGAGAATACATTTTTTTTCTCTTCTTCGATATATATATATATATATATAACACATATTCGATATCCAACTGAATATACACTCGTGCTTTGCTCCTGTTGGATATACAATAATCTATAGGTATGTATGGGGCGTTCCACGTCGAGTTGGCTTGAATCTCGATCTCACGTCCTTCGGGATTTTATTTGGAACTTTATTTGTATTAAAAATAAAATAATAAAAAAAATAATGTAATAAAATGAATTGAAATTAAAAAATAAAAATAAAAATTATCAAATTTGTTATGACTCTAAAATGCATTTCGACAGTTTTTTTTTAATTTCTTAAGAATTAATGTTAATAAAAAAATAAGCTATTTCCGTTGCATTCAAATTATGCAAATTTGAACATCGTAAGAATGAAGGGGTTGAAAAGTCGACTTGACGCGGAATGCCCCATATCGCATGAGAAACGCACATGGAGAGAGTTAGTACGCAAAGAGAGAGAGAGAGAGAAAGAGGGGGGAGGGGGAAACCGTGATTGCGTTCATTGTGGAACTTTGCGAAGGAAAAAGAGAGGAGAAGGATGAGGAAAATAAATCTGCGGCGTGCGTAAATAAGGAAACGCCCACGTTGGAAAAAGTTGGAGAGAGAGAGGGAGAGAGAGAGAGAATTCGTGGCGGGTTTCTCGCGATGTTCTGTGTGTATCGATATATACGATGTTCTTGACACGATTGCTAGTGCAACCCCGGATCCCTCGAAGCCATTAGAACACCCCAGAGTCGTTCAACGAACCGTATATATCTTATATATCTATATATTATTCTACTAGACGATGTATACGTCTATTACAGTCTCGCGGTGGTCTAGAACTTTTTTTTACGTAATGTTTTAGGACAATGAAATTTATAGTTTTTTTTTCAACCTATAGCGATACCCTCTTGGATTTATAGGATGAAAAGTAGAGGGAAAGTGAGTTTCTGTTTCACGATCTGGAAAATTTTTGGACGACTCGCTCGACCCCCAAACTTTAAACTTTTTCAAATTTATCGAACTATCTCGCATGATTACTATTTTTGTCAGTGTCAGAGAAAAGAGAAATGTTCGAAAAAAAAAGAAATTTTTAGGTTGACTGTTTTATAAAAGTATTTTATAGAACTCATTTCTTATTTATTTTATAAATAAATTTTATAATAAAATAAATAATATCTATGGGGCATTCCACGCCAAATCGGACCACTTAATAACCCGACCTCTTTGGATTTGGCTGAAACTTGTTTATCTTTTTCTACTCTATCAAAAACATTTTTCAGAATTTTTTCTAATTTTTTTACTTGATCGATAAAAAGTTATAAATTTAAAGGGGTCTAGAACTTTTTTCTACGTAATGTTTTAGGACAATGAAATTTATAGTTTTTTTTTCAACCTATAGTGATACCCTCTTGGATTTATAGGATGAAAAGTAGAGGGAAAGTGAGTTTCTGTTTCACGATCTGGAACATTTTTGGACGAATCGCTCGACCCCCAAACTTTAAACTTTTTCAAATTTATCGAACTATCTCGCATGATTTTTATTTTTGTCAGTGTCAGAGAAAAGAGAAATGTTCGAAAAAAAAAAAGAAATTTTTAGGTTGACTGTTTTATAAAAGTATTTTATAGAACTCATTTCTTATTTATTTTACAAATAAATTTTATAATAAAATAAATAATATCTATGGGGCATTCCACGTCAAATCGACCACTTAATAACCCGACCTCTTTAGATTTGGCTGAAACTTGTTTATCTTTTTCTACTCTATCAAAAACATTTTTCAGAATTTTTTCTAATTTTTTTACTTGATCGATAAAAAGTTATAAATTTAAAGGGGTCTAGAACTTTTTTCTACGTAATGTTTTAGGACAATGAAATTTATAGTTTTTTTTTTTCAACCTATAGCGATACCCTCTTGGATTTATAGGATAAAAAGTAGAGGGAAAATGAGTTTCTGTTTCACGATCTGGAAAATTTTTGGACGACTCGCTCGACCCCCAAACTTTAAACTTTTTCAAATTTATCGAACTATCTCGCATGATTATTATTTTTGTCAGTGTCAGAGAAAAGAGAAATGTTCGAAAAAAAAAGAAATTTTTAGGTTGACTGTTTTATAAAAGTATTTTATAGAACTCATTTCTTATTTATTTTATAAATAAATTTTATAATAAAATAAATAATATCTATGGGGCATTCCACGCCAAATCGACCACTTAATAACCCGACCTCTTTGGATTTGGCTGAAACTTGTTCATCTTTTTCTACTCTATCAAAAACATTTTTCAGAATTTTTTCTAATTTTTTTACTTGATCGATAAAAAGTTATAAATTTAAAGGGGTCTAGAACTTTTTTCTACGTAATGTTTTAGGACAATGAAATTTATAGTTTTTTTTTTCAACCTATAGCGATACCCTCTTGGATTTATAGGATGAAAAGTAGAGGGAAAGTGAGTTTCTGTTTCACGATCTGGAAAATTTTTGGACGAATCGCTCGACCCCCAAACTTTAAACTTTTTCAAATTTATCGAACTATCTCGCATGATTTTTATTTTTGTCAGTGTCAGAGAAAAGAGAAATGTTCGAAAAAAAAAGAAATTTTTAGGTTGACTGTTTTATAAAAGTATTTTATAGAACTCATTTCTTATTTATTTTACAAATAAATTTTATAATAAAATAAATAATATCTATGGGGCATTCCACGTCAAATCGACCACTTAATAACCCGACCTCTTTGGATTTGGCTGAAACTTGTTTATCTTTTTCTACTCTATCAAAAACATTTTTCAGAATTTTTTCTAATTTTTTTACTTGATCGATAAAAAGTTATAAATTTAAAGGGGTCTAGAACTTTTTTCTACGTAATGTTTTAGGACAATGAAATTTATAGTTTTTTTTTCAACCTATAGTGATACCCTCTTGGATTTATAGGATGAAAAGTAGAGGGAAAGTGAGTTTCTGTTTCACGATCTGGAAAATTTTTGGACGAATCGCTCGACCCCCAAACTTTAAACTTTTTAAACTTTATCGAACTATCTCGCATGATTATTATTTTTGTCAGTGTCAGAGAAAAGAGAAATGTTCGAAAAAAAAAGAAATTTTTAGGTTGACTGTTTTATAAAAGTATTTTATAGAACTCATTTCTTATTTATTTTACAAATAAATTTTATAATAAAATAAATAATATCTATGGGGCATTCCACGCCAAATCGACCACTTAATAACCCGACCTCTTTGGATTTGGCTGAAACTTGTTTATCTTTTTCTACTCTATCAAAAACATTTTTCAGAATTTTTTCTAATTTTTTTACTTGATCGATAAAAGTTATAAATTTAAAGTTAAAAAATAAAAACAAAAATTGAAAGAGGTAATCATCGAGAAATTTTCGATTCTTTCCAAAAATCTAAAAAAAAAAAACTATGAAAATGGGTTTCAATCATTTTTTTATATTTTTTTTCGAAAACTGTTTTTGAATGTAGTTTTCGAAAAAAATACAAAAAAATTATTGAAACCAATCTTCATAGTTTTTTTTTAGATTTTTCGAAAAAATCGAATATTTCTCGATGATTACCACTTTCAATTTTTGTTTTTATTTTTTTTCAAATTTGGAAGGTCTCTGAACACTCTCAAAAGTTTGCAGAATGGTGTTATGAGAAATAAGGCTAGCTGAAATTTTTTTTTCTTTTGAAAAAAAAAAAATAGAAGTCGAAGAAACACCACTTTGAAAAAATTTGAGGATTTGCAGAAAATGTCAAAATTTGATATAATGAAAAGAAAAAAAAAGAAAAAATAGCGATCATCGAGAAATTTTCGATTTTTTTCAAAAATCTGAAGAAAAACAATGAAGATGAGTTTCTATAATTTTCTTGTATTTTTTTTCAAAAAATAAATTAAAATACGAAAATTTTGAAAAAAAAAACGTTCCGATAATCCAAATTTTGAAAAAGTTATAGCTATTTGAAAAATAAAAAGCCAATTTTTTGGAAAAAGTTATAACTTTTTATCGGTTGGGTAAACAAATTTGAAAAAATTCTGAAAAATGTTTTTGATAGGGTAGAAAATGATAAAAAAGTTTCAGCCAAATCGAAAGGGGTCATTCAACTTATTTTGTAACAGTTTTTAATGAAAAATCTAAAAAATTAATAGAGATATAAATATTATCTTAACGACCAAAAATTTTTCTTCCCATTGTTCCATTGATATCTTAGTGAAGGGTCAGCTGAAATTAAAAAAAAAAAATCAATATCTTCACAAATGTAGCTATCGTTGTGCGTAACCGTTTTTTTTCGTTGATTATTTATAATATGGCAACGAATTGATATTTTTTTTTAAAGGTTTTTTTTCTTTCCAAGCAGGTTTAAAAAATAGTAATTATCAAAATTTGTTTAATCTGCTACATACAGACTTTGGTACTATGATAACAAATATTCAATAAAAAAATTAAAAATTGGGACAAGGTCGAAAAACTTTATTTTGAGAAAAGCCGTTTAAAGTTTTCATCGCTCTCATTAAAGTGACTCAGACTATTTTCAAAATTTTAAATAAAAATTCTACCTTAAAGTTTTTGAAAACACAATATTTCAAAGAAATGCAAAACAATAATTTGTTTCAATTAATTTTGATTGTAATTAATTTTAATTTTCCTGGCGACACGTGAAAAGTGAGGAGAACATGAATTTATTCATGGGAAATCAGGATAAATCTATAAAGTTCACGTTAAAAGAATAAATTTCCAAAATGAATATTCAAATTCTTCGGATCCATAATATTTTTTGAAAATATTGATTTACCGGAATCCAAAGGAAATCAGGACCTCGTTCGCGGAATACATTTTCAAATTTTCCACGATTCCAAAAATTTCCCCATACAAATTGATCGCCCCAAATAATTCAGGTACCTTAATCGCGTGTAAATAGCAGTAAAGTTTCCTCGAGTCACAAATCATCGATGATACGTACATCGAGATAAATATATTATCCTCATCGCGTGGCAAAATGAAGGAGAGAATCGAGAAGCAGGACTCGCCAGGCTCATATATGGGGCATTCCATACCAAACCGAGTCAATCCGTGGACCCGGCCATTTTTGATTTTGTTGAAAATTTTCTATTTTTTTGTAGTTACTCAAAGCAGTCTCTCAGAATTTTTCTAGATTTTTAGATTAGAACAAAACAGAAGATCATTTTTTTTCAAAAAATATTTTGGGTTTAAAACTTCGAAAACATGAAAATGAATCTCGATATTTTTTTGGTATTATTTTTTATAAAACTACAACTCAAGATGGAAAAAAATGATCTGATTTTGATATCTCCGTTTTTTTTTTTAAAGTTATGAGCATTTGAAAAATAATTGTGTCAACATTTTAAAAATTTACTGTGGTTAGTTGGGTTGAGACAAAAATCTATGAAAATTCAGAGAGACTGCTTTCAGTACCTGAAAACAAGAAAATTTTCAACAAAATAAAAAATAGTCGGGTCCACGGATTCGTCTATTCGGTATGGAATGCCCCATATATATATATGTAATACGATCGCTCGACACGCAGGACCAACGAAATTGGGAAAGGAAAAAAAAATCAGAAAACAAAAACCACTGAAACTTCGTGTTAGATCCGGAGATTTGGAGGCGTGAGAACGTGGACGAAGGGGAGGACACACGAAAATCCTCGATGGATCACGGTGGTCCTCTTCAATCGTTCATTCCCTCTCCCTCCCTCTTCCTCATTTTGTTTTTCTCGTGCGTGTCGCCTTTACACGCGTGGGTGAAAATTTCCCATACACGCCGATGGAGAAACACGCAAAAACCGGAGTGAGAACGAGAAAATAAATTTAAGGGGCTTTACGCAGTCAAAAGGTGGAAAAAAAGCGATTTTTCAAGAATTTTTTCTGGAAAGATATTTTTCAACGTAAAAATTTATTATCAACGTAAAATTATCAACGTAAAAATTTATATACAATTTTTTGTAACTTTTAACTTAATTTTAAAATTTTTCTTGATAAAAAATAATTATGAAATAATAAGTCAAATGGTTAAATCAAATAAAAGCATTAACTAAAAATTCGGTGTACACCAAAATTGTCCCAATAATATTAAAAAAAATTATTAATAAAATTAGATAATTATAAATTTATAGTTAATTAATATATAATAAAATAAAATAAATAATTAATCGAGAAATCATTTTGAAGAAATAAAAATAATAAAAAATAAAGATTAACGGGTTATACGCAGTCAAGAGGTCGGAAAAAGCGATTTTTCAAGAATTTTTGCTGGATAGACATTTTAATTTAACAACGTAAAAATTTATACACATTTTTTTGTAACTTTGAACTTGACATTGAATTTTTTTTTGATAAAAGATAATGATGAAATAATAAGCCAAGTGGTTAAATCAAATGAAATCATTAATTCTAAATTCTGTATATACCAAAATTGTCCCAATAATAAAAAAATTATAAAAAATCAATAATTAATTACTATATAATAAATTAAAATTAATATAATTAATAGATAAATCATTTTGAAAAAATAAAAATAATAAAAAAGAAAGATTAACGGGTTATAAGCAGTCAGGAGGTCGAAAAAAGACGATTTTTCAAGCATTCTTTCTGGAAAGACATTTTAATTTATCAACGTAAAAATTTATATAAATTTTTCTGTAACTTTTATCTCAATTTTGAAATTTTTCTTGATAAAAAATAATGATGAAATCGTAAGCCAAACTGTTAAATCAAATAAAGTCATTAATTCTAAATTCTGTATACACAAAAATGGTCCCAATAATAAAAAAAAAAATTATAAAAAAAAAAAATTATAAATCAATAATTAATTAACATATAAAAAAAAATTGATAATTAATAGATAAATCATTTTGAAGAAATAAAAATGATAAAAGATGAAGATTTTTTTTCTGGAAAGCCATTTTAATTTATTTACGTAAAAAATTATATGCACATTTTTGTAACTTTTAACTCTTTAAAAAAATCGATTTTTCAAAATCCTGACTGCGTATAACCCCTTAAAAAAAGTCATCTCGAGCGCGATGGCGTGGGATTGCCTCCAAATACAAAAAAAAAAAAAATCAGTGTGCGAAAAATATAAAATATCTTTACGGTGAGGCCTTCGGAGTCGATTCTCAATTTTTGTCAATTTCGATTCTGTCAGATATCTCCATGCTCGGTCTCGCTCGCTCTGCCAACAGATTCGCGATTGTCTCGATGAGGAGTCGATGCTATTGAAAAATTTTGAGCAAAAAAAAAAAAAAAATTGACTCCCAAAGAAGGAAAATCCTTAATCGACTTGCTCGACCGGTTAAATACATTTTTGTTGCGCCCTTTTGTTCGTCAGCAATTTATGGGAGACTGCGGAGAGCTCGTATGGATTGCGCTGTCCGTATTTTCCGATTGCGCGCGTTATTAAAGCCATCGTGTCATTTTTGGGCTTCGAACGGTGCAAACTTCGTATTTATTGGTTTAATCTACGGGTGAATACTCTCCTCGTCGCTTTTTTCGAGCCCAATTTTTTTCCCCGGATATTGCTCGTATTTGGGAGAATGTGGGGCAAAATGGACTACCCTCTCTTTCGAGGCCGATTTTTTTCTTGCTCATAATTTATTTCAAAGTTTGATTTATTGAGGCTTTTGAAGGGCTGATTGTGAATCTCGGCTCGAAATTTCTGAATTAAAAATGGTAGCTGAAATTATAACGATATTGATTGTATTTGGGAAAATGTGGGGCAAAATGGACCCGCTCTTTTGAAGCATTTATTTTTTTCTTGCTCGTAATTTATTCCATAGTTGTATTTGGAGGCATTTCAAGGGCTGATTGTGAATGCTCGAAATTCCTGAATTGAAAATGGAGACTGAAGTTTCAAAGATGTTGAAATTTGCATCATTGTGAAGCAATTAACAAGAATACATTTTTTGAACTCATTTTTAGTGAAATTCACGCTGCGATACTGCGTTTAGCATCCAAAGTCCTTCATAAAGTCAGCAAAAGGAATTTATCATTCGGAAAATTTTTTAGGAATGAATTTTATTCAAAAATAAACTATAAATAAGTTTTTCAATCATTCACTTTTAATGATATATTTACGCTTTGCTCGCGGATTTGACATTCCAAGTCCTTAAAAAAGACCCCAAAATACATTTCCAAGATTTTTTTACTTTGGAAAGTTGTTAGGAAGAATGAATTTTTGTTAGTTTTGAATCTTAATGAAATTTTAATTTTAATACATAGTTGGGTCGTTCCGTGTCAAATCGACCAAGAGTTGGTATCGACCCCTTTCAATTTCGATTAAATTTGGTCAGAAGTTTTTGTTATTAACAAAACGAAGTTCTACCAAATCAAAAACATTAAATTTTGTTTGTTCGCAAGTTATCAAAAATTTACAATTTTATAATTTTTCAAATCCGTCAAGTTTATTTTTTAAATATCTCGGAAACTATTGTAGTTACGAAAAACTATTCTGAATTCGTCTTAAAGAGTATACTTCGGGCTATGAAAAAAAAAAATATTTCGAAAAAAAATTTTGAAAAATGATGAATTTGGAGAATTTCGAATTTTCAAAAATCGTGAAAATCCAAGTTGTCCATTAAATTTTTGTTTCAATTTCTTATATATAATACCTTGTACTGATCTTAGAAGATCCTGAAATTTTCAGAAAGGTGCTATTTGTTTTTTCGGAAATATGAATTTTTGAATTTTTAAAATTCTTGTAAATCCACGATCAGCATTAAATTTTTGTTTAAATTTTTCTTACATAATACCTTGGACTGATCTTCGAAGATCCTTAAATTTTCAGGATGGTGTTGTTTTGTTGCAAAAATATAAATTTTTCAATTTCTGTAAAGAAATTTTTTTTGCCAAAATTCAAAAATTAACATTTTTTGCAGAAAACGACACCATCTTAAAAATTTCAGGATCTTTTAAGCTCAGTCCCAGGTATTATATAAAAAAAATTTAACAAAAAATTTCATGTTCGTGGATTTACACGATTTTTAAGGATTCAAAAATTCATATTTTTGAGAAAACAAAAAACACCGCTCTGAAAATTTCAGGATCTTTGAAGATCAGTCCCAGGTATTACATTTAAAAAAATTGAACCAAAAATTTAATGTACAACTTGGATTTTCACGACTTTAAAAATTCAAAATTCTCCAATTTCATCATTTTTCAAATTTTTTTTTCGGAATATTTTTTTTTTTCATAGCCCCAAGTATACTCTTCAAGAAGAATTCAAAACAATTCTTCGTAACTTACAATAGTTTCCGAGATATTAAAAAAATAAACTCGAAAGATTTGAAAAATTGTGAAATAGTAAATTTTTGATAACTTTCGAATAAAAATTTTTTAATTTTTTTCCTTCGGTAGAACTTCGTTTTGTTAATAGCGAAAACTTCTGACCAAATTTCATCGAAATTGAAAGGGGACGACTCTTGGTCGATTTGACATGGAATTACCGTTTTCAATTTTAATTGAGAAATTTTTGAAACGGAATAACTTATACATTATTCATCATGACATTCTGGACTTCCAATTAATTTTGTACATTGAAAAAAAATCTTTGCAAATTTGAAAAATATTTTTTTACAAGTTTTAGAGTGAGATTCATTTTGCTACACCCACCACATGCTTGTGTCCATTTTGCCCCACATTTTACTGTATAGGTTTGCACGTAAACGTGTGCCTGCAAATGCCTATCTCGCCAATCAACATTCCGGCCATATATGAGAGAGACTACGTGGCCAATTACACGGCACGCTCTAGCGATACAATCGGCGCTATGCCTACTATTTATTCGACGGTTTTCTCCGAGAGAACGGTTAGCCACAGAATCCCTCTTCTTCTCTCTCTCTCTCTCTCTCTCTCTCTCTCTCTCTCTCTCTCTCTCTTCTCGGTTCGTATATCCGGCGGTTATCTCTGCAAAGGCTTCTCTCTCGTTTTCTTCCATGTTTTTAACCCCTTTGGCCCCTTTGACCACCCCCTTAATGGACTTGAAGTTTAGACCATACAGTTGAAAGAAAAACCGACTGATGTCTGAATTCAATGAAAATTAAGAAAAGCTTGGCAAAGACTTGACCAATAATAATGTCAAAAATTGAAAGCTATTTTTCAAGAATTTTTTCTGGAAAGACATTTTAATTTGATAACGTAAAAATTTGTATACATATTTTTGTAACTTTTAACTCAATTTTGAAATTTTTATTTTTGAAAAATAATGATTTTTGAAGTCGGTGTTCCCCCAAATCTCCGGAAGGTCTTTGAAAAAAAGGCGTCTTGCGGTGACCAAGATGTCTCTTCATTGGATCATCCAAAATAAAAAAATAAAAAAGATTTGGTTGAATCTAGGTATAATCTAGTATCTTATCGAAGGAATAAGCAAAATATCTATTTTTACCAATATGGCGACTTATTAAAAAAAAATTGATTTTTTGATGAAAATTTTTGCCTTAAATTCTTTATAAAATGAAAAATATTTATCGGTAAGAAAATCTTCGATTAATTACTAAACAATATATTTATGAAGCTTGTGTAAAAATCTGAGACTGATCGGTTGTGCCCTTTTTGAAAAATCTTCCTCACTGACTCAAAAAACGCAGTTTTGAGAAAAACGATTTCAAAGTTTCGAAAGCACTTTTGAAACTTTTTATTGACATGAAATTTTCTGTTTATATACTTAACCCTTCTGTAAACTTTTTTTTGGCACCCGCCGTCTGTAAACCTGGGTCGTTCGCGTCCGGCCGTTTTTTTGTGGGGTTAATGAACTCGAAAAAATTTAATAAAATTTGAGCTACTGTTCCAAACCTTCAACTCAATATACCAACTGTAAAATTTGTGAAAAGTTTATTTTTTACATATATTTTTCATTAACAAAATGGAGCAACTCTGTAAATAATCAATAGTTTGCTTAAAAAATCATAACTTTTCGAAAAATTGAGATATCTTAATGTACTTTACGGCAAATTGAAGCTAAATTATGCACTTTTGAGGAAAAAAATATTAGATTTTATTGATGCAATATTAAATGCTTAAGTTCGCTGAGTGAAATGGGCAATAGATTATTGATATGAACGCATTTTATTATCGAAAAACATTTTTTTCTTATAAACTGTATTATTTTAAACTTATAATTGTCAATTCTACTGTTATAAACAAAATTGTACGTTCTTGAGTGAAATTATTATTCCCGTACACGTACGACCGGCTCAGCTGACAATGTGCCATTTTGTACTGACACTAAGAAAAATTTACGTAATTTAGAAAAAAAAATCCTAATTCTGTAGCTTCGCGTCAAGAAAACACGTACAAAAAAACATTCTGTAAACGTGGGTCATTTATGTCCAACCTGAATTTCGTCCGCCCGTTGTGACATTTGAATAGGACAAAAATGACCCAGGTTTACAGACAAAGGGTCAAATGTATGGACTTGAAAAATGAAATTAAAAAAATCGATTTTTCAAAAACTCTGACTACGACCCCTTAATCTACCCTTAGTAAACGGGACATTTCGCCTCACGACAGACATTCCACGTGTATATCACATAATATTCTCTCATCGCTTATCTCGCCTCCCTCGTTCGCGTCCCTCTTGATTTTCACGCAAAAGTCATGTCTGAGAGGGAGCTCTTGGGGTTGATTTTCTCTCTTCTCGTGTCGCACACATCGCTTTTCGAGGATAAATTTCCACACACGAATGTGTGTGTGTGTGTGGTTTTTCTTTTGTGGGGCGAGAGGTCGAGAGGACACGTGTGCGCGCCAGGAAAACCCGAGAGGAAGAGTTTGTCGTCAACGATGTTTTCTCTCTCGGGTCGTTTGTGTCCGTGTGTGTGTCTCTGACAAGGAAGTTATTCGTCGGTCGAGTACACCCTCGTTCTTTTGCCGCAAGGGGTAGATCCGTTGTCGAAGAGAGGGATGACATTTTGGTACACACAATCACACACACACACACAGAGGCGTCCTCTTTGCCCTGAAAAGTTTCGTTCGAAGAAAGAGGGACAAAAGCATGTCCTCGATAAAGATAGAGCTTAAATGGACGAAAGATGCCGCAAACCACTGGCAGAAAAAAAGGAATAACCCCTCTGGATCGTGGTCTTCGAAAAGGTTACCATTGTACGAGACTTTTCGTCACGAGTGAGGATTTAAAAACATGTTTTATTGCACTCCATACGTAAAAAGCCCATTTTACGTACGGATCCCATTTCACGCACACTCGTGTGATTGCAGCATTCGCCTTCGGCTCATGCTGCAAACTCACACTCGTCAGAAAAAGTTTTATCGTACTCGTATCATAATGTACTATTTTAGAACAGATACATCATAGGATATTTCGACGGAGGATTTAAAAACATGTTTTTTTTAGAACAGATACATCATAAAATATTTCGACGCGCTAAAAAGCTTGATTAAGGCTCTTCGGAATCGATTTCCCCATTCAAAAATACATCTCTACCGTAAATAATACTCGTCCATAACACCTCTACCGAAAAACAGCTCTACCGTAGAAATTTCTTCCTGCCTAATATGATCGTGCTAACAATTAACGTTTTGGCGTTAAAAAGCTTGATTAAAGCTCTTTCGAATCGATTTCCCCATTCAAAAATACATCTCTACCGTAAATAATACTCTTCCGTAACACCTCTACCGAAAAACAGCTCTACCGTAGAAATTTCCTGCCTAATGTGATCGTGCTAACAATTAACGTTTCGGCGTTAAACAGCTTGATTGAAGCTCTTTCGAATCGATTTCCCCATTCAAAAATACATCTCTATCGTAAATAATACTCTTCCGTAACACCTCTACCGAAAAACAGCTCTACCGTAGAAATTTCCTGCCAAATATGATCGTTCTAACAATGACGAATGACTAATTACTGGGAAATATATGAAAATTAATCCTTTACCGAATGAAAACTCAATTGAATAACCTCGTTAGCTTGTACCGTAATTAAAACGGCATTAAAACGCTAAAAACGTTAAATTTTGGCTATTTTTTTTCTTGGCTCAAATACAACAAACTATTGCGATACTTTTGGGATGTTTTATAACATATTATGATAATACAAATTTTATTAATCAATTTAATTAACACTTACTTGACACATTGGGGTACAAAATACCCCAGGTCTAAATTTTCTTAATGATTCTAATCTCATTGTTTTCTGTTATATTTTTTTACCACTACTTTTTTTTTCTCGTAGTGCTATATACGAAGCAAACTCAGTTGAATTTTTAACCATTTTTGTCGAAAAATAAAAAAGTGATTATTTTTTTCGTAAAAGTTGTCATTTTTTCAGTTTTTTTGGATATTAAAATTTTTCTATCATATTCAACTTTGATATTTTACTCTAAATTCTGTATAACTTTGGGAAGTAACCTCTTGAGGAGGTCTAAAAAAATTTGCAAGTTGAAAATATTAAATGGTACATTTTTTATAAGAATTTTTATCGCTGGGGTACAGATGACCCCAGTGTGTCAAGTACGTTATATTCTGCAGAAGTGTGTCAAGCAAGGGTTAAATAAAAGAAATTAAGAAATTTAAATTTTTTCAATAGTTTTATTCACTCAATTTGTTTATTACATGAAAATTATTAAATTGATTTCAAAAATTCATTAGCAATTTTTATTTATTGAAAAAATAGTACATTATGATACGAGTACGACAAAACTTTTTCTGACGAGTGTCATACAAAATTTTATTGCACGAGGGCGTAAAATGGGTCTTTTACGTACAGAGTGCAATAATAGTACATTACATCACGAGGACGTAAAAACATTTTCTGACGAGTGATGTACGATATTTTATATCACGAGGTGCAATATGGACGTTTTCACGTCCGCTTGCGGACGTAAAAGCGGCCATTATTGTACCGAGTGATATAAAGATCATCTTTTACAAATTTTTTTTTCTATTGCCATCCATAGGTCTTTTTTTTAAATGTAAATATCACAAATTGTGAAACTTTGGAGAAAAAAGTTATTATTTTTTTTTGAGATTTATCAATTCAATTGTTTAATTTTTTCCAATTTATTGTTTAATGTAGATCCAGCCGATTTTGGACAAACGCACCGGAGTTTGTTTCTTTCGGCGTTTGATCTTTTGTTCACGTGGACATTCTAACCCTCTCGCGAGGTTATATCCCTCCTTCCAGACTCCCGCCTTTTTTGTTACCTTCGATCGTACAACTATGGGCTGGTCTCCCGTAATAGCGTTTAAATATTTGAGCGAATGTTCAATCGATATTCTCCATCAGTTTCCCCTCGCATTCGTGACTCTCTCCTCCACTCTTTCTCCCTCTTTCTCTTCTTATATAAAGTCTCTCGCCAATTCCTCTTTCGATCTCTTTGATATATACATATGGGTCGTTCCATGTCAAATCGACCAATAGTTGGAATCGACCCCTGTCAATTTCGATGAAATTTGGTCAGAAGTTTTCTTTTATCATAAAACAAAGTTCTACCTAAGGAAAAAAATTAAAAAAAAAATGAATTTTTGAATTTAGGTAAAAAAGATCATATTTTTGAAAAAAAATATCACGTTTCTGAAAATTTCAGAATCTTTTAAGATCAGTAGAAGGTATTATATAAAAAATGGAACCAAAAACTCAATGTTGATCGTGGATTTTTACGCGTTTAACAAATTCAAAATTCTCCAAATTCATCATTGTTCAAAATTTTTTTCAGAATATTTTTTTTTTTTCGTAGTCCCAAGTCCTCTTTAAGACGAACCCAGAACGATTTTTTCGTAACTATAATAGTTTTCGAGATAGTTGAAAAATAAACTTGAAAAAATGATGAAATTGTGAATTTTCGAAAAACAAAATTAATTTTTTTTCCTTTCGTAGAACTTCGTTTTATGATGAAAGAAAACTTCTGACCAAATTTCATTGAAATTGAAAGGGGTCGATTCCAACTATTGGTCGATTTGACATGGAATGACCCATATATACATATAGATCTCTATATTCTTCCTTCGTCGTCCTTTCTATTCTTTCTCTCGTCTCCTGCACGAAAACGATCGCGCTTTCCATGAAATATCAAGAGTTCGAAATGAGATTCTCTTTTCTCTCTCTCTCCTATTCGAAAAATAGCGCCGGGAGGGTCGAAAGAGGGATGCAAAGGGCCTAATGTCTCTGTCGAATGTCTCTGGTATATATATGCTTATCTTAATATTTATACGCATCCATGTAAATTATTAAGAAAATGTCGGCAGGGAAACTCTTCGAATTCAAGCTCTCTTGATCTTCATTGCCCATATTTTCAATCCACGCCATTTGCATATCTGTATTTTGCTTTTTTTTTAAATTTCATTCTTGCACTTCTAAATTATTTCTTTGAAAAATTATAGTGAATTTCGTGAAGCAATCAACTTTTTGCCAAAAGTCAAATTATTGTTATTAATTTTTTTCCAGGATCTCATATCAATCTCCTTTTCCAGCTGATTATGAATTCGCAGATTTTTTTCTCTGATAATTGAAAAAAAAAAATCGTAAAACACCCCAAAAATTGTCTTTTGAAAGGAGTTACCTTCTTCTGGCAATTGTCAATTTTTTTGAAAAATGTCGCTGAATAGTCTTGGTAAATTTTGACAACTATTCGCAGAGTTGTAAATAATGCATTACTGTATTCATTACCCATTACACCGCATAATGTGAAGTGTACCATTACAAAATACAAAAGTAATGTGTAATGGATGCATATGCCATTACAAATAAAAAAATTAGGTGTAATTAATGGGTGCTCCATTACCAATTATAATTGAAAAAAAGTAATTGGTATTGGAGAATATTCCATTACAAAATAGTATGTTTCTACGACAATTTGGAGCAGGTACTATTTTGCTCAAAGGTTAGTATATTAATTTTTCAATGAAAATAATTTGTGTGTATCAAGTTTTTCTTAACTTTACTATCGTAGTGGTAAGATAAATATGTCCCAATTATTGAACAGCTAAGAATCTGGGGATTAAATTCGGTGAGAAAAAAAATATAAAATCAAGAAAAAAACCATCGCTTTCATGTTCAAATGATACTTTGATATTTTTACTTTCGAAAAATCACCCTTTAAATTATTTTTAAATGATTTCAAATGAAAAAAAAAGAATAACAATGTGAAGCATGCAAATGTCCCAATTATTGAACACTGGAAGTACCTATGTCCCTAATATTGAACAGTCATGTCCCAGTTATCGAACACTCTTGAGAATTCTTTTTCCGTTCTGAAAATATTATTTTGGGTACAAAATTAAGAAATAAAAGCAAAATCAAACACTCAAATAATCTTTTATTAATCATGTGAAAATACAAAAATATATATTTAGTCTCTTTTGACACGTTTTTGGTTCATTCGCATTTGGTTTATTTTTGCTTTTCAACTCGAACTTTATTTTATTTTTATTTTCAGCTTTCTCGTTCTTATGTTCTGTTTTTGTTTGATTTTGTCGCAGCATTCTTGTTTTTCGATTGAAATATCGGAGAGCAAAAGATATTGAACATTACATTCGTATTTTTAGGTTACATTTAGGTTATATTCTCTTT
This sequence comes from Alloplasta piceator, assembly GCA_946863875.1. Lineage (NCBI taxonomy): Eukaryota > Metazoa > Arthropoda > Insecta > Hymenoptera > Ichneumonidae > Alloplasta > Alloplasta piceator. The sequence goes on along the minus strand of OX333073.1, from coordinate 7,866,720 downwards.
TTACTTTTCTCTTTATGTTTATTGCACGAAAATACAAATAAAAAATATATTCGACGATCTTAGAGTTATTGTCAAAAGAATAAAGGTAAGTTTATTCAGGAACTTACAGTTTTTGTTTGAACAAATCCGATTCACACGATTTGTCACACGTTAACTGCCTCGATGTTTTGATGGGTTTAATGACGCCATCTTGGAAAATACGAGTGTTCAATAATTGGGACACACTGCATTTTCTATGTCCCAATTATCGAACACCGTATTTTTTAACAAATAATTAATTAAATTTTTTTTTTTTAAATCGTTATTTGTAAGAAATTTTCTGAGGAACCTGAAACGTCTTTACTTTTTGAGATGCGACAGTTTTTGAATTTTTTGTGCCCTTACGCATGAAGCGGCGCGTCTTAGCAAAAACGATAAGCAGTTATACCACGAGACGTCAAACCGTTGCTGATCGAATATTTTTTTTCTCTATTAATTAAATCTTTTTTTTTAAATTAAAGTAAGGTAACATTTCGATAGCTAAAAGTTCCATATATGTAATGAAATTTTTATAAATAAGTAAATGCATGCAGGTGTATGAGAAATAATAAAAATACAAGATAGTGTTCAATATCTGGGACCTGTTCAATAATTGGGACATTTACCTTAAATGTATGAACAGTGATTTTTTGGAGTTACTTTTACTTCATTCCTGTAAAAATTTACAATTCAAGAATGGAGTAAAAATTACTCCAAAAAAAAAATCACTGTTCATACATTTGCCACTACGATAGTTAAGTTAACAAAAACTTGATAGACACACATTATATTGTCATTAAAAAATTAATAGACTTACCTACGAGCAAAATAGTATACCTGCTCCAAATTGTCGCAGAAACACACTAATTTATAATGGAATATTCTACACTACAAATTACTTTTTTTTTTCAATTGTAATTTGTAAATGAAGCACTCATTCATTACAAGTTATTTTTTTATTCGTAATGGCACATGCCTCCATTACACATTACTTCTATTATTTGTAATGGAACATGCATACATACATTACACATTACTTTTTTTTATTTGTAATGGCACATGCCTTCATTACACGTTACTTCTATTATTTGTAATGGCACATGCCTTTATTACACGTTACTTCTATTATTTGTAATGGAACATGCATACATTACACATTACTTTTTTTCATTTGTAATGGCACATGCCTTCATTACACGTTACTTCTATTATTTGTAATGGAACAAGCATGCATTACACATTACTTTTTTTGTTTGTAATGGAGCACGCATCCATTACACATTACTATTTTCATTTGTAATGGAAAACTTGATCCATTACACATTGTTTAAGGTAATGGGTAATGCATTACTTTTACATCACTATTTTCACAACTCTGTTGATAACCCGTAGTAAAAAACTCCATTCGTCGCCATTGAAAAATTCCCATTCATTCCCCGTTACCAAAATAACCAACGGAGATGAATGCCGAATTGCCTAAGGGGATTTTCGCCATTGAATTCCCCATTTGAAATCGACTGAGGATTTTCCAATGAGGATTGACTTCCCCATTTGAAACAGAATGGGGATTATCCTATGGGGATTCAATGAAGAAAATCCCCGGAGGCAGTTCGGCATTCATCTCCATTGGTTTTTGTAGGCAATAGGGAATGAATGGCGATAATTAACGGAGATTCTTTCATATAGTAAAAAACTCCATTCGTCACCATTGAAAAATCGTCATTCATTCCCCATTGCCAAAATAACCAATGGAGATGAATGCCCAATTGCCCAAGGACATTTTGGCCATTGAATTCCCCATTTGAAATCGAATAGGGATTTTCCAATGAGGATTGACTTCCCCATTTCAAACGGAATAGGGATTATCCCATGGGCATCAGTCGGCAAGAACTCCTTGCATGGATTTTTTGGACACCGGCTTCTGCTAATATTCCGTGCTCACACTCGTCTGGATAAGCATACTCTTCGCATAATCCGTATGGGAGTTCAGCGGGTTGCCATCCTGCGACATCTCGCGCCAAGTCTCGGAACTAACGCCACGCGGTTTCCAATGGACATCTTTGGGTAATGCTGATCATTCAGTGCTTCCGCATTTACTTCACAATGGACATCATTGGGTAAAGCTGATCATTTCGTTCATCAGCATTTGCCTTCCAATGGACACCATTGGGCAATGCTGATGGCTCGGTCCATCAGCATTTGCTTTCCAATGGGCATCATTGAGTAATGGTGATCATTCGGTTCATCCGCATTTGCTGTCCAATGGACGTCATTGGGCAATGGTGACTTTTCAATGGATATCCATTCACTGATCAATGGTCGTTCCTATACGCCATTGAAAAATGTAGAAATCTCAATGGGTCCCCATTCATTGTCCAATGGAGTCGTATGAGGACCATTGGTTGCCATTGGCGATTCAATGGAGTTTTTTACTACGGGAACTATGATGGTTCGCTGCTACTAGCGACCATCTCGGTGAAATATACGGTGTATACCTCGATATATACGGCTTACGATGACCCTTGAACAATGCGTATGATTCGGGTTGCGATGCAACGTGGATGGGGTTGGATTTAATCTCGTTGCCGAGCCTCATATCGCACGTCTGGGTTCTCCCCTATTTTGCCCCAGAGGTAGAAACACGGATAGAGGACGAAGACAACGGTCAAAGACCACGTTCCGAGCGTTTCAAGGATCCGCATATCCTTGACCAGGAGCTTATCAGATGCGTATATGGGAGAAACTCAATGGCCGCGGATGATAAACGCGTTCAATTGCTTTGCTAATTGTCGACGCACATGAGACATATCGCGAGAATGTCTCTGTCGATGTCCTCATTCATGAGGACATCTACAAACCTCTCGCATAACTCATTAATGTTGAAGGCGGTATTCTGGTCTAAAGACAGCGTTTCGATTTAAAAAAAAAAACACAAAAAATGTTTTTACCATTATCTTATTTTTACAACATATTTATTAATATCTTGGCAATAAACCAAAAAAAATTATCGACCAAAAAAAGAAAGTTGAATAAGTTGTAAGATATAAGTTATGAGTTATAAGGTTTTAAGATAATCCTTGACGGGTTATCTTAAAATTAAAATAATAATAATAATAATAATATCTACGCCAAATATAGCTATTGTTACGCATAGCTGTTTTTTTTTCTGCGATTATTTAAAAAATGGCGACAAACAAAACATTCATTTTTAAGAGCGTTTTTTATCCAAGCAGATTTTTCAAAATAGTAATTTTTGAAATTTTTGAAATCAGCTACGTATACTTTTAGTCGCTGTGATTAGAAATATTAAAAAGAAAGAAAATTGAAAATTGGCTCATAAGTTTTCGAGTATTCGGTGGGACAAGATAAAAAAAAAAGTCATTTGAGAAAAAGGCGCTTAAGGTTTCCGTGGCTCTCACTAAAGTGACTGAAACTCAGTCTATTTTCAGAATTTTAATTAAAAATTGTACCTACAAATTTGTGAAATTATATTATTATTAAAAATAATTTTAAAAAAATAACTTTGCAGAAATACAAAAAACAAACATTTTCGAATTTTCACAGTGGTTTTCTCCTTCAATAATTGTCCCTTACACATAATTTCCAAAAATAATACATAAATAATATTAAAATATAAAGTACTAACATTCTGATAATAAATTTTAATAAAGTGACTGTAATTCAGTCAACTTTCAGAATTTTGACTCAACATTTTACGTACAAATTGTTAAAATTATATTATTTTTAAAAATAATTTTTTTTAAATAACTTTGAAGAAATACAAAAAAACAAAAATTATTTAATTTTCGCAGTAGTTTCCTCCTCCAATAATTTTCCTTATCGCATAATTTCAAAAAATAATACATAAACAAAAAAAATACAATATTGCATCGAATATTGTGATCGCTTGCACTGATAATAATAATACCAATAAATAATCGTATAGATTCGATTTAAAAAAAATCCATCTGACAGATGTGTTTTCTCGTGGCGCCGGTTGTAACCTGCAATTAGATTCGTCGATTAAACGAGAGTCATTGCGAGATATCAATGTGATGCAGAGAGTGTGAATTCGCTGCTCTACATATACGCATTTTAAATGCGCAATAATAAATTTACAATTATGGACACGTGTTGCGAAAGTGTGTGAGGGAAACACAGACGCACGGGAATTAAATTAAGATATATCGAAGATTAATCATAAGACAGGAGTAATGGCACCGTATTCGAAGCAACAACGTTCTCTCTCTCTCTCTCTCTCTCTCTCTCTCTCTCTCTCTCTCTCTCTCTCTCTCTCTCCTTCCCTCTCTCTCTCTCCTTCCCTCTCTCTCTCTCCTTCCCTCTCTCTCTCTCTCCTTCTCTCTCTCTCTCCTTCTCTCTCTCTCCCCCTCCCCCCTCTCCCCTTTCTTCTACCTCTCTCTCTCTGTGCATAGATCCAATTAATTATGCTTGATTATTAAGTACTCGCCGCTGCTACCATTACGACTTCCTCGTAATAAACATTCGCTAATGATGTGGCTAATGGCCCGCGAAACTACTGGCTAGAAGGCGTGCTAACCATACACTATATGTGCCCCGTTATGTATATATATATATATATATATATATATATATATATATATATATATATATATAGATCTATAGATATCTATGCTAGACAGGTGCAGCAACTTGGAATGTACTTTGCACCTTATCTCTTGCTGTATACTTTGCGATTATCATCATTTCGGGTTTATCGACGGGTTTTATATCTCGAAAACAATCGCCCAAATGAAATTTCTGTTGGAGATAATTGTAGAAAATAGTCTGTTTTTGAAAAACCAAATTCATTATTCTCAGGAAGTTTTTAATGAGAAAAATGGTCGAAATATATTTTGGGTTGTTTATTGAGGATTTGGGATGCATAAATATCATTGAAAATGATATTTATGCTATTTATATTAATCGGCATTATTTATGATATTTATATTAATGGGCATTTAGCATACAAAAGTTCTTCATAATGATCGTAATAGTACATTACATCACGAGGACTCGTGTGATGTACGATATTTTATATCACGAGGTGCAATGTGGACATTTCACGTCCGCTTGCGGACGTAAAAGCGTCCATTATTGTACTGAGTGATATAATAGTATATTACGATACTAGTGCGATGAAACTTTTTCTGACGAGTGTGAGTTTGCAGCATGAGCCGAAGGCGAATGTTGCAATCACACGAGTTGAGAAAAAGTTTCTCGTACTAGTATCGTACGAAATTTTATTGTACGAGTGCGCAAAGTGCCAGTTTGAGCACGCGCAGCGTGCGCAAAGGGGTACTTTGCGCACGGAGTGTAATAAAACATATTTCAACGATTTTTAGCTGTGAACATTTTTTAGGAAGAATTTCATTGAAAAATAAAATATTTGCATTCCAACGATGCAAACTTCAACATCATTTAAGATTGGAAAATGTAGATCGTTCAATTTTAAGAATATTTCAATTAAACTTTCAGGGCATATAGTTGGTGATATTATTGAAAAGAAATATTTTTGGAAAATGCAATTCTTTTTTGGACCTAGGTAGATGGCCTTAAGAATGTTGAGTCTCTATGAAATCTTATAATGTTAATTGGTTAATAAATAGCTTCTTAATCGTCGTGAAATTTTTACAGGACCTCCTGAATACTCCATGTAAAAACATATTACATTTTCAGAATTCCATCACCATTACTTCAATCTCCTTAAGGGTTAAAATGAAAAATGGTGAGAAAATTATGAAGTATTTAAGAGGTCGTATAAAAATTTCATGACGATTAGAAAGCTCGTTATTAAAATATTAACATTTTGTTGAGAACAATTTTTTCAACAAATAAAAAAAAATTTTATCAATAAACTTCGTTTTGTTTCCGATGCTTTCGATATAGTGTAGATATTAAAAAATTGAGAGGTCAAAAAAACCTATCGCAAAGTTAAATCAGTTTCCATAAGACTACATTTAATTTAATTTAATTTGTTAATGTTAATTGTTCGATAACGAGCTTCCTAATCGTCGTGAAATTTTTACACGACCTCTTAAATAATTCATCCACAAAAATACCAAATTTTCAGAATTTTCTCATCATTTGCGATTTGGGACTCAACATCCTTAAGGTACTAGTTTACTTTAGAAGGCAAAAAAGCAAATTTTTTATATTTTTTTTAGCTCCTTTTTCAGATATGACTAATAAAACTGTTATTACAACATTGTTTCATCCTTCGAAAGTACAAAACAAATTAATGTTCTATCTCGATGCTTTGAATAATTTATAGAAGGTGCCAAAGCCAAACGTGTCTTGTCCCATGGCCGACAGTTAATCTCAGGATTGTCAAGTCTGAAACAAAAAATCAAAAAGCATTTTAAAGAGGAAGGTTTGTTACCCAACAATCTACTACCGTTAATGAAAAATCGTTAAAAAAAAAAAAAAAATAGCGCATGTTTGAAATAAATTATGAAAAATTAAATGTATTATTTTCATTTCAAACATCCGCCATTTTTAAAAAATCGATTTTCCATCAACGGTGGTAGATTTTTGTGTAAGAAACCTCCCTCTTTAAAATACTTTTTTATTTTTTTGTTTCAAACTTGCCAATCCTGACATTTACCGTCGGCCATGTTCGACACTTTCGACTTTGGCGCCTTCTATAAATTATTCAATGATTCGAAATGAAAAATGAATTTTTGTTTTGTACTTCCAAAGGATGCAACAATATTGTAATAACAGTTGTATTGTCATATCTGTTGAAGGAGCTAAAAAAAATTTTTTTCATTTGCATCGTTGGACGCGAGGAAACGGGGAGTCGGTAAGGAAGAGAGCTTGAATATCGACCGCGTGAAAAAAACAGTTCCCCGAGCGCGAAAGGGCGAGAGGAAAAGGGAGATTGGCTTTCGCAGGGACTTTCCTCGGGAGAGTACGACGTAAGTCAGGAATCTTTAATGCCGTCCCGTTAAACCGCACGACCGGCGACCTGAATTATTGCCGTTTCCGGGTCTGGGCGCGAGCGCGACGATATATCACGCGTTAACTCGCTTTTCTCTCTTTCGGGCGCGTTTCGGCCCCGCAAAAGTGGAGGCGCGGAGAAAAGAATCGGCCAAAGAGTCACCGAAAAAGTAGGCACCGGGCCAGTACATAAGATATGTACATATATGGGTCATTCCATGTCAAATCGACCACTTTCGGAACCGACTCCTTTCGGAAAGTACATTTAAAGATGACAATGTTGACATGGAATGAACCATATGTATACTATATATATGCGATATGTAAGTATGTGTAACACGGTTACAAAAGTTTCTGTACAGGAAAATGCGCGACTGAGCGCGAAAATTTTACGCGCCGCTGGATCTTGTTGCAGGGCAAGGCAAAAAAAAAGGGTCACACTGCGTCTCTCCTCCCGCGCTTTTCTCGTATAATACCCGAGCTTTTGCCGGTTGATTTACACTCCCGGTTGCGAATTGTCCGAGAGCAAAAGTCGGGCCTTCGGGCGTGCGAAAAAAATTGCCCTCTCCCGCACTTTTTACTCCTTTTTCTTCCAGCTTCTATTTTTCCTTCCTCCGAGCTTTTTCTTCTTGTTCTTGGTTTGCTCTCTCATTCGCTCTCCTCATTCTTCTTCTTCTCTCGCTCTCCTTCCGCTTTTTCTTTCTCTGTCCTTCTTACCCTCCATCTATACTTCTGGTTTTTTCAGTATCCATTTGTTACTCTCCTCCTGTAAACTCGCTCCTGAGGAAACGTTTGCAGAAGGCGGCCTCTGTACTTTATCGCGACTTTATTCTCCAGCGCCGTTACTCCAATTTCTACTTCTTCGATCTTCCAATCTTACCCTCTCTCTCTCTCTCTCTCTCTCTCTCTCTCTCTTTCTTCTTCTGGTTCTTTCTCTTCTATTTGTAAAGAAGGAAAGAGTAAGAGAGAATGGCAATTATCCGACGTTTCCGGTCTCCGCTTTGAACGAACTATTTTTCCGATCTATACTCCTCCGCTCTCGTTTGTCTCTCTTTCCGCCCCCGCTCTCTTAATACAGTTATTGCCCCATCTCTGTGACGGAATTCGGGGCAAAATGGACCCCTTGGGGCAAAATGGACCCCTTGGGGCAAAATGGTCGACCTCCAAAGTTATCAAAAAACATTGAGAATTGGAAAATCCGAAAATGCGGTGATTATTATGGTCATGAACATTAAAAAAATAGATTCCCTCCGGCAAATCTGATCTAGATTATGATAATTTCATAACCTACCGTAAAACGGAGCTATACTTTGTTCGTGCTTAGGAAGTTTTTTGGTCGTAACTTTTTTTTAACGTCCAAAATTAAATTTTTTTTTGCTCGAACAGAACAATGTGTCCTTTGGCCATAAAATGTATAACAATAGCAAGTCCCACCAGATCCTCACAATTTTATATATTTAGGAAAAAAAGCAAAAGTAACCCCGATTGTGGGGCTACTTAAGAAAGGCAATGAAATGCAACTTATTTCGAAAATCCACATCGTAAATACAGTTTTGACATCATTTTGATAAAAAACAATAATATTTTATACATTGTACATGAAATTAAATGAAAAACAACGATTTTTGACAATGAATTCGTCATTTTTATTGAAGAAATATTTTACATAAAAATACCAAATACTTAGGCCCGAATTTTAAGTTCTTAAGATCAAACTTGAGATCAAACTTTCTATTGAACTCAAATTTGAATTTTAGATCGAACTTAAGTTGAAATTTAAGATGAATCTTAAGTTTGAACTTGAGTATCATTATAAGTTGATACTTATTTTCAAACTTTAATGCGAACTTCAAATCGATCTTAAGTTCAAACTTAAATTGGGTTTCAGATTTGACCTTGAGATCCATCTTGAGCATGAACTTGAGTTCGATCAAACTTCTTTCATCGCCTCCCTCAACCGTGTTATTTTAAATTAATTGTGAAAATAATTAAGTACGATCAAACTTAAGTTTAAGCTCAAGATGGATCTTAAGTTCGAACTTCAAACCAAATTTGAATTTGAACTTGAGCTCGGTCTGCAGTTCGCACTAAAGTTTGAACTTAAGTATGAACTTATATCGGCACTCTAGTTCAACCTACGATTCATCTTAAATTGGAACTTAAGTTCGATCCTAAGTTCCAACTTGAGTTTCATGGAAAGTTCGATCTTAGGGTAGGACTTGTGACTTGAAATTCGGGCCTTACAGATGTAACAGACGTTGGAGTCGTTTTTCTTGCCCTTCTTTATTCCCTTCATGCGAATGGCATCATCGATTGTTCTGACATCTTGACTTGTTACACACATCTGTGTACCAGGTTTATGAATGACTTTTTTTTCTCTTCTACCCACTCCCCACACCCCCTCCCGCCCCATAAGGTCACGAGGGTTCACTGTGCACACATTTTTACCAAATTTTGCTGCTCGTCCAAAGTAGCCCCAAAAACCAACAAAGTAACCCCCAAAGTCAAAGTAGCCCCGTTTTACGGTATGCCTTAGTGGAAAAATTAAAAAAATGGTTAGTCTCATCGCATTAAGAAAACCCAACATTAATAGTATCATAGTTACAATTTTTTGACTATTTTTTTTTAAGTGCAATAAAATCGATAACTATTTTTAGATTTATAGCAAGGAGTTTACGTTCTGGCTGCACTATTTTCTTATGGTGACCATTTTGCCCCACATTTCCATATATCCAATACGGTCATCAGCATTGGCACAAAGTTATAGTTTCACTCGTTAAAATCTACCGCAACCATTGATCTTTCTCTCTTCTGTCTCTTTCTCCCTTCCTACTTGTATTTTTCCCAAGGATTCATTCTTACATCAATATTTCTCTCGGCGGTGAATTCCTATCGCTTTTCCGGCTGGGTTTCCGGTCCTGAATTCTTGATTTTCCATAAATTCGAGATTTCGAACTTTCGGGAAAAACAACGAATTCATTCCTGAATGAAATGAAAAACCGAATGGAGGGTGGGGCACAATGGCCCCCCTAGAAAATTCGGTAAAAAAAAAAATTGGTTTCTCGTCAAATTATCATAAATTTGATGTATATTGACTCATTTTCAGGAAATATTTGAATTATCTCTTGTTTCAAATTTTTTATACAAATTTCCCTTCCCAATTATTTAATTTTGTAATATTTTTAATTCATTCAAAAATATCATTTTTAAATCCATGTCTACAATATTAATTTTCAAAATATCGTCACCTCAAAAATACTCCTTTTTTTTAAATAATAAATTCAGCAATTGAAATTGCATGGGCGACTACTAGAGAGAGAGAGAGAGACAGAGAGAGGCAAAAATTCTCTCTTATATCGAATATAAAACAGATTTTTTTTTTTTACATATTCGCGTACCAAAAAGAATTTCACGAGTGCTTTGTCACGCGTATCCGACTAGATATATTTCGGGGAAAAAAAAAATTCGGGATGGATGAGAGCGAAAAAATTGTTTCATGGAGAATTATAACGCGCAGACAAAAAAGAGAGACAGTCAGAGAAAGAGAGGGAAAGAGCTGAGGGGCAACGACTCGGTAATATTCTATTCTCCCGTGGGCATCAAATATATTGACGGGAGTTTGCGCGATGGCGTCGCTTAAGGGCGCATATAAAAATGTAGATAACGTTTTGGAACGTTGTGGAGTGCATATATATGGGGCGTTCCACGTCAAATCACGTGGTCTGGGCCCCTCGGATTTTGCTGTCCCATGAATTGTGAGTTTCGTTTGGCCCAAAATATGACCTCAAATTTTTTAAAATTTTTATTTAATTTTTTAGGGACCTTTTTCAAATTAATCAAATTTTTTATATTTTTTAACATTTTAATTTTTTTTTATAATTTCTTATTTTGATTGTTTCTTGTAGTGAGAATAACAACAAAAAAAATATTTTTTTAGTGCAACTTGATTTTTTTTTCTTGGTTCAAGAGTGAAACGACAACATTTTTCGAAAATTTATTAGCCTCGACGACCTGAAATAAAACGGATGATTCAAACGCAATTAAAAATTTTAATTTTTTGCCCATTATCGAATTATGACAAAAACATCTGTTTTGGGCCCTGTTCTGTGAAAACTTTCATTAATTTGAAAAAGGCCCCTCTTTAAGGTTTCCCTCAATTTAATGATTTTTTAGCTCGGGCAACCCCTAAGAAATGAAATAAAAATTTCCAAAAATTTGAGGTCATATTTTGGGTCAAACGAAACCCATAATTCATTGGGCATCAAAATTCGAGCGGGTCAGGCCGATGACCGCGTGATTTGACGTGGAATGCCCCATATGAATATATGGGAACGAGAGATGCAACGATGCATTCTCTCGTCGAACGAGAAGGAATTACGTGTGTGTTATAATGCATATACATTAGGGTGGGTCAAATAAAATGACTAATTTTTTTTCCTCGATATAATGAAAAATGTATTGTTTGGCATCTCAAAAAAACCCTCTGCAAGTATTAGCCCTTCATAATTGAATTAAAAGGTCCCTCATCGCAAATTTTTATTTCCCATTTAAATAACGTGGGAAATTTTTTTTTTACTTTGGAATTTTATAAATTTTTTTTTTAACTTTGGAATTTTATTGGACTTTAACCGTTGAGGTTAGGAGAGTTTTTTTAGCTCTACAAATTTGATTGTTTAGCTCTACAAATTTGATGCTCTACAAAAATGTGCTAAAAAAACTGTCCTAACCTCAACGTTTAAAGTCCAATAAAATTCCAAAGTTAAAAAAAAAATTCCTATGTTATTTAAATGGGAAATAAAAATTTGCGATGAGGGACCTCTTAATTTAAATATGAAGGGCTAATACTTGCAGAGGGTTTTTTTGAGATGTCAAACAATACATTTTTCATTATATCGAGGGAAAATGAATTAGTCATTTTATGTGACCCACCCTAATATACATACGCAAGAGAAAGAAAGAGAGAGTGTGTGAGCTCAACGATCACATACTACCGAAACAAACGGGTGCCCGCCAACCACTTCCTGAGCGTAAATTATTGTAATTTGCATCGGTTAACTCCGTAATTACTCGTTTGGTCGCGAAACTGCGGGAGGAGGAGAAACAGCGGGATACGCGGTACAGAAAAGAGGAACGATGGTGGGGGGACGGAGGGGGGAGGCGAAGAGGGGGTAAGGGCCAAGGGAGGGCAGGTTAAAGGGCCATAAAAGGGGTCGTCTAGTGTGAAACCTGTTTTTTTAATGTTTTTTTTCGGGAATTTTTTTTTGACAACCCATTGAACCAAAATAATTTATGAATTGTGTATCATTTTTATTAACATTTGAACAAATTTTGTGAATTTTTGGAAGTGAATGTATTTAATATAATCGGCGATACACCGCCCAACAGGAACACATATTTAAAAAAATGGTGCTCCACTGCTGCCATGATTCCGGCCATTCTGCTTATTTGAAATCAAAAAACCAAACGCCATTTCAATTGTCAGACTTGAGGCTCTACCGTGAACGAATATAAAGTCAGAGTTCCAAAAAAATCATTTTTTTCAACGCTCCAGAAAAAAATTCAATCTTTCGCTTTGAATATTTTTTCTGAAGCGTTAAAAAATAGTACATTATATCACGAGGACGTAAAAACATTTTCCGACGAGTGTTAGTTTGCAGGACGAGCCGAAGGCGAGTCAGAAAATGTGTTGACGCCGAGTGATGAATGATATTTTATATCACGAGGTGCATAATGGACGTTTTCACGTCCGCTTGCGGACGTAAAAGCGTCCATTATTGTACTGAGTGATATAAAAATTATTTTTTTGGAATTCTGACTTTATCTTGGTTCACGGTAGAGCCTCAAGCCTCACAATTAAAATGGCGTTTGGTTTTTTTATTTCAGATAAGCAGAACGGCCGGAATCATGGCAGCAGTGGAGCACCTTTTTTTTAAATATGTGTTCTTGTTGGGCGGTGTATCTCCGATTATATTTAAGACATTCACTTCAAAAAATTCACAAAGTTTGTTCAAATGTTAATAAAAATGATACACAATTCATAAATTATTTTATTTTAAGGGTTTGTCAAAAAAAAAAATTCCCGAAAAAACATTTAAAAAAACAGGTTTGACACTAGACGACCCCCTTAAGGGTCTCCACCAGTTTCCACGCCGGAGAGCTCTCGCTAGGCTCGTCGCACGCGTTGACTCGCGTGTGTTCAACCCGCGAGAAACGATCATACATCGCCAAGGGCGAGCTATATCCTTTATTTCGTCAATTTGAGATATCGTTGAAAATATTCGATGCAGCGGCATTCTCTCTTTCTCTTTCTCTTCTCTATACAGGCGAGTGTTTACCGGGTGATGTATGATTTGTAAATTACATGGAAACGGGGATCCGTGTATTACAGAATGTCTGCTATCAGCGTTTGGTCACGTGGGACCAGAAAATTTCAACAGCATACGTCTATTATATATATATATATGGGTCATTCCATGTCAAATCGACCAAGAGTTGAAATCAACCCCTTTCAATTTCGATGAAGTGTGGTCAGAATTAGTATTCATTTTTAACAAAACGAAGTTCTACCGAAGGAAAAAAGTTTGAAACATGTTTGACAGTTATCCAAAATTTAAAATTTCACAATTTTTCAAATCTTTCAAGTTTATTTTTTAAATATCTCGGAAACTATTATAGTTACGAAAAATCGTTCTGTATTCGTCTCAGAAAGTATACTCGGGGCTATGAAAAAAAAATATTCCGAAAAAAAAAAAAATTTAAAAATGATGAATTTGTAGAATTTTGAATTTTCAAAAATCGTGAAAATCCAAGTTTTTCATTAAATTTTTGGTTACATTTTTTTTGTATAATACCTTAGACCAATCTTGAAAGATTCTAAAATTTTCAGGATGGTGTTGTTTTGTTTATTCGAAAATTTACATTTTTTTTTAAATAAAAAAACACTATCCCGAAAATTTCAGGATATTTTAAGATCAGTCCAAGGTATTATAAAAAAAGAATTTAACCAAAAATTTAATGTTGATGGTATAGACATACACGATTTTTAAGAATTGAAAAATTCATATTTTTGAAAAAACAAAAAACATCTTTCTGACAATTTAAGGATCTTTTAAGATCAGTACAAGGAATTATATTTAAAAAAATTGAAACAAAAATTTAATGTCCAACGTGGATTTTCACGATTTTTGAAAATTCAAAATTCTCCAAATTCATCATTTTTCAATTTTTTTTTTCGGAATATATATTTTTTTTCATAGCTCCAAGTAACTATAATAGTTTCCGAGATATTTTAAAAAATAAACTTGGTAGATTTAAAAAATTGTGATTTTTCGAATCTTGCATAACTATCGAAAAAAAAAAATTTAATTTTCTTCCTTCCCTAGAACTTCGTTTTGTTAAAAACGAAAACTTCTGACCAAATTTCATCGAAATTCAAAGGGGTCGATTCCAACTCTTGGTCGATTTGACAAGGAATGACCCATATATATATAAATATTAATATACACGTAGCTACACGCCCATGTATATCGAAATGGCCGAATGTGAACCGTGTCTATTCATGCATAAATACCTTACACAAGAGAGAGAAAGAGAGAGAAATTATTGCTGGGCGCAAGTGAGGTCTTGGCGATTCGTAAAATGGTCGAACCGGAAGTGAGTGTCTCGCGGGGTGTGTAGCAAAAGAGAAAGAGAGAAAGCGCGATAGAGAGAGAGAGAGAAAGAAAGAGAGAAAAAGAGAGGCAAGTTAGTAAATCTCCTCGTGGTAACAACGAGAGCCACCAGGACAGACCTGTAATTTTACGAAAAGCTATACCACCGCGACGAGTATATATATATATGAGTGTTACTCTTGTGTATACATAATGTGTGTTTGCGCGTATATATACATATATAGGAGGGGCTTGGATCCCGCGCGAGAGTGCTGCTGGCCCGATCCCGCAACCGGCTTCCCTCGCTCGCAATTACAAATTAATAAAGGGTTGCGCCGCCACTGGGGTCCCCGCTGACCTCGCTTGATTCATATCTACAGTGCTCTCTAATTACCATGCAGCCACTTCACCTCTCTGCACCCTGTTCTCTCTCTCTCCCTCTCTCGAGAGAGGTAGTGTGTGTGTGTGTGTGTGTGTGTGTGTGTGTGTGTGTGTGTGTGTGTGTGTGTGTGTGTGCGTGTGCGTGTGCGCGCGCGCGCGCGCGCGTGTGTGTGTGTGTGTGTGTGTGTGTGTGTGTGTGCGCGTGTGTGTGTGTGTGTGTGAGAGAGAGGCCTCTCTACTCCACCTTTTCTATCCATCGCTGCCGTCGATTGAGCGGGGGTGGAAGGGAGACATTCAACGAGGCAAGTTTGAGCGCATCGGGGCACGAGGTGCAAAAGTTTTGCTCGTTTTGTACACGCACGCTATTAGCCCGATTTTCGACGATTCAAACCATCGCCACGTCGGTCCTCTATTTTGGACACGATGCGACCACCCATGAGTCAACTGTACGTGTAACGTGTGTACGTTGATGGGAAAACAGTCTATTTACCGTGATAAATGATTCAAGAGAATGACTCCGGTGCTCCATGATTTCGAAAATTGTTTTGAGGGGTTAGGCTCTACTCTGCAGACCGAAAAAGGGCATATTTCGTGATTTTTTTATTTCAGCGAATAAAAATAATGGGATTTACAAAAAAGTTGGTCTATTATGCGTATAATTGACAGTACAAAATATTTTTTTTTCACCCATGCAAGATATTCGTGCTTTTCACCATATGCGTGGATAGCCGAAAAGTGACTCTTTTCTGACAGCTATAAGAGACTCTTTTTGGCTATCCACGCATATAGCGAAAAGACACTCAAATCTCCCATGGGGGAAAAAAAAGATCGTGTGCAACGCGGGCCAGAGATTCGTCTCTTGTCTCGCGTGGTTGCGGTCCTCGCTTCGTTCGTTGCGGCAAACTTCACGCTCGACAAAAATACTTATTTCTGGCCCTTGGTGCACAATAGTATATTGCGATACTAGTGCGATAAAACTTTTTCTGACGAGTGTGAGTTTGCAGCATGAGCCGAAGGCGAATGTTGCGATCACACGAGTTGAGAAAAAGTTTCTCGCACGAGTATCGTACGAAATTTTATTGTACGAGTGCGCAAAGTGGCACTTTGCGCACGGAGTGCAATAAAATACTATTTTCACGGCGATATATTTCAAAATTGCGACTTTGCAGCATTTTTCCGATGACGCCGTTAATTCTGGAAGGCTGAACCGACAACTCCTATAATTTTTCAGTTACGATGAGGCACCAAAGTTTTTTTGATTATATATGAGAGTAGCTGGATTTTTTTTATATGTTGTTTTTTTTAAAGATGGCGCGTTTCTAAATAAAAAAAGTATGAAATTCTATGATAAAATCGTCAGTAAATTGTTTATAAAAAAGGAACTATGCAATATATCGAAAAAATCCTTATAGAACGTAATGATAAATGTACAGTTAAAATTTCAAATGAATGAAATTTGTTTGAGTTACGTTGAGGAACATCCCGTGTAGAAATTTTGGTAGGGAAAAACTTCTGCCCCTGACTTGCCCTCCCTAACTAATGTAGGGAAATGATCCGCTCATCCTAACAGGCCCTGTTTAGCCATGTAACACCTGGCTGGCCATTTTCGGATCCGGCGATCATGATCAGGCCCCTATGACGATATGATCCGGCCCTAGCAGATCCTGATCAGGCCCCTAAGATTTTTAGAATCATGCCCTTAAAGGCCCTGATCACGGTCGCGATCATACACCGAAGCGCTTTTTGAACAATTCGTTTTTACGAGGTACTCCTTTTTCAATGTATGCATCTTATTATTTATTTCGAGGCAACCCTTTCTTAGGGTACACTTTTCTTTTGGCAATCCTCGAAGAGAATATTAGATTCCGAGTGAACGGAAATTCTCTACGAGAATTAAATAAATAAGTACAATTACATAAGACGGCAGGAACTCCTTGTATGGATTCTTCCGACATCGACTTCTGCTAACATCCGTGCTCGCACCCGTCTATATAAGCATACTGAACACATTATCCGTATGCGAGTTCAACGGTTGCTGCCCTGCGCCATCTCGCGTCAAGTCTCGGAACTAACGCGATGCGGTTCGTCGTGATAATAATAATAATCCTCTGCCTACGTAACGAACTTGTGACAGGCGCACAATTGCTTGTTATTCTCGCGGAATAAAAGTGATAATGTAAATAATAATTAAATAATAATAATAATAATAATAATAATAATAATAAACGAGACAATGATTGTTAATTTATTATTATTGTTATTACTATTATTGTTATTTATTATTATTATTATTATTATTATTATTATTATTATTATTATTATTATTATTATTATTATTATACTACTGAAAGCCGATATACAAATAATTTTATTTTAATAAATACTCAGGGCAATCCAATTAGTTTTCACATCAGAGCCCTGCCAGGGTAATAAAATAAAAATATGTTTTGCTTAAAAGTGTAAAAATAACGTCGTCGGAAACTGTTCATATTCTGATCATGCAGGGCACTGGTAATAAGTGATTATTATTTCAATGTAATAACTAGGGACCAGGTCGTTAAGTTCCATGTCAGGGCCCTGCCAGGAAAATCGGATCAGGCAGGGCGGATCAGGGGCAAGAATCAACTAATGGTTGCCCTATCACATTTCTACACGGGATGAACATCGAATACTTAGAGATTGTTCACGCAAATAACCTTCTGGAATATAATTCTATACATATTGAGCTACTTTTTTAACAAACAAAAAAATCGATTTTTTGAAAATCCAGAGTGGCCTAACCCCTTAAGGATGTTTTGCCTATACAGTCCCAGCCAAAAATTGTATCTGCTTGAAATTTCCGTACTTCGCGTTACAATAAAAATCTGAAAAAAGCTACACTTGGCATGCCATAAACAACAATTATCAATAATAATATTGCTCAAAAGTTATTAATAAATTGTTCAAGCAAATAATTTATTCAACAATTTTTTGGTAAGTTCTTTTTTTTCTTGAACAAATCGAATGTCTTAATTTTTCTGAACGCATATGAATGTTTTCGGAATTTTCTCTCTATTTTTGAATATTTTAATAAACATTCTGAAATACCAACAAAAAACTGCCAATTTTGTATATGTTTTTCCATTCTAAAAATTTCAAAACGGAAATTTCAAAATAGAACAAAAATTCTGAAAAAAATCATATGCGTTCAGAAAAATTAACGCATTTGATTTGTTTAATGAAAAAAGAATTTATGGAAAAATTGTTAGATAATTATTTGTTTTAATAATTCATCGATAAAATAATAATAATTATTTATTAATAAAATTATCAATATCTATACACTGAGAGAAAAAATTACTAGGACCAAAAAATCGTTTATTTCATTATTTTCCAGAAAATATTTGTTCGGTTCAAGTAAATATTTCTGGAACCAAAAAAATATTTACTTGAACCAAACAAATATTTTCTGGCAAATAATGAAATAAACGATTTTTTGGTCTTAGTAATTTTTTCTCTCAGTGTACGAATGTATACGTTATGCGTAGCCGATTTTTTCTTTGATTATTTACAAAATAACGAAAGATTGAATTATTTTTCATTTTCAAGACCCTTTTTTTAATCAAGCAGTTTTTAAAAATAGCAACTATCAAAATTTTTGAAAATGGCTACTTACGGATTCAGCTATCGTGATTGCAAATTTTTGAAAAAAATTGAAAATCGACTCACGAGTCATCGAGTATTCGTTCGGTGATGAATTTGATTTTATACAATTTTTTTTCTCGTTATAGAAAATATATTTATTCGGCCCAAAAACGTAAAAATAGAACAATTCTCCCTCAACTCACTCTGACTTTCTTTTTACGTTAGTCTTGAGGATCGCTTTGCACACAAACTCTGGCAAACAAAAGGTCGTAATCCGAGCTATCAAAACCTCTAAAATAATTGGTGGGTTGGGCTCTTTTGTTTGCGGAGATTCGACAATATTAGCCACCCTAATATATATCCATCAATACGATCCTTCACGAAGAATGTAGGAGTCCTTCCTTGAGAAGTTTCCACAAATATTTATTTCCAAATATGACGTCATAAAACCAGCATAAAAGTCCCGAAAAAAAATAATTTTCATGAAAAAAAATTTTAAGGACACGGAGTAAAAAAATCATTTAATCGATAAATAAAAATAATTGAGCTTCAGAAAAAAATAAGTTGAGAAAAAAATTCTCTCAAGTCTCGATGATTCATCTTTCGCTTTGCCCTTGAGAGTGCTCGACAAAATCCGCGAGGACGAGATAAAAAAAAACCGAAGCCGATTCCCACCGATGGCTTTACAAAAGACGTGTAAAAAAACAGCTGAATTCCAATCCAGATAGCAATTCCCTATTCGTCCTATCTTGAGCGTACGATTTATACGTGAACACGTGGAGATTGTATCCAAACACAAAGTCACACGCGTACATATATACGCACATATGTATATGGGGCATTCCGCGTCAAATTACGCGGGCAAATCCAAAAAAAAAAAAATAGTAATTATTTTTGGCCCATTATTGAACTATGACGAAAATATCTGTTTTAGGCCCTAGTTTCTGTGAAAAATTTCATTAATTTAAAAAAGGCCCCTCTTTATGTTTTCCCTCAATTTAATGAATTTTTAGCTCCGGCAACCCCTAAAAAATGAAATAAAAATTTCTAAAAATTTGAGGTCATATTTTGGGCCAAACGAAACCCACAATTCATCGGACATCAGAATCCGACGGGGTCAGGCCGAAAACCGCGTTATTCGACGTAGAATGCCCCATACATACAATATACAAAAAGGATTTTCGCATTGGCGCGTGTAGCATACGTATGACCAGAAATTCCACGATAACGATCGCCCGGGATGATTGTTTGCGTTTTGTGTGAGTTCTCAACTGGATTATGGCAAAACGCAGGATCGTTTACGTGGGTACAAAACTCCCCAACCTTGGAATTAACGAAGCTGTCGGACGACGCGATTCCGTCGTGTGGCTCACGGCCTTCTTTATCCGTTTTTCCCATTTTTTTTTGTTTTCTTTTTTTTTCATAAGACCTTAAGAGTCGTGCAGTGAGCACACACGTGCGAGTCATTTTGTTTGCACGTGTACTCCGGGTCGTGAAAGTCCTGCCAATGTTTTTTTTTTATAAAAACACGTCAAAAAATCTGAAAAAATTCTGAATTACTTTTGTCACATTTTTTTCCATTATCCAATTGTTTAATTAACCATTTATAGTCAAACAAATTTTTTAGAACAATTAATGTAACCGAAAATCGAGGAAAAATGGATTTTCATTTTTAAAAATCACAAATATCATCAAATGTTTTGTAAATTCAATTGGAATTTTCTAGCTTTATATTGAATGCATTTTTTTCCGGTGAACAACATCTGAATTGCATAGAAAATATAAACTGTTCATTCAACTAAACCATTTTGGTTATGCAATCGCATATTGAGTGCATTTTACCAAATATAGAATCAAAACAATGTAATTTTCAATTGAACGGATTCTCTACTCTGTTGGGTCAAGGATATATGTATTTATGGGATTGCAATTTTTGTTTTCATTTTGATACACCCCGTGTAGAAATTTTGGTAGGGAAAAACTTCTGCCCCTGACTTGCCCTCCCTAACTAATGTAAGGAAATGATCCGCTCATCCTAACAGGCCCTGTTATGATCAGGCGGTCATGATCAGGCTCCTATGACGATATGATCCGGCCCTAGCAGATCCTGATCAGGCCCCTAAGATTTTTAGAATCATGCCCTTAAAGGCCCTGATCACGGTCACGATCATACACCGAAGCGCTTTTTGAACAATTCGTTTTTACGAGGTACTCCTTTTTCAATTTATGCATCTTATTATTTATTTCGAGGCAATTCCCTTTCTTAGGGTACACTTTTCTTTTGGCAATCCTCGAAGAGAATATTAGATTCCGAGTGAACGGAAATTCTCTACGAGAAATAAATAAATAAGTACAATTACATAAGACGGCAGGAACTCCTTGTATGGATTCTTCCGACACCGACTTCTGCTAACATCCGTGCTCGCACCCGTCTATATAAGCATACTGAACACATTATCCGTATGGGAGTTCAACGGTTGCTGTCCTGCGACATCTCGTGCCAAGTCTCGGAACTAACCCGATGCGGTTCGTGGTGATAATAATAATAATAATCTTCTGCCTACGTAATGAACTTGTGACAGGTGCACAATTGCTTGTTATTCTCGCGGGATAAAAGTGATAATGTAAATGATAATTAAATAACAATAATAATAATAATAATAAACGAGGCAATGATTGTTAATTTATTATTATTGTTATTACTATTATTGTTATTTATGATTATTATTATTATTATCATTATTATTATTATTATTATTATTATACTGCTGAAAGCCGATATACAAATAATTTTATTTTAATAAATACTCCGGGCAATCCAATAGTTTTCACATCAGAGCCCTGCCAGGGTAATAAAATAAAAATATGTTTTGCTTAAAAGTGTAAAAACACTGTAAAAAATGTTATTAATTTTAATATACAAAAGTATATTGAATTTCAAAAACAAGTATGTTAAATCGAAATTAATATACAAGGTATCGGAAAATTAACAATTTCATCTTAAATTTAATATTTGGATATTAAAATTAAAAGTTGAACGGTGAAAATTCAAATTCCCGTATATTAAAATGGTTTCTATATGCTTTTTCGCATTTTTAAGATACGTTATTGGAAATTAATACACTTATTTTCCAAAATTACAATCAATGTCAGCGGCCGTGCTAGTCGACACATCCACCACTATGCGTCGCATGCGCTCGGACCTCTGTGCCCAAGCGAAATAGGCGTATTACGGTGTTATATACCGGACCAAAGAGGATAGGATAGAGAGAACGCTGAGCGTATACTGAAAGCACTGCCATCTGTGAGGTGGGAGCGAAAGTACAGAAGCGAAAAAATGGTTTTGCGATGCGATGTGAAGAGATGTCGGAGAAATTCAAGCTCAGACTTGGAACATTCATTCTTCCGACTTCCAAAAGATGCTGAAACGTAAGTACAAATTGAATTTAGATACTTATTTTTCATATCCTATACTTACTGAACTTAACCTCAAATTAATGGTGCTTTAAAATTCTACCACCTGATCATTTATGCTATTAGGATGCAACCATTCTAACGTTTTATGTAAAAACATACAATGCCTTTAAAGTTAATAACTTAATTTTATTAGCATGAGATTTAGCATGAGTGCGAGACAAAGGTCTGCTCGGATGTCTCTCTCGCACTCACATTAAACCCGTCCCAACTCGACTCGCTGGAAACATACTGATTTATGCGTCTCATCTACTGTTATTTACAGGTGTCAAAAATGGTTGCAATTTATTGGCATGAATAGTGAACGTGGCCATGTACGGATATGTACCGACCATTTTGAGGCCGGCTCTATTAGAAAAAAATATCCAAGGCCGTTGTTGGTACGAAATGCTGTGCCAACGATACACAAGTTGCCGGAGCAAAACCCACGGACAAAAGTTTGTGAGCAAAAATTCGCTGAAGGTATGTAAATCTTGAATTACTGTCAATGTAATGTAGATTGTCAATGTAATATCGATTATTTTTTATACGTTCATGTGATATTTCGATTTACAGATGGACATACTCAAGCCCAATCGCCGCAAGGAATAGAGCTAGACAGAAGTTCACCGGTGCGAACACAAATTTTCAATATTCATGCGAATAACGTTTCGCAAATAATAATCTCAGGTGAGAAAAGAAATGTAATTGTTAATATAATTAACAATTCGAAAAACCTAAAGAAAACGCTGAAAAATGTGAGAATCAAATCCTAGTTATATTTAACGCTGCCATTGACATAATCCGAGCATTTCTATATAAATTTTCTGATTGGGCTTCTCCTATTGTATAAATTGATTTATATCTTATTTATATTTATATTATTTTTATTTATATTATTTTCATTTACATTATTTTTGTTTGTATTATTAATATTTTTTTGAAGATGGGATTCTGGACATTCGAGACAGCACCCCGACAATAGACAATAGAAGCAGTATACTGACACGATGGGCTTATTACACGCAAGAGAGAACGTTTTTCTGATTTTGAAAAGTTGGGAGAGCCAATTCAAACGCACGATGGATTCTATGTTACATGTTCGAAACGTATCGAAAGTTCTAGCAGGTGTAATTAGCAAGATTTGCCCACTGATAGAATTGTGCTCCCCGGAAGCAACGCAAATTTTCTTTCATACATTCTTAAAAATAAGATGCCATTGGCAAAGTAGATTTATCAGGAGACACTTACGTAGTACTAAGAAGTCCAATCAGAATTAAAAAATCAATCGATTCACTAATTAATGTACCATTTCTCTATGAAATGCTGTACATCTGTAAATGTAATTTCACACTAAACGTGATTATTTTTATAACAGACTTTAGGTTCGATATTATGCGTTCCTGTATTACTAGAATAAGATATATTGTAAGAACATATGTATAGAATTTGAACAAAAATTATCGACAATAAAAATAAATTGCATTGTTTCTAAAAAATATTGTTTTCTCATTTCCCTGTATGAATATTTATTCTTCATTGTGTTTGAAATCGGCGGTATGGACGATCAGCCGGAGGGTGGGGGGTTGTTAGTTCAGCTCCGACCTCACAGAGGCGCTGTAAACCGTATACGCAAAAATACATTACGGCCTTATGGCAGCGTTCTCTCAATCCTATCCTCTTTGTACCGGACGGCCAGCGTGCCCAATAGACTTACCTGGCGCAGAGGTTATACCGTGATGATTAAGGCGGTTCCTCCAAAGCGAAGCTCTTCCATTGCACTTTTGGTCGAGCTGACCCTTGCGAATATCCCTAATGTGGATATCTCGGGCGTACAATTTTAGTTGCACTGTAAGAAATTTTTGTATTAAATTTAATAAAAAAATATGAAGTTTTCATATACAAGATACTAAATTTCATATACAATGTGTACAGTAATATGCCAATGTAAGTATATGAAAAATCAAATAACTTCTTTTAATTTCAATATACAAAGAATATTAATTTTCATATCTTTTTTCATGATTCTGCTTTAAAAATCATACTATGTATTGGAATTTTAATATACGAACGTATATTAAAATTAATATATTGTATATGCATAAAAACTTCTTTTTTTTTAAATTAAATTTAATACAAAATTTTTTTACAGTGAATAACATCGTCGGAAACTGTTCATATTCTGATCATGCAGGGCACTGGTAATAAGTGATTATTTCAATGTAATAACTAGGGACCAGGTCGTTAAGTTCCATGTCAGGATCCTGCCAGGAAAATCGGATCAGGCAGGGCGGATCAGGGGCAAGAATCAACTAATGGTTGCCCTATCACATTTCTACACGGGACGTTTTGAGTTAACTGAATTACACATTTTGTTCGCCATCCGTAACTACCGGATTTAGTCGATTCAAGCCAAATTTCTTTCACTTTAACAAATCTTTTTCTCGGTGTACGATTTATCTCTACTACCCAGGTGGGATTTAACAAATGGCCCGACGTTGGGCCAGTACTAAGTGCCAGGCGTACAGGCTTGGCCCAAAGCTGACTCCCAGTATCGGGCCAGCATTATGCCGGTACTGGTTTGTTAACCTCGGCCCAACTCTGGCATGCAATGTCGGCCCAATACTGGTATTACATGGCGGCCCAGCGCTGGCATACAACGCCGGCCCAGCGCTGGCATACAATGCTGGCCCAGCGCTGGCATCAAATCGTGGCCGGGCGTTGGCATTTAATGACGGCCCTGTACTGGCATCCGATGCTGGCCCGACGCTGGCATTCAATCATGGCCTAGTACTGGATATAAATAGGTGGATATAAATAAATGTTAATGCGGATCGCATTGAGAAATAATTTTCAAACTCAGACCAGATTATATAAAAATGATTATAGAAATATTTATTTAATATTCAACAAACGTATTTCTGAAGTAAGAAAAAAAAACAATTAATTGACGTCTTGATTAAGTGATTCGTCATTTGGCGATTCGTCAAGTGATGAAGAAACTACTTCATCCTCGATGTCATCGTTGTCATCTTCGACAATGAAATGCGAATTTTCAAGGTTAGAAAATTGAATCGTTACAATCGGATCCATCAAATCGCGATCATTTTTTTTTGCTTTTTCGCCGGTTCTTCTATATCTTCCTCACTGATTATTTTCGGAACGCAATTTTTTTAAAAACGGTATTTTTTCACTCTCGAAATACTGGAACGTGGTTTCAACGTTTTTTACGATGATCGAATGACATCTACGTGTGCGAACATAACCTCCTAAACATACCGAGTGTATGGGATGAACGGGCCTGGCCCAGCACTGGCATAACGGCTGGCCCAGCCGTTACGCCATTGTTGGCCCGACGCTCAGTTTCAGCGTTGGCCCGACGTTGGCTTCAAAGGTTGGCCAGACATGGCCCGAGGTTACAATGCCAGCATCGGCACACTGCGTTGGGCCAATGCTGGGCCTTGTGACAAGCTCTGGCCAATCCCACCTGGGTACTTAGTTTTTTTTTTACGGAAAGGACCCCCCTTCCTAATTCCAGAGATATTCGGGCTAAAAATTTGGCTTGTGCCTTAAAAGACCCAGTGTACGGACGGAGGGTTAAATAATAAATAAAAATAAATAAAAAGTGAGTGAGAAAAGGAAAGAGGGTGGAGAGAGCGAGAGAGAGAAACTTGAAACTCTGGTGAGATAAAGCCTCAACCTACGATTCTCCTCGGTACGTTAACAATGTAGGTATGTGTGTGTATGTGTGTTATCGGGTCTCTCGCAGCTTTCGCTTCTCTCGACGAATTCTCACGAAGCCTCACCAATGGGGGAATTTGCAGCACGTGCACCTTATCTCCTGCCTCATTTTATAAAGTCAGGAGAATAACTAGAAACCTATATAGGTATATATAAACAAATAAATGTATGAGTATATATATATATGGTGGTCAATTAATTATTCAGTCTGTCTGTGACCTCTTTCGGTGAGCCTTGAGTCGACGAATATATTTCATCGGTTGGGTCAATCGATTTTGCACACAGATTCGTGACAAACGGACAATATATCAAATATCATAATGTATTTATATATTAGTTTTATCAGTGCGTGTGTGTGTGTGTGTGTGTGTGTGTGTGTGTGTGTGGGTGTGCGTGTGTGTGTGTGTGTGTGTGTGTGTGTGTGTGTGTGTGTGTGTGTGTGTGTGTGTGTGTGTGTGTGTGTGTGTGTGTGTGTGGTAGATGCAAAGAGAGCGTGGAAACCGAGTATTACAAGTTAGCGAAACTGCGAAGCGAGTAATGGCATCGAGGAGAAGCACAGAGAGAAAGCACACCGCGCACACGATGCACTGAAAGATTCATAGAGACGATTAGCTTGAGCCATTCAACCGTGCCGAGTCCGCCGACCTCTCTCTTTTTCTCCGCAGATCTTGACTCTTATGTAGATAGGTATGTATATATATGGGGCATTCCACGCCAACTCGTCCTACCGTCAAATTTTGCAACGCCGATTCAAACGATGTTTGGTTATCTTTTTCTTACTCATTGCAAAAGGTAGTCCTAATTTTTTTCAATTTTTTTTGTCCAGCCAATCACGAGATACGAATTTCTGAACATGCTCATTTTTTTTTCCAATACAACTTGGTGAAAATTACTCCTATTTAAAAGTTTTTTTTTTTCTTAAAATTGTGTGATTTTAAATAAATTTTCCGAAAATTTTATGTGAATTATTCACACACTGAGAGAAAAAATTATTGAATTTGAGAACATGAATTTATTTATTAAATGAAAGTATTAATTCGATTATTTATTTGTTGAACCAAGAAAATCACTCTTCATTTAAAAAAATATTTTCACGAATCTATTACTCCATTATATTGAACTCTTATTTAATAGTAACAATTAAATGCATGATAGATTTGATTAAATTTGTATTCATTGGATTAATTACATTGATCGCATCATAAACATGAGATTATTTGAATCCAAAAAACGACTTCAATACGAAATTATTTTTTTCGAACAAAATTATTTCTTTGCAATAAATTCATCATTATTTTACTTCTAAAAATATTTCTTTAGTATTTTCAATATTTATTAGATATAAAATTGATTGTGATTATTTGGAAAGAAGCTGTAGTAAAATAAATAACACATTATTTTATTCCAATAGAATATTTGTTTGGAATGATGAAATTTTTATTTCCTTCAAGCAAACAACTATTATTTCTATAGTATACTTTAATAGTATACATAAGTTGTTAAAAATTAAAAAACTGGTTTCCTAAATGTTTTCTTATATTCGAATCTTCATAACGCCTAACTTTTTTCAAATGCATAGTAGTAGTCGATAGCGTAATAGGTAGCGTGTTAGGTAGTTAGGTAGGATAGATATGATGGTAGGTAGGGTCGAGAGTTCGAATCTCGGTCCGACAGAGAAATTAGATCGGAGAATTGGCGCAGGTTTGTCTTTTTTTTTTCTATTTATCTCTTTTTGGGGTCACTAAACTATGCATATTAAATTATTTGGCAAGGGCTATATATTTTTTATAAAATGTTTAGCAACAATTAATGAACGCGCATTTGATTGAATTAATCATTTTTCCTGTTAATTGGACTAATTTGTTGATTCGACAAATTTTTTTCTCAGTGCTTTCTGTATTAAAAGACATGCATGTTTTGAATGATAAAATGTGTTCTTGATTCAAACAACATATTACATATAATTGATAACATATTGTTAGATTCAAGTGAATTTGTTTATTGAAACAGAAATTTATGGAATTGAATGAAAAAAATGAGCCAAGTAAATATATAAGGGAACCAATCTAATATGTTTTGACAAATAATGAAAAAAATGATCTTTTGCCTTCAAAACTTTATT
This sequence comes from Alloplasta piceator, assembly GCA_946863875.1. NCBI lineage: Eukaryota > Metazoa > Arthropoda > Insecta > Hymenoptera > Ichneumonidae > Alloplasta > Alloplasta piceator. The sequence goes on along the minus strand of OX333073.1, from coordinate 7,838,772 downwards.
TCATTGGTTCTAGTAATTTTTTCTCTCAGTGTAGCCTCAACTTACCTTACCTTACCTTTTGCAATATGTACAAAAAGATAGTCAAATATCATTTAAATCCAAAATTTGACGGTAAGACGAGTTGGCATGGAATGCCCCATATATATTTGTATGTGTTTACTTGAAGTAACGTGCAAGTATCTATGTTATATATGGATGGATATAGAGAGTAATCTAGCGGTCCCGGACTTATAACCGCGCCGCGCGAGGAGCCCACTTTCCGTTTCAATTTATATTACGACCGAGAGAGTGCAGGAACTTGGTTGATATGTATACTATATTTATAGGACAGCGCGCGTCCGGGGCACCGTGGACTTGCTGATTTATGGACACGCGCGTTTGGCAAATCTATAAAAGCCGTATCGCGTTGCAAAGAAATTCGCCGATCTTCATTTGTCTATTGATAAGAAAGAAAATCCTACCAAGTTAGTGAGTCGCACTGTAAAAAATTTTTGTTCGAAAATTAATATACCGGTATAGGAAGTATATTTGCATAAACTCCCTTTGAAAAATCAGACACAGGTAGCTTTGAAATTTAAATACACTATATATTAAAAAAATTGAATATTTTCTCAATATTCATGCAGAGTCTATTGAAAATACTACAAGATTTTCTTAGTGCCAAACATCTCAAAAAAAAGTTGTCAAATGAATGCACATTTTATCAAACCAAAATTGTCATGTTTGGCAACTTTATAATTTCTGAAATAATAATCAATGATCAAATTTTTGTCTTCGACAATAAGAGAATAATTAATCATCAATTTTTGTATTAGCATATTTGAAAAAGCCCATCGATTCTGCATTGATCAAAACAAGTTTCAAATTAATTTTATTTAATTAAATTTATATATTATTAATGAACCTAATTAATTTTAATTAACTTAATTTCTCCCTCGATGTTTCTAAAAAACTGATCACCAAATATTTCAATTCTCATATTTGCAACCCAAAATCGATTCTGCAAATTTATTTTAATTATTTACTTTCGATTAATTTTAATTAACTTTATTAATTGTAATTAATTCAATTCCTCCCTTGATATTGACAACAAACCGATCACCAAATATTTCAATTCGCATATTTGGAACCCCAAATCGATTCTGCAAATTTATTTTAATTAATTAAATGTAAATATTATTAATGAACCTAATCAATTTTAATTAACTTAATTTCTCCCTCTATATTCCGAAAAAACCGATCACCAAATATTTCAATTCTCATATTTGCAACCCCCAATAGATTCTGCAAATGAATTTTAATTAATCAATTTTAATTAACTTAATTTCTCCTTCGATATTCCTAAAAAAACTGATCACCAAACATTTCAACTCGCATATTTGCAACCCTAAATCGATTCTGCAAATTAATTTTAATTAATTAAATTGATATATTATTAATGAACCTAATTAATTTTAAGCAACTTAATTAATTTTAATCAACTTAATTTCTCCTTCGATATTCCTAAAAAACTGATCACCAAACATTTCAACTCGCATATTTGCAACCCTAAATCGATTCTGCAAATTAACTTTAATTAATTAAATTTATATATTATTAATGAACCTAATTAATTTTAGATAACTTGATTAATTTTAATTAACTTAATTTCTCCTTCGATATTCCTAAAAAACTGATCACCAAACATTTCAATTCGCAAATTTGCAACCCCCAATCGATTCTGCATCCCACAAAGACGCCTCAAGGTCAAACCATCAAAGTTTTGCTGAAAGTTCTCAATTATTGCAATCTTACTCAGCTGCAAGAGTCGATCGAGATATAAACCAAGACTCCAGAGAAAGCGAGAGAGAGGGAGAGAGAGAGAGAGAGAGAGAGAGAGAGAGAGAGAGAGAGAGAGAGAGACGAAGAAAAAATCACTTAAACTTTATCTCGTCTCACTGCCATTACTCTTTGGTGTCCATTCTTCAGTCTCTCTCTCTCTCTCTCTCTCTCTCTCTCTCTCTCTCTCTCTCTCTCTCTCCGCCTCTCCTTTCCTCCTCACATTCATATAATGCCGCGATTTAAAAGCGCGATGCACTTTACCCTCGCTTCTTGCTCTCGGCTATAAGCTCAAAAATAGCGTCTTTCTCTCCGCTCTCTCCTCCTCTTCGTCGTCATGAACGATTCGTTTCAGTCGGAGCGTGCACCTTGCACGATATTTTCGGGTGTATAACGTTAATTCCACCGGCGCACGTGCTCCAATAATACCCTCTCTCGATGCTCTCTGTCTCTTTTCATCTCGTTTTCGCCTCCGAGCCGGCGTTTAACGATCCCTCTCGAGCAGCTGTACCAGGAGAATTGGTTTTTTATAGTTACAGTATAATCTACGATACAGATATATACATTAATATATCCGCGCTTTTCTCTTTTTTCATCACAGCGCTGCCCCATTTAATTCACGCCCCCTCTCGCGAGAGAGAGAGAGAGAGAGAGAGAGAGAGAGAGAGAGAGAGAGAGAGAGAGAGAGAGAGAGAGAGAGAGAGGGAGAGAGAGAGAGAGAGAGAGAGAGAGAGAGAGAGAGAGAGAGAGAGAGAGAGAGAGAGAGAGAGAGAGAGAGAGAGAGAGAGAGAGAGAGAGAGAGAGAGAGGGGGGGGGAGAATGAGACCCAACTGGCCCCCTTAATCATTACTTTATCCGGCTGAATCTCGGGCGTTTATCGTGACGATTTGTCACGAACTTTCGTCACACTTTATGATTTTCCTTTTTGCACGATTGTACACAAGCGGAATTTCCTGAGCAGCTGGACGAAGCGAATGCATAAAGATAAAAGTCGATTCGCTACGAGACAGGTGAACCTTGCGATGTTTATGGACTTGCAAAAAAATGCCGAGGCAAAATATGGCATTACAAGCGTGAAATAATACATCCGCGTTCACCTGCGCTTCACGCGGCATTTTTTTTTTTTTTTTGTTGAATCTGCTGCTTTTGGATTTTTTTTTAGCACGGATATCAATAGAAATTAATGGAAATGAATATGACTCATACACTGTTTAAAATTTTTGTATTCAATGTAATAAAAAAATATGAAGTTTTTATGCATATGGGACGTTCCATCCCTAATCGGACAGTTTGAAACATTTGTTTTTTGATTTCTTCAATTTTTTTTATATTTTTTGGTACCCATCGAAAGACCCTTCCTGTTGAATTTTGAGATTTTTTTGATGACCCGTTCAAAAGATATTAAATTAACAAAAAAAACTGCTCTTTTTTTTGGTATTTTGGTCATAATTTCTTTGATAATCATCCAAATTGAAAGTTTTTTTTTTCAAAATTTTTGTTTTTCTATGGCCTTTTCAGAAAAAAATACAACAAAAATATTCGACGCGTTTTTGAATGAGTTTTTTTGAGCTTTAAACTTTGAATCGCGTTTTTAAAAGTGAGTGACATTTTTTATTTTTTATTTATTTTTTGCTTCAAACAACAACAATCTATTCAACAATTTTTGAGACTAGTCCGATCGTGGGATTTCCATAACTACTTTTCTCTCGATTTTTGAAAATTAAATTGTTTTTTTTTTAAATAAATTATTATGAATACCAATTTTTGTTACTGTACAGTATTTTTTTCAATATTTAGATTTATTTTGACACTTCTTTATTGTTAACAGGTTCTTAAAATTAATAATTAATCGTTAAGTCTATTTATGAACAATAATAACAACAGTTTTTATTTATTCACGTATTTTTTTGAAAACATTACATAGACGATTATTTCCTGAATTAGAATATTCCTTTGCCAATACGTTCCCGTTGCTTATTGGAATAATTTGATGAAATTTTTGTGTCCCCCAGTGATTGACTTCGCAATATTTCATCGCAAATAAAATCTTTCTTTTGCATCTGAATAATGTTTCCCATGTTAAAATTTGACAGCAATATTCGGTAGACTATTTAGGTTCAATGCCCACTCGTACAATTTTTGAACTGTTATTGTTATTTGATTATCGATTAATTATTAATTTTAAAAATCTGTTAACAATTAAAAAGTGTCAAAGGTAATTTAAAATGATTAATAAAACACTATACAGTAACAAAAATTGGTATTCATAATAATTTATGAAAAAAAAATTTTAATTTTCAAAAATCGAAAAAAATTGTCGTTATTGAAATCCCACGATCGGACTAGTCTTAAAAGTTGTTGAATAAATAGATGTTTAAAGCAAAAAATTAAAAAAAAATCAAAAATGACACTCACTTTTAAAAACGCGGTTTAAAGTTTACAACTCAAAAAACTCATTCAAAAACTCGTCCAATATTTTTGTTGTATTCTCTTCTGAAAAGGCCATAAAGAAACAAAAATTTTGAAAAGAAAACTTTTTATTTGGATCATTATCAAAGAAGTTATGGCCAAAATACCAAAAAAAGTGTGGTTTTTTTTGTTAATTTAATATCTTTTGAACGGGTAATCAAAATTTTTTTCAAATAAAAGTCTATGCAAAAAATTTTTTTTCAAAATTGAAAGTACTCATCAATTTTAGCAGAAGTATCAAAAAAATAATGAAAAATCTCTGTGCCAGTAAAATTCCAAATATCGTCGATCCGACAAGAATTCAAAATATTTTTTTCAAACAAAAATCTATACAAAAATTTTTTTAAAAAAATTGCAAGTACCTTTCATTTCCGCAAAATCATAAAAAATAAAGTCTCGAAAAATCTCTGTTTGGTTAAAAGTCGGAATTTCGTTTGACTCGACATGAATTACCCCTCGTATAATATAAATGTATTTATGTATACTCTTTGTGATATGGGAATTTAGTGCCTGCCACTTTTGGCTGCTCATGCTGATATCCCCGAGGATTTTTCTTTCGTATATTCGCGTGAAATGAGGATAAAAAAAATATATATACCGCGGTTGGTGGTTCACCATTCTCGTTTCGCGACTCTCGCAACTCTTCCCCTCCCCTCCCCCTTCCCCACCCCACCCCTCCCCCCTCCCTTTCCCCTTCCCCACCCCTCCCACAATGCTGCTATACAAACAAAATGTTTGGGCGCACACGACGATTTTACGAGAGCCCAGTGTTGGGGGGAGGGGGAGGGGGGCATTAGGACGCGGGAGGAAATGGGGGAGGGGGAGGGGGCATGAGGATGCGGGAGGGGTATGAGGAAGGGGGGGGTATTATAAGCCCCTCGCGTGCATGTGCCACCAACGCGCGCTTCACGAATTTGCCAAGGGTGGGAGGGGGGCGTCGTCGTCGTTGTTGTTGTTGTTGTTGTTGTTGTATACACCCAACGTTTAAATAAGCTAGGGGATTTCGCCGTGACGTAATTTCGCGGTGAGGATATGCACACACGAGTCACGCGAGAGCATTCGCGTGAATACGTGAACGCAGGATCAAGGCGGAGGAGGGGGGAGGGGGGAGGGGGGATGGAGCTTGGGGAGCTAGTGCATAGTCCGGAATGAAAAATGTAGACGGGGTTGGAAATATATATATATATATAACACTAGAGAGCATCTACAAGTTTTTGTACGAAGCGCGTTTTTCCCCCATGAGACGTGGCTTTGTTATTTTTCAATGGCATTATTAATGGAGGCGCCTGTTTCTTGGCCTCGTCAATAATCTGGAATTTGGGATAATTTGAGTAATTTTTGTAATTTTGGCTTAAAGAGGAAATGTCGTTTTTATGAAGGGGTTAAATTTTGGTGGTGCAGAGATTTTTTTATTTTTTTTATTTCGGAGTTTTGTATCGATGAATTTTTCTTCGAGGCGGAAACGTTTTATTGGGAAACTCAAAAATTTCATGAATTTTTCATGAAGAACATTAATTTTGAGTATTTTCCATTTTCTCTTGGAATACATTTTTTTTAAGAAAATCTCGCTGTGATTTAAAATGAGCCATGATTTTTTTTTACAAATTATATGGTTTCTGAATTATTAAGGAAAAAAAAATTATTCTTGTGTAATTTTGGCTGAGTTTCAGAATCCTGAAAATACTGATTAAAATTTGAATGTATTTTTAATGAAATGAAAAATTACTGATAACTAAATTTTTGTAGCCATGCGAGTTTAAAAAGTCGCCGGAAAAAAAAGAAAGGGAAAATTTTCCTTCTATAATGTGAAGAAATCGGTGGACAAACTTCAAAAATCTGTGAGAAATTGAAAAATAATCGGAAATAGATGGACAAAGCGAAAATTTTGAGCTTCAACGATTGCGAACAGAATGAGTGCAAAATATACCCAAAATCTCATGTAGAAAAAAATATAGAAATGTTTTAAAAAAGTAGCCATAATTACTGAACGGATTCAATTTTGGCAAAATTGTGGGAAAAAAAATTTAATTAATTTACTTTACCTTATATTAATTTACTTATTCCATCTGAACACCAATCTACTGAGGATTTTCTCGAAAACTCAAAATTTTTATGAATTTTCGTTAAAAACACTATTTTTTTAATTTATGGATTATTTTGGATTGCATTTAGGTATGCCCAACCAATTTCTATTTTTCTGTAGACTATTGGAATACAGAAAATGAACAAATTTTAAAGGGATGCCTATTTTATCCCAGACCATTTTTTTCATTGTGAAACATATCCATACAAATTTTGTTGCCGTACAATTTTTATTTTCATTGTGAAATATACCGATACAAACTTTTTTGCCACACCATTTTTATTTTCATTGTGAAATATACCGATAGAAAAATTACCGCCAAACAAGAAGTTTCATCTATTATGCGCAGAGCAGCTCTATTTCCTCAGGGTAGCCTTTTCGCTCCACTCTCTCCTATTATACATATATACAGGGTGTCCCAGGAATGAAGGGCAATACCGTGAGGGTAGATTTGTAACGTAATATCGAGTAGAAGAGTCCTTTGCCATTCTTTGATATTTTGAACCCTTCAATTATAATTCACCAAATTAATAACAATTTTAGGGTTTAAAATATCAAAAAATGGCAAAGGACGTTTCTACTCAATATTACGTTAATAACTAATTAAATTAATAACAATTCAGGGGTTTAAAATATCACAAAATGGCAAAGGATGTTTCTACTCAATATTACGTTAATAACTAATTAAATTAATAACAATTCAGGGGTTTAAAATATCACAAAATGGCAAAGGATGTTTCTAGTCAATATTACGTTAATATAATTAATTAAATTAATAATAATTCAGGGGTTAAAAATATCAAAAAATGGTAAAGTACTTTTCTACTCAATATTACGTCACGAATCTCCGCTACTCCGCTCTCTCCTATTATACATATATACAGGGTGTCCCAGGAATTAAGGGCAATACCGTGAGGGTAGATTTGTAACGTAATATCGAGTAGAAGAGTCCTTTGCCATTCTTTGATATTTTGAACCCTTCAATTATAATTCACCAAATTAATAACAATTTCAGGGTTGAAAATATCAAAAAATGGCAAAGGACGTTTCTACTCAATATTACGTTAATAACTAATTAAATTAATAACAATTCAGAGGTTTAAAATATCACAAAATGGCAAAGGATGTTTCTACTCAATATTACGTCAATAACTAATTAAATTAATAACAATTCAGGGGTTTAAAATATCACAAAATGGCAAAGGATGTTTCTAGTCAATATTACGTTAACATAATTAATTAAATTAATAATAATTCAGGGGTTAAAAATATCAAAAAATGGTAAAGTACTTTTCTACTCAATATTACGTCACGAATCTACCCTCACGGTATTACCCTTTACTCCCGGAACACCCTGTATAACATCGTGAGAGATGTATTAACCGTTGATTCTCTTCGTACGCCTCTCAGGAATCTCGATATACTGCGGCGTGTGTGTGTTCGCAAGCTCCAATCGTTAATGTTTCACGTGACTGATCGCTCTCAACAAACATCCTCGTGTATTCTCTCCCCTTACATACACACACATACGCACTCATATGTGCATTGTGTATGTATAGTATGTATGGGGCATTCCAAGTGAAATCAGAACATGATTTCCCTCACTCCCTACGATTTGGGTCGCTTATTTTTTTTTGGCTTCTATATCACCCCAGATGAGCCCTGATTTTTTTTCAGGCCCCCCCCCCCCCTCTTTGTCGTCCCACCATGTGTTTTTTTTATGCTAGAGGAAACATCGAAAGTGACCTTTTTTAAATAAATGATTTTTTTTTTTACAAATTCCATACCCAAAAATAGTAACTTTTCTCATAATTAGAAAGTGGGCCGAAGCCTGACAATATTTTTTTAAAATTATTTTTTATTTTTCGAAAAATCAAAAATTTGGAAAATTTAGAATTTTAATGATCACATCTTATAGTAAAAAAAAAAAAAAGAAGAAAAAAGAAACCTATTTTGCAAAAATTTCATATCTTGCTTAGTTTCGTATTAATTTTTCGTAATCGTCCGTAGAGAATTACAGAATAAATCAAGGTGATTTTTTAAAAATTAATATGAAACTAAGCAAGATATGACATTTTTGCAAGATGGGTTTCTTTTTTCTTTCTTTTTTTTTTTTTTTTACAATAAGATGTAATCATTAAAATTCTAAATTTTGCAAATTTTTGATTTTTCGAAAAATAAAATACAATTTGAAAAAAATATTGTCAGGCTTCGGCCCACTTTCTAATTATGAAAAAAGTTACTATTTTTGGGTATGGAATTTGTAAAAAAAAATCATTAATTAAAAAAAGGTCCCTTTTGATGTTTCCTCTTGCATAAAAAAAACACACGGTGGGAGGACAAAGAGAGGGGGAAAAATCTGAAAAAAAATCAGGGCTCATTTGGGGTGATATAGAAGCCAAAAAAAATAAGCGACACAAATCGTAGGGGGTGAGGGAAATCATGTTCTGATTTCACTTGGAATGCCCCGTATATATATATATATATTTTGGGGCGATTTTTTTTTTTACTTTTTTTATTTTTTTCACTTCCCACCTAAAATGTTGTTGCATATGTCTGAAAGAAACTACCCTGAAAGTTGCAGCCCTTAATATTAATATTAAGTACTCGCCCTTCGCGTGAAAAGATTTCCCATCTAAAATACACGTAAATAAAAAACTTTTTTCTTCAAATTGCTATAACTCTGCGGCATTTTATGCTATCATATTGTCCTTGGTCGCAATTTACGCAGAATTGAACGTTCTTCAAAAGTGTCCTGAGCAGCATAAGTGTAATTTACACTGGTGAGATGGTACGACTCACTAAAGTTGATTTTGACCCACACTTCTCGTTTTTTTGCTGTTATTTTTGAAATGATCAGCGTTATCGAAAAATTGCAAAGGAAAGTTTTGTTGGAAATTTAATTTCCTACAGAAAAGGTTCTTTAGACCTACTTGTGAAAATTGATATTTCTTGAGATATTGGACCTTAACTTGGTTTTGGTATACAATTTTTATGGTTTATTCAACCAAAAGTTTCAATTTTTTGATATTCTATATCATATCACCATATCACATATCATATCACCAGTGGCGAAATGATATGGAATATCAACAATTAAGAACTTTTGGTTCGATAAACCGTAAAAATTTTATACCGCAAATAAATTAAGGTTCAATATCTCAAGAAATATCAATTTTCTCAAGTAGGTCTAAAGGACCTTTTTTGTAGGAAATTAAATTTCCAACAAAACTTTCTTTTCTTTTAGTTACCTTGAAGAAAATTTTCTTTCCATCCAATTTTGGGCGATATTTACTTCCACTATATTTATTTATTCGAATTCCCCGTCATCGAGAAACAGGCGTTGAAAAAAAATTCTATTCGTTGTTACTAAATCCCTATTCATCCGTAATCTCATCCGATCATATCTACAGATTTGTCAGTACCCCAAAAATCCGCCAGGTGGCTGCCTCTCGCACAAGCGAACCTGCCTCTCGACGCCTATATATCCTTTCCAAGCTCGGCTATGTTTGATATCCTTATTTTTCAGTATGGATATCTAATACATTGAACATTGCGGAAAAACGCAAGATGGTCGAATCCCCGAAAAGGATTCCCATAAAAAAGGGTCTTTTTTCTTTTCCCTTCTGTTAAAGAAAAGACGAAGCTTTACGAAATTGTAGACTCCATTTGTGTACCTATACATTCAAAGATTGAAATGTTTAAAAATATATATTGTGTAAATATTTAAAAAAAAATTATTTCATTTAAATACATATTTGTTCAGTTTGAAATAATATTTATTTATATGAAATAAAAATTTATTAGATTGCAATAAATTTTCCAAGTAGGTCATTCAAAAAAAAAAAAAAATTTGTTGATATGAATAGAGTTGTATTAGGCCGGCCTACAACTAAAAAAATTTATTTGGCTTGACTAGGATTTAGTTGAATGTACTAGATCTTTTTTCTCTACCCTATATCCTCGAATTCTCACAGAGGTCACTCGTGCATTTATTGAAGAAACGAATTCATGCTGCACAATTTGACGCCCAGAGATATCGGCGTCACCTTCCTCCCATCGTCCGAAAAAAGCGATTTTTCAAGATTTTTTTTGGAAAGACATTTCAATTCTTCAACGTAAAAATTGATATACACTCCGGCGAAAAGTTTCCGAACAAAACTTTAAAAAAGATCTGGAACGTTTTTTTATGCCATACTGCCGAAAGTCAACGAAGACTAATTTAACAAGCGGCATTTTTAAGGGGAAGAATCCGGCTTCATTTCCTGATTTTTCAATTATTTTTATAATTTTTTCTTTAGACTTGGACTCAATTTTGAAAACAGCTGTTTTTCGCCTTTTTCCTCTTCTCTTCAGGTGCACCCATTTTCTAGAGGAAATTTTTTTATTACATTTTTACGATTGGACTCATAAAGGGGAAAGTTCAAGCTTTAATTTATATACATTTAAGTAAAGATGCCAACTAAATATATTTATTTACTACAAATAAATTATTTTCTCAGTGCGATCAATTCAGCCCTCGTTTTTGGAGTCTATGAAAAAGTGTGGTTACAAAAATTACAATGAAAAACAAATTCTTATTCTACCGGAAGTTACTTCATCCAAAATCAACCTGCATTTGTTGACTTTGGATTTATATTGAGAAAAAAAAGTATCTTCACTTAATGAGAAGTTTCGATCGATCGATTTTTCGAAGGGTTAAATTTTGGGCTACCAACGTGTTCCAGCTCATCTTGCATTAATCTCTCCGTAGATCCGAGGCTTTTGGTAATCCACTCTCGCAAAGTCCTCGCATATTGCGTCTGCATATGTATTCCTCATATCCGTTATGTGCGCAGAATGATCCTTCAATAGTCCATGCATAGTTAGTGACGTTCATATCTCGCCTGCATCGACTCCACTTGCGGTTATATTCGGTCGTTTCTCTTGAAATACGCGTGTGTATATTTGGCACACATGTGGATTCGCCAGTGTGCCAATCTTTGGAAATCTCGCGAGCAACGTTCCCATACGATAGGAGAGCTCCCTCTCTCTCTCTCTCTCTCTCTCTCTCTCTCTCTCAGGAGAGAGAGAGACTCTCCTGACTCCATGCATGCTTCAGAATGCAAATGCGAGCCAACTCTGGTCTTGCATTCAGAGCTCTGTTCAACATATATATATATGCGCACTTAGGTACATATTGTACATACTATATACATGTATGCATGTATGTATATTTATATATATATATATATATGTACATGTGAACATGGTCACTACTCAAATTATGCCATTTTGCATTATTAAGTCGACGTCGTTTCAATCAGTGCATTATTGCACGGAAGGTAGAAAATTATACCGAGAGTTTCGCGAATCTATGGATATATATTTGTGAGAACATGAACCCAGAGGAATTATTCTAAAGGTTGAATCGTCGAAATACAAGGAGAATTCGTTTTTGTTGTATAGCAAAGCCCTTAATGCTTGATTTAAAAAAACAAAGAAAATTTTTACCATTCATTTTTTTTACAACAAATTTATTAATACTTTGGCAATGAACAAAAAAAAATCTAGAAGAAAAAATGAACATTGAATAAGTTATAAGCTGGTAAAGTTGTGGTAAAAAAAGTGGGCGTGCTTGTTGACATCATGCTACCCTTTTAGTCATCCGATACGAAATCTTGGAAAAGATTCTTAATTAGTAAGAATGTCGTTATAGACTTTACTACAGAGAAAGAGGGGAAAGAGAAGCTTTCGCAAAATGGCGGCTGTCTGAACAATAAAGGCGTTTTTTGACTCTTTTTTCATAGTTTTTAATTTTTTTAGAATACTAAAAAAAATTATTTCCATATAAAAATGGTAGGGACGATAGGAGGTTATACATTGAAGATTGGTAAAAAATTTGAAGTAAATCGGTTGAGTAGAACTTGAGTTATCATGTCAGCGGTGTTGAGAAAAGTAGACTTGGCGTCGAGACGCTACCGCGTCTCTTGATTTGAGAAAAACTATTAAAATAGCTGTAACTTCGTAAATTATGGGAATTGAAAAATTTCTTTTCGAGGATATATCCTTGAAGGTTTAAACTCTAAAAATATGCCAAAAAAATTGATTTTTTCAAAATCCTAGACCAGAATACCCCCTGAAGAAAAGATTTCTACGACTTCCAGAGGGAAAGCCGTATAAAAGGGGTGGAAATGTTGACAATGTTTGAGAATTTTTTCCCCAGTCATAACTAATTGCCAAAGGATTGGGTTTTTATTATTTTATCAAGTATACATTAAACTTGTTTCATAGCAATTGTGAGTGAAATTTTTTTTAAATCAACTAATATAGATATTTTATTAACGACAAAAGAAATTCCTTCTCCATTGTCCCATTAATATCTCTGGGTAGAAGATATTTCTGGTAAATATCTAGGTAGATGATATTTCATTTGAAAACAAAAAATATCAACACTATCATTGATTATTTACAACATGACGACGAATTGATTTTTTTTTAAATTCTCAAGGCTTATTTTTTATTCAAGTAATTTTTAAAAATAGCAATCATCAAAATTAAATCAAATATTAAACAAAATGGATATTTTAAAGGAATAAAGAAAATAATTTTTACAGTGCCTTTTCCTCTAAAAGTGTTGAAAAAACAATTTTTCACTAATACATTTCGTGAAATAAAATTTAGGTTTTTGCTGTTAAAGCAGATTCTTAGCATTTTTTTACGCCAAAAAGCTAAAGTCCCGTCGCACATTGTACAGTTTTATTCAGTCCAGAGAGATGTAGGTCGTGAAAATTTGAGAGCGCACATAACGATTTATGAAAAAAGAAATTGAAGACAAATGAAATATTTCACGAGAGTCGTCGCTGGTAGCGAAAGATAAGGGCTCTAATGGCATCTACTACTTCAATATATATGTATATAAATTTAAAAGCAAGTTTGCGTGTGTGAGAAGTGAGAAATGTCGAGAAACGTTTCTCGCGCCGTTGATGTTTGTGCTATGTGCTCGTTTAACACGAAGCTATATTCTACAACTTGCCTCGTAAACGCACTTGAGAGACTGCAATTTCACTAACTTCCACGATAGAAACAGCAAAAGAGAGAGAGAGATAGAGGTTAAATATAGAAAAATATGGCGGTGATAAGTTAACCAATCGAGTACAAAATCTCAAAACTTATATATATTAATAAATTTAAATTTTAAACATTTTTGTTTGTCCAAAAAACAAACAAAAATCACGCTTACAGTTAGGATTCGTTAGGTTATAAAAAATTTGATCTCTTTGTTACGATCCTATAAAAAGAGCCAAGCATTCCAAGAGACGATCATCTGACGTTGAGTTAGCGCGAAATGCATATTCTTAATAATCACTTGCATACTTTGATGCACCTTCATCGCTCCTCATAGTCCATCGTACGCTTTCTCGAGCTTCGCAATCATACTTTTTATGCCACCATTTAACTCGCTCGCATTTAACCATTTAACCGTGCGTTCGCTGAGCGTAAAAAGCCCATCGTTGGTCCAGAGAGAGAGAGAGAGAGTCAGAATGGGACTTCTCCGGTCGTTTCTCACGCTCCCCTTTTTCTGGTCGTCGATGAACTCATGAAGCACCGCTCTAAGCATTTATACACGAAGATTTTGCACATACGAGTACTTAACCCACTCGAAGAGTCGCCTAACCACGTTGACTACTGACAAAAAGGGGTCTAATCTACTTGGTGTGAATGATTGAGGTTAAGCCACTTCATTTTTCGCCTCCCGAATGTATTATGCTGATTTAATCCCTATCGCATTGAAGTGTGGTAGTTATGCCTTGATTTCGTTTTGTAGCTTGGTTTTTACAAACCCTCTCTAACTTAACCTCTGTCTCTCTCCTACTTATTATTCATTAACTAACTTATACCGCCAATTAAAGCTGTCAATCATTAGAGAGGGTCTTATCCATTAGTTCACGTTAAGATTATTATTTTTATCAGATTTAAAGGGGTTAATCCACTTGGCTTAAATGGTTAAGGTTAAGCCTTTTTATTTTTCGGCTGCTGAATGTGTTATGCCAATTCATTCCCTATCACATTGAAACGTGGTGATTATGCCTTGGTTTCGTTTTGTAGTTTGGTTTTTACAAACCCTCTCTAACTTAACCTTTGTCTTGCTCGTACTCATTATTCATTAACTAACTTATACCGCTAACCAAGCAGCATCCGCTTGAAGCTGTCAATTATTAGAGAGAGTCTTATCCATTGGTTTACGTTAAGATTAGTATTTTTATTAAATTTAAAGGGGTTAATCCACTTGGCTTAAATGGTTAAGGTCAAACCTTTTTATTTTTCGGCTGTTAAATGTTGTATTACGCAAATGTAATCCAAAATACAGCAAAACGTGGTGGTTGTGGCTTGGTTTCGTTTTGTAGTTTCCTTTTTTTTTTTAAACCTAACTCTAACTCTAACTTTTTTGCTTCTACTTATTATTTAACTAACTTATATCACTAACCAAGCAACATCCGTTTTAAGCTGACAATTATTATGGAGGAAGGCTTGTCCATTAGTTTATGTCAAGATATAATGTATTTAGGTTATTATTTTTTTTGCCTACTTTACTATTGAAGTTTATTATCATTTTGTTATTAACCAATCAATCGATTCTGTGCGCGAATTAACCAAATCTCGCTTTTATCCTTTAGTGCGTGAAATACGAAAGCCAATCCACTTTTGACGAAGTAGTTGGCGACCATCGAGTGAGGTTGAATATACACATGGAATTAATAAGCTTTACCATACATCCACCGGCCCATGAAATACGATACCAAGGGCTGTTGGGAATCTCTCGTACGGCGAATATATATATACTAGGGTGGGTCAAATAAAATGACTAATTTTTTTTCCCTCGATATAATGAAAAATGTATTGTTTGGCATCTCAAAAAAACCCTCTGCAATTATTAGCCCTTCTCATTTAAATTAAGAGGTCCCTCATCGCAAATGTTTATTTCCCATTTAAATAACATAGGAATTTTTTTTTTTAATTTGGAATTTTATTGGACATTAACCGTTGAGGTTAAGATAGTTTTTTAGCTCATTTTTGTAGAACATTTGATGCTCTATAAAAAAGCTCTCTTGTGTTTAATCGATAAAACTAACCGTTCCAAAAATAATCCTCGATAATTAGTGATAATTATCACCGATTATTTTTTGAACGGTTATAGTTTTATCGATTAGACATAAGAGAGCTTTTTTGTAGAGCATCAAATATTTTACAAAAATGTGCTAAAAAAACTCTCCTAACCTCAACGGTTAAAGTCTAATAAAATTCCAAATAAAAAAAAAATTTCCTATTTTATTTAAATGAGAAATAAAAATTTGCCATGAGGGACCTCTTAATTTAAATATGAAGGGCTAATACTTGCAGAGGGTTTTTTTGAGATGCCAAGCAATTCATTTTTCATTATATCGAGGGGAAAAAAATTAGTCATTTTATTTGACCCACCCTAATGTATGCACACGCGTTTATGTGTATCGTGCGTGCGTTATACGTGTATTACAGTTGTATGAGAAAGTCCCTTTGTGCTCGAACGGATGCCTCAAGGATCTCCCCTTTCCTACTGGACCACCCTCCGCCCCTTGCCCCCTTAAATGAGCCCTTTCAACCTTGCGTGGGTGTACCATCAACTCTCGCGCTCTTCAGCCCTTATTCCCTTCCCTAAGCTCCGACCTTCGTACTCCATCGCTCGCGGCGTCGAGCAGAAAAAAACGCTCTTCTTGATTCTCTTCTACAACCCCATGAAAAACTTTTCCAACTGGACTTTCCCATCCGCTTTTATATGCGAAATGTATGACGAGATTTCTTTTTGCGAAACATCCGATGGTGGTTGCCGATGTTGTCGCCAATTGGAGTTGTAAAAATATAGATGAAACTAATTGGGGTAGTCTTATTTTTTTTTTAGCTATAAGCAAAGGACCATTTTTTTTAAGCTCGTCAATTTGGCAGTTTGGTTAATGTTTTTCGATTTCTTTAATTCTTCATGCGAAGATTACCAAAATGTTTCATTAAATGGGTTATCTTTGTGTCTTGGTATTGTTATTTAATTTCTGTGTAACTGAATTATTTCATGAACGATGCTTACGCGCTGAATCGATTTTACTCTCCATCTTGGTGCATTCTATATCGTATGTATGTATACAGGATGTTGAGCAATTAGATAACCTGACTAGGTTCGGCGTGTAGAGCGCATTAAGAAAAAAAATCATTATTTTTAAAAATTTTGAACGATTAAAATTGGCTGAGTTATCAATGTTTTTAAAGTTGACCAGTGACGGCTAGAATCTAGGAGAAATGCCGCTGGTGGGGGTTTTTACGCCACGCCCACCGTTACCCCCACCACGCGGCTCACCAGTAGCATTGCTCCTAGATTGCTGCTTCTTGGCGCGCTCTACAGGGTGAACTTAGTCAGGTTATCTAGTTACTTAACACCCTGTATATTGTATACATATATATGGGGTATTCCACGTCGAATCACGCGGTCATCGGTCTGAGCCCTTCGAATTTTGATGTCCAATGAATCGTGGGTTTCGTTTAGCCCAAAATATGACCTCACATTTTTCTAAATTTTTATTTCATTTTTTAGGGGTTGCCCCCAGCTAAAAAATCATTAAAATGAAGGAAAACATAAAGAGTAGGGCCCTTTTTAAATGAATGAAATTTTTTTCACATAAACTAGGGCCCAAAGTAGATATTTTCGTCATAGTCTTCGAGAATGGGCCAAAAATAATTACTATTTTTATTTTATTTCAACTTTTTAATTGTGTTTGAAACATCCGTTTTATTTCAGGTCGTCGAGGCTATTAAATTTTCGAAAAATGTTGCACATAAGAATCCGAGGGGGTCAGGCCCATGATCACGTAATTGGACGTGGAATGCCCCATATATATGTGTGTAGGGTTGTAGTCTGAGCATGAGGATCGAGAAACCCTCCGGAGATACCCGCGGCATCGTCTGAGACGTTTTTGTCCGCGTGCCCGTCCGTTCATTCGCCTCTCGATCTTTTACCTTCTCGTTTCTCTCTTTCTCCCGCTCTCTCTCATCGCAAAACGAATCTCTTCCTTAAGATCGACCGCCAAAAATTCTCGTTCACCTCGCTCGTGATCGTAATTGCAAAAATAATGAAAATTCTTTGAAAAATAATTCTGTGCCACTCTTTTATTATCCCCGTTTGTTTTTTTCCCCTTAAGGGCGAAAGGGGTAAAAAAATGACAATGAGAATTTTTTTTACAGATATAATTAATGATCAAAGGTTCGAGTTATTGTTATTTTATTAATAATATATTTGACTTGATTTATAGTAATTATTACTAAAAAATCTTAAAAATTAAGAGGGATGTAGATAATGGTTTAACGACAAAAAGAAAATTTCAATTTACGCAAAGTTCGAGCAGATTTTATGGATTTTGTTTCTCCAAATCTTTTTTCAAACAATTTAACTCAACTCAATCTTTTCCTTTAATGTTCCAAGAAGAACATTCAGACAAAAACAAAAATTTGTCAAACTTCCCTCCAAGTTTAAAATGAACTCCAAAAAACAAAAATTTGCCAGACTTCCCTCCGAGTTTCAAATGAACTCCAAAAAAACAAAAATTTGTCAAACTTCCCTCCAATTTTCAAATGAACTCCAAAAAACAAAAATTTGTCAGACTTCTCTCCAATTTTCAAATGAACTCCAAAAAACAAAAATTTGTCTGCCTTCCCTCCAATTTTCGAATGAACTCGAAAAAAAAAACATATGTCAGAATTCCCTCCAATTTTCAAATGAACTCCAAAAAACAAAAATTTGTCAGACTTCCCTCCAATTTTCAAATGAACTCCAAAAAACAAAAATTTCTCAGACTTCCCTCCAATTTTCAAATGAACTCCAAAAAACTAAAATCTGTCAGACTTCCCTCCAATTTTCAAATGAACTCCAAAAAACAAAAATTGATCAACGTCCCTCCAAATTTCAAATGACCTCCAACCAAGTCAAACTTCTCCATTCCCCAATCCCTCCTCGTCAAAACTGGACAGTCCCAAAAACCCGATCTCGCCACAGATCTCGATCATTTGTTCATTTTGCGGTCTGAAAAAATGCGCACAATATGATATCCCTAACATGGAGAGTAGGGAATATAGTGAATGGAAGGTGCAACGCGACTCCCTCAATAACGATAACTCCGATTCCATCCGAAGCATCTGGTTACTTTGCATATCCACTCGAATATAATCCGATATGATAGTGGTTTCCCTTGGATTTCTGCAGCGAGAAAAAAAAATAAGAGGCTAAAAGAAAGAGAGGAGGGAAGAGAAGGAAGGAGGATAGGGAAAAGGAGGCGAAGGTTTCTTTTTCTTATCGCAACAGGAGGGAATCCCAGTCGAAGAAACTCCACCTACATTTCAAGTATACTTAATATATATACATATGAAAATCTAGTAGGTGTACCGCTATAAGGTTCTTCGGAAACCGCAACGTTTGGCAGAGGACCAGCACATCAGGGATTGCGGTCGAAGGCCCATCGACAGCAACCACTCTCGACTTTCTCTCTCCTCAAACCTTCGTATCTCTCCTCCCTCTTTCACTCCAATACTCAACGTTGAATCGGAGCCCAAGTTAACGTATTTTCGGCCCCAGACTTCTATATATCAATCTCCACCCTCCTCCCTCCTCCCTCCTCCTTCCTCCCTCCTCCCTACTCCCTTCTCCCTCCTCCCTCCTCCCTCCACCCTCCTCCCTCCTCCCTCCTCCCTCCTCCCTCCTCCCTCCTCCCTCCTCCCTCCTCCCTCCTCCCTCCTCCCTCCTCCCTCCTCCCTCCTCCCTCCTCCCTCCTCCCTCCTCCCTCCTCCCTCCTCCCTACTCCCTCCTCACTCCTCCCTCCTCCCTCCTTCCTCCCTCCTCCCGCCTTCCTCCTCCCTCCTTCCTCCTCCCTCTCTGTCGATCTCGAAAGCAATTTTCTTCGGCGCTCCACTCGCCTTTTGGCATACGCACTTCCCTCTTTCTCCCTTTTTTCTCTCTTTCTTTCTACCCCTACCTTCTGCCTCCATTCCTCAATTTTTCCGGTACAACGTAATCCCTTCTACAACGGATTAGTCCACGTGCTATTTTTTTTTGCTCATAGTCCCTCCGTACGTGACCGAATCCAATAGACCACCACGATTTTCCATTATTTTTGATCGATATTTCGATAAATGTATTTGCCGAAACCGCCCCGACAAAAGCTCTATCTGAAGTTACAGATAAGACTCACCCAGAAAAAAGATCTAGTACATTTAACTAAATCCTAGTCAAGCCAAATAATTTTTTTTAGTTGTAGGCTATTCATGTCAACGAAATTTTTTTTTTTTGAATGACCTACTAGGAAAATATATTGCGATTAAATAAATTTTTATTTAATATTAATAAATATTATTTCAAACTGAACAAATATGTATTTAAATGAAATAATTTTTTTTTATATTTCCACAATATATTTTTTTAAACATTTCAATCTTTGAATGTATAGCTACACAAATAAAGTCTACAATTTCGTAAAGCTTCGTCCCTTCTTTAACAGAAGGGAAAAGAAAAAAACCCTTTTTTATGGGAATCCTTTTCGGGAATTTGACTATCTTGCGTTTTGCCGCAATGTTCAACGTATTTGATATCCATACTGAAAAATAAGGATATCAAACATAGACGAGCTTGGAAAGGATATAGGCGTCGAGAGGCAGGTTCGCTTGTGCGAGAGGTAGCCACCTGGCGGATTTTTGGGGTACTGACAAATCTGCAGATATGATCGGATGAGATTACGGGTGAATCGGTGTCAAGTAACAACGAATAGAATTTTTCTTCAACGCCTGTTTCTCGATGACAGGGAATTCAAATAAATAAATATAGGGAAGTAAATATCGCCCAAAATTGGATGGAAAGAAAATTTTCTTTAAAGTAACTAAAAAATAATCAAATAAACGATTATAGTACCTACGACCAGATCTTTTTTCTGGGTGCTCTCTTTCATAATCTTTTTTTTCCTCTATTCTATCCCAAAATGGACATTTTTTCGAAATAAAACGTGATGGCAGATTCGATGGGATTTGATTTCGATGGGTTTGGGCAATTTTTTCAAATTTGAGAATTGATTGATAAATTTTGAAAATGTATGAATTATTCTTGGCAACGAAAGTGTAAACCTTGTACTTGAAATTATTAACGTTCAGCTCTACGAAAAATTAGCAAATGGAATTTTTTAAATTTAATTGACCTCCGCCAATATTTGGTACACATAATTTTTCAAATAATGTTGTAATTATTGAAAATTGATTATTATAAAAGATTATTGAGTTCTTTCAATTTTTCGTTTCAGGAATAAATGTTTCGTGAATTTTGAAAAAATTAATAATTTTCATGAACTTGAAGTGAACTTGAAATAAATCCGAGGAATTTATTCTTTGACAAAATGATTTTGAGATTTTCTTAACACTTTACAAATCATTCTTGAAATATCTTTGAATTTTTTACTTTATTATTTACCAAATATTTGCAAGTTGTACTAATTTTTCTTTAAGATAGTATTCTTGTCTAGATTTTCGAAATTCAATTGGTTCACTAAAATGATTGTAATTTATTTTCATTAGAAATCTCGCTATTTTGAGGTTTTTGAAAATCTGGCCAAAATTGAGCAAAAGAGTTTTCAATGAAAATTTACGAAAATTTTGATTTTTTGAAAAAACTATTGGTAGAACCGTTTTAAGGGGGGGGGGGATACATCGATATAAATACATCGATATTGTTAATTGTAAAGTTTGATCCGATCGTTGGAAAGACTCATAGAAATATTTGTTTATTTTTGTTTCAGGTACGTAAAAAATGGACTTAAACGTGGTAAATGAAGAAAAACTGGTTTCAGAGTTGTTCCTTATCCAAAGCAGTTGGTATGTCGTTTGAATATTATTGATAAGGCAGAAACATAAGTTCTGCATGAACTTGACCTTTACTTGACACACGGGGTCGTTTGTACCCCAGCGATAAAAAATCTTATAAAAAATATACCATTTAATATTTTGACCTGCACATTTTTTTGGAACTTCTTGATAGGTTACCTCCCAAAGTTATATAGGATTTATAGTAAAATATCAAAGTTAAATATGATGAAAAAATTTAAATATCCAAAAAAACTGAAAAAATGACATTTTTTACGAAAAAAATCACAACTTTTTTATTTTTCAATAAAAATGGTTAAAAATTCAACTGAGTTTGCTCAATATATAGCACTACAAGAAAAAAAATAGTAGTAGTAAAATAATGTAAAATAATAGAAAAAAAATTGAATTTTTTTTTCTGCATTTTGGCCAAAATTCAATTGGTTCACCAAAATGGCTATAATTTATTTTTTACATAGAATTGAGGCTTGGACACGATTTCATTCTCTTCGTAATCGTTCAAGCTTCAAAATCCCGCTTGGTTCATCCGATTCCGAAATTTTTTCGATTTTTAGCAGATTTTTAAGGTTCGACTATCGATTATTGCAAATGTTTGAAAATGCTCTTTATCTTCAAAGTGCTCTCATTTCTACAAAAATTAAGTTATCGGAATGAACCAAACGCCATTCTCTAATTTCAGCCATAGCCTTCAAGTACGAAAAAGAAATATTGAAATCGGTGAAACCATAGTAAAGTTATTAGCCCTTAAAATTTCGCTGCATTCATTTATGGAATTTTCCGATTCGCACTTTTTTTTTTGAGTGCAAACTCAATGCTTGAACCGTGAGACAGAAAATTCTGCATCACAAATCTCAATCCTCGTCGCCATTATTAATATCTCGCTGATATCTCTTCCATTGTCAAAAAAAAAAAATTTGAAATTGAATTTTTTACTTTGCACGTGCGAAGGACTCTGAAATTTTTGCAATATCCGACAGCGAGAAATTTCGATTCCCAGGTGAATGCTTCTTGGAGATATCGACGAGGGGTTTGTGTCTGAGGAAATAGGAAAGATTGAAAAAGCGGCGACACGAAACGTAGATTGTAAGACAAAGGGGAACAAAAGGGGGCAAGCAAGAAAAAAAGGAGAGAGGAAAAAAAAGAGGGAAGATACGTCGATGCTCCGCAGAGACTGCAATAGTCGACAAACGCGTATATATGTATATATATATGAGGCATTCCATGCCATTTCGAACGGTCAAAAAGCTGTCCACTCTAAAAAAAAATTGACATTTTGTCAAATTATTCAATTATATGAAAAAGAGTAGTGTAAATTTTTTCAAAATTTTTTGATCGCATTTTTGTGAGTTTTTCAAAATTTCAAAATGTTCCATGTACCGTTATATCTTGAAAGCATACGATTTAACAGAAAAATGTTTCAGACAAAAAAGTTGCAGTTTTACATAAACGTGGTAAAAAAAAATTGTTTTCAATTTTTTTTATTTAAAAAATGACCATTTTCATCAAAAATATACGAAAATTATTTTTTTTGGTCGGTACGTCACATTCGATTTATGTCAAAAAATTCCAGAAAATACTCTGAAGTGTGTACAATACACACGTATTTTTTTTTAGATGGCTCGATTAGTTGTTCCAAAGCTATGCTTTGTTTTATTAATAACATTTTTTTGTTTTTGCTCCAATAAGCTCCAAAACATTAATATTATTATTGGAGATGTTCTGTTATCAAAAAATTTGAGAGAAACAATTTGGGAGAGTATGATTTTCCATAATAATTGATTTTTCTAAAAAAAAAAATAATGTTATTAATAAAACAAAGCATAGGCTTTGGAACAACTAATCGAACCATCAATAAAAAAATACGTGTCCATTGTACACACTTCAGAGTATTTTCTGGAATTTTTTGACATAAATCGAAAGTGACATACCGACCGAAAAAAATTATTTTCGTATATTTTCGATGAAAATGGTCATTTTTTAAACTCAAAATAAAAATAAAAAAAAACTGTTCACAACGTTCATGTGAAACTGCAACTTTTTTGTCTGAAAATTTTTTCTGTTCAATCGTATGCTTTCAAGATATGACGGTACTTAGAAAATTTGGAAATTTCGAAAAACTCCAAAACATGCGGTCCAAAAATTTTGAAAAAATTCACAGTACTCTGTTTCACACAATTGAATAATTTGACAAAATGTCAATTTTTTTTTGAGAGTGCTGCACTTTTTGACCGTTCGAAATGGAATGCCTCGTATAGATGTACAACGGTATTGTAGTTTAAAGATGAAAACGAAGAGGCGTGTGAAATCGACGTTCCGATTCGCAAACTTTCCGAGGACCGCTGCTTCCGTGGAATCTTCGTGGGAACTTTTGATATGAAATAATTCAAAGTTGGTCGTACCTTACTCTCAACCCAGGACGACTTTTGTTACGGAGCGAGAGGAGAGTTCCCTTTTTCCCTCTTTCCCTCTTCCGCTCTTCCTCTTTCTCTCTCTCTCTCTCTCTCTCTCTCTCTCTCTTTCCCTCTTCCTCTCTTCCTCTCTCTCTCTCTCTCTCTCTCTCTCTCTCTCTCTCTCTCTCTCTCTCTCTCTCTCTCTCTCTCTATCTCTCTCTCTCTCTCTCTCTCTTGGGCTTTTTTTCTTTTGCAGTAAAGAGTTGGGTGCAAAGCGTTTCTAGCCCAGCTTCACGTTGGAGGCAAAAGTACTTTCGGGACATAAAATCTCGTTGGCGTCTTTCAAAGTTCCACTCTGAGCTGGACTGCGAATATCACTTCAGCACGTTCTTCAAGACGATTTAACGCAACGTGACAATCTTACTTCGTACCTACTGCCGATCCTCTCGTTCTCTCCATTTCTTCCTCTGTCTTTGGCTCTTGTTTCCCGAACGTATCACTTTGGTACTCCCAAAGTATGGAACGAGTCGAAGGAAAAAAAAGATTGAAAAGATTCGATATTAAAAAGTTGGCGATAAGAAAAATTGAACTTTCCTCTCTCGGAAAACCATGCCAATTGATTGATTGGAAGAGCTCTTTCGATTCGTCAGTTTTTTATAAAACAGTGGGGAGGAAATAAATAATTGATTGATTGGAAGAGCTCTTTCGATTCGTCAGTTTTTTTTCATCAAATGTTCAGGAGGAAACAAATAGGTGAAAAAGTCGTCGTTAATGCTTTCGAGGCTGCTTCGATCCTTTTTAATTCGTTAACTCACTTTTTTATTTGGGTAGGCATTCAGATTGACTTTAAACTAACTTCCTGATGAGTTGGTCTTGAAATTTCGATGGACTTGGGCAATTTTTCTAAATTTGCGAATTGATTGACAAATTTTGAAAATTCATGAATGGCAACAAAAATGTAAACCATGTATTTGAAATTCTGAACGTTCAGCTCAAGAAAAAAGTTAGCAAATGTAATTCTTTAAATATAATTGACCCTCGATGTCGTAATGATTGAAAATTGGTTATTATTAAGCATTGAGTGCTTTCAATTTTTCGTTTCGGGAATAAATTTTTTGTGAATTTTGAAAAAATAAGAAATTAATAATCATTATGAACCTTTTAAATAGTTATTTAGGTCAGTCGGTTTAATCACCGATAACTCGATTATTAATAATCTTTCACAATCAATAAAACCTCTCAAGCCCTTTAATAAATTAATTTGCCACAAAATTGAAAGTTCAACCGATTGTCAGACAGTTCATTGCATTCGATCGATCCGGCAAAGCTCTTCTGACCTTTTTATTAATAATTCGGAACGAATCAATTAACGTCGAAATGGAAATATGTGTGCAATCTTCATTATCATCCGATCGCGGCAAAGTGCACAGTATTCACCAGTAAAATCCAACGGGTACAAAGAATCGGATAATTTCATCCCTCATACACGAATGCGCGAATTTTTCATCCCCTCTGCTTATCAATTAATGCTCCCGCTTCGTTATAATCCGGTCGGTGAAATTACGAAGCACCGGAGAATGAGAGAGAGAGAGAGAGCGTGTATATGGGGAAATAAAAAATAAAAAAAAGGGATTGTGCGCGCATTAAGGGCCTTTGACACGGGAAATAATGCAAAAGGGGGTGGAGGAAGGGTTGAAAGCCGAGAAAGTCGTGTTCTCGAGAATGAAAACGAAGTTTTGCATTTTTTTTCCTTTTTTGTACTTCTCGCGTCTGCATCGCGAGACTTTAGTGTTTGCGTGGGCGAGGGAAAGAGCGTTGCTTTGTCGCGGGTCGATTGGGGGTGGCGTCGGAACTTCTGCGTCGGGGGGGGGGGGGGGTGGTCGTTGACGTGGCTCGCAAGAGCTTCCCGCGGATACACGAATCGATCGGGCTTCACTTCGATCGCGAGACTTTTTTTTTCCTCCCTCCGTCCCATTTCTCTCTTCCTCTCTTGGTTTTTCAACCCCTACACCGAGAACCACCCCCGGAACGTTACCTCCGTCGCACCGATCGTGTACACGAGACACGGAGGAATAAATAAAAAGCTCAAGCTCATGGTTAAGCCGTAGCTTACAGAAACACATTCATAGATATAGATATCGCCATTGGGGCTTTTTTGTCCCTTCCACCCTTTCCCGGGCTCGGCACGTGGCGAAGACGATTTCTCATCGGGCAGCATCGACCCTTATCTCGATCAATTTTCATGCATGTACTTGTTAACGATTAACAAATGTAAATAAATAATGATTTTTTTAAAGTTAACCTTCTGTGGTCACATGGGGTAAAAACGACCCCACTCTTCTTTATGATTTTTTTTTTGAATGTATAGTCATTTGATTTTTCATAAACTAATTTTTGATACATCAACTAGAAAGTTTGAAGGATGTTCTGTAATTTTTTGAGATTTTTTTGACGGATAGTTTGGTCACAATACTTGTTCAAAGATGGACAAGGTCAAGTCGACTCAGATGTGACCACGGAGGGTTAATTAATCAAATAAATGATTTTTAACAGTTGATAAATTATGTTGACACAAATAAAATATTTCTCAACCACTAACTAATTTTGTAACACTTAAGGAATATTTAAGTAAACGTGCCAACTAAATATATTTCTTTACTATAAATAAACTGTTTTCTCAATGTATGGGACGTTTCAGGACCAATCCTCAAATCTCTTTTCCTCTCTTTTCTTTTTTTAAATCTCCAACACTGAGAAAACAGTTTATTCGTATTGAAGAAATGTATTTAGTTGACACTTTAACTCAAATATTCCTGAACTGTTACAAAATTTGTTAGTCGTTAAAAAATATTTTATTTGTGTCAAAATAATTCATTAACTGTTGAAAAATAATTTATTTCGCCATATTCAACTTTACATTTGTTGGCGGAAATGAAAAAAAAATAGTACATTTTTCACGTACACTGTAAAATTTTCAATCACGATTTTATACGCTTGCAACGTTTTTGCGAAAATTCACAGCTAATCAATTGAACTATTTGAGACCGGATACCGTGAAATTGGTTTTTTTTTTTCAATGTGATTGAAAGATTCTTCTCATTCCACGTTTCGATATGTCGATGAAATGTCATTCGAAATTTATCACGCGCCAAAAATTCTCATCAACGATGATTTAGCGAAATTATTGATCCTTCGGATTTATTCAATGATTTTCGAACAATCCCATCTTGTTAAATATCCAAAGTATTTATGATTAATGATCATGAATTTTTTATTGTTAAGAAGCAAAAAAAAATCGAAATTAAAAAAATTTAGAAAACTTTTGATTGAAATTGATTCTTCCTAATAAGTTTCCAAAGTAAAATTAAAAAAAAAAATGTATTTTGGGGTCTCTATTAAGGATTTAGGATGCTAAATGCACGAGAAAATCGTAAATTTCATTAAAAACGAATTTAAGAAAGTTATTTTTATCGCATAACAAGGGTACAAGCTTTAACATCACAAATTCAAACCACGAAACTAATTAATCCTTTGAAAAAATTATTTTTTTAATCCATCCTTTTTGAAAATGCGTTTTCGAACTAAAAAACCATGAATAATACTGCAAATATTAAAAAAACTGCCTCCAAGGTCCTGATTCAGAATCATCATCATAATTCCTTGAGTCTCAAATTGAATCATCGATCAATGTCCATTTCACCCCTATATATTAACCTCGTCTTAAATAAAATACCAAAGAATATGGCTAAACATAATCTGGTCTCTATTCACGACTCGTTGATCGAGTCCATTCCCTTTATGTTCCGAGATCATTTGTGCCCAAATTTTCACTGCTGTCGATACATATCTCTACGTATTTTTATACAGGGTGTCCCTGACCTTGATACCAACACCGTAAGGGTAGATTCTTGACGTAATATCGAGTAGAAAAGTCCTTTGCCATTTTTCGATATTTTGAACCCCTGAATCGTTATTAATTTTTTAGATCAGCCAATGAGACGCGCTCATCGAGATGAGCCGTGATCCCACCCTCACATCTCATTGGCTGATTAAAAAAATCGATAACAATTCAGGGCTTCAAAATATCAAAAAATGGCAAAGGACTTTTCTACTCGATATCACGTCACGAATCTACCCTCACGGTAGATTGACCTTCACCCCTGGGACACCCTGGATATTTAAAGGGGGTTGGCCATACATGTACAGAACGTTTAGGGGATGTATTCGAACTAATGAGATTAAATGTCTGCGCAGCACACTTGCCCGCGATGACCATCGTCCTCACGAGCAAGTGAAAATGCCAGGGCCCAGAGGGGGTTGAAATATAGGGGTTGCTTGGTGGGGCATAGAGGGGTGGTTGGAATGTACCGAGTCCCGTGAGACAGAGACAGCCCCGGCTTTTTGACGACGATAAATAATCGGATGAACCGATCGTCCCAACTTTGGGTGAGTCATCCGAGGGACAATCAGAAACTCCTGGCATTGTAGTACTCCGCTGCAACCCCTCATCCCCTTCCGCAATACGACAATGCGCGTTCGCGACCCTCTATTCCTGACAAAAATGTAATATCTCTCGTGAATCCGGGCTCGGATAACTACATCGTTGTGCGATACACGTCGCGAATTCTTAGTGTGTGTATTCTCATCCCCTGCGCCCCCAACCAACCCCCACCCCCACCCCCTTTCTGGAACCCGCCCTCGGTAAAAAATATTGATACACGCGCCGACGAAATGTTACACATAAAAGGAGCAAAGCCTGTCTGACCCCGTTTTTAGCTTTTTCCCCAGCATCGACGAGCTTGATACACAAATTTCTTCTTGCAGCTTCTCGACTACATTATTATGTTATTGGCTACACACGAGCTACGAATTTCCCTCGATTTTTCTCGTGATTTTTATTCCGCAGAACCTTGTCGCCAATGTATTTACAATTTTTACTCGTGCGGTAAAAAATGCTCCCCTTACCTTCTTTCATAAATTCGCATGAATTTGAATGGGGTGATT
Organism: Alloplasta piceator; assembly: GCA_946863875.1. Lineage (NCBI taxonomy): Eukaryota > Metazoa > Arthropoda > Insecta > Hymenoptera > Ichneumonidae > Alloplasta > Alloplasta piceator. Next base: position 7,810,095 of record OX333073.1, on the reverse strand, counting down.
CGGGGGGGGGGGGGGGGTGGGGGGTGTAGGATTGAATGGACCTCGATATTCGAAAGTTGAATACATTTGCAGAATTGTTCCCTTGAAAGATATATTTTTTTATGCAAAATTGAAAGTTCTCAAAAACTTTGTTGAAAAACTTAAAATTTCTTTCAGTTTTTAAGGGCTGACCCCAGCGGAAAAAGGCCTGACTTTGACAATTTATTTTGGGAGTATGGAAAAACGAACAGGATTTCTTTTCAGAGGGTTTATTTAACACATATTGAAGTATGGAAAAAAAATTTTTTAGCAACATTTTTAAAACAAAATGGCGGCGACGGAGCGAGTTTTCGAATTTGCCTTTTTTTAGGGGTTCCTTATAAATTTAAATTTTGTAAAAATAGTACACTTTTGAAAAAACGAATCAATTTTTGCTTCCTCATAAAGCAAGCTTTGTTTTCGTGAAAAAAATTTGTTTGTGTGTGTATGCATTTCTGATGTAAATTATAAATAATTAATAACTAACGCTTCGAGATATCGAGCTGAAATTTGACAAACTTGTCCAGCACGAATTGCCCTTTATTATGAAAATTTTTTGTTTCAATTCTAACGGGTGTTCAGATTTTATTGACTTTGTTCGTTTTTGCAACAATGGCGTAACTTCTGCAATTTTCAAGATATTGCAGTCAAACTTTGTAGAAAATTGGTATAGCTATTAAGGTTGTTTGGTAAAGAATTTGACAAAAATTTTTTGAAAAATCATCAAAAACATCAAGAAATCATCAAAACATTTTTTTTCATGATACAAACGAAAACTAAGGAGTCAAAATTAACGACAAATGATTCCAAACGATTTTCATCGTTTTTACATTTTATCAACCTTATTAATAATATCGCCTTATTTATCTGACATTCTTTTTGGATTGTAATCATTGTTCCAAAACAAAATCCAACAATTATAATATATACAATTTATTTCCGTTGATTTTAGCCGAAAATTATTATTAAAAATATTCAACAACAACAACAACAACAACAACAACAACAACAACAACAACAACAACAACAACAACAACAATAACAGCAACAACAACAACAACAACAACAACAACAACAACAACAACAACAACAACAACAACTATAACAATAACAATGACAACAACAACAACAATAACAACAACAACAACAACAACAATAACAGCAACAACAATAATAATAAAATAATAATAATGACAATAAATAATTAAAAATAATAAAAATGTCATGTAAAATTTCTTTCAATAACGAGCAACAATTATTAACTCACGATCAATCGCCCGTTTTCATTCCTCGTTTATTGACTTTTTTTTTCAATCTCCTTCTAATTCATCCGGTGTGACGTACGTCAGAGTATTTCGCAATTTTCGAATTCTCTGTGCGGGACTGTGCCGTGTATAAGCTCACATTCGGACAGTTTTTGTACGAGGGGCGGCCATACCTGTCAGGCCCACGCAGTCGCCACACTCCGGTGTCGAGAGCGCTTTATACCGGCCGAAAAACCTCCCTCGCGAGTTTTTATATCCAGCAGCCAGCGTGACGCGGTTACACATACGAGTACAGAGTAGGGTGGGTCAAATAAAATGATTAATTTTTTTTTCCCTCGATATAATGAAAAATGTATTGTTTGGCATCTCAAAAAAACCCTCTGCAAGTATTAGCCCTTCATATTTGATTGAAGAGGTCCCTCAAGGCAAATTTTTATTTCCCATTTAAATAACATGGGAAATTTTTTTGTTCAACTTTGGAATTTTATTAGACTTCAACCGTTGAGGTTAGGATAGTTTTTTTAGCACATTTTTGTAGAACATTTGCTAAAAAAAACTCTCCCAACCTCAACGGTTAAAGTCTAATAGAATTCCAAAGTTTGAAAAAAAAATTTTCTATGTTATTTAAATGGGAAATAAAAATTTGCGATGAGGGACCTCTTAATTTGAATATGAAGGGCTAATACTTGCAGAGGGTTTTTTTGAGATGCCAAACAATACATTTTTCATCATATCGAGGAAAAAAAAATTGGTCATTTTATTTGACCCACCCTAATACACACACTCATGCATATATATAGCGCCTATTCAACGACGGCGATGGGATTAAATGAAAATTGTGTTTTCACGTTGCGCCGTATTCTTGTTTCCCCGCGGAGCTTTTTCGACCACCGCTTGTTTCAAAAGAGGATCGCGCGGTATGTGACGAACAAGATGGCGTAATTCACACATCCTTTTGTTTTTTGGCCCAAAAATATCCAATTAATTGCGTATTTTGGGGACATGGGCCTTATAAATAGATACGTCGTTTTTTGAATATCAATGAAAAATATCGATTGTCAATTTTTTTGCAATCAAATCGTCAAAGTTTAAGTTCGAGATTTTCGACAGAATCCCTTCCCTCTCCCTTCTGAATTAATTTTAGATTTTTCGGGATGAAATTTTGGGACCGAGGTTTAGAGTGGGCCATCTTTCCCCCATTCATAAAACATTCTGTTTTCCTAAAATACTGGAAATAGTATTATAGTTGGGCTCATAGAATGAGACAGGCTGTTGTGTAATGCATAGTCCAACAACCCCTGACAAATGTAAGGGAATGTGGGGTAAAATGGACTGCAGAGGAAAAAATTGGGGCGTCCATTGCTGGGACTCAATACATTGTAAAAAACATAAATTTTCGGCTCCAATTGAATTTCAATCCGCTTCAAAGACTCTCCAGTTAAATTATGAGGCTGATAAGAAGGAAAAATAACAGCAAAAGGGGCCCAATTTGCAGAATTATTATTAACATATTTTCCAAATTCATATTCTGTCTCAGATTCATGGTTGCGAAATTTTTAATGAAAAAGTAATGCATTAATCATTACTTTTTTAATGGCTAATGAAAATAATTTCTATCAACCATTAACATTTACTAGTTAATGGAAATCATTTTCATTAAACATTAACATTTAATGGTTAATGGAAATTATTTTCATTAACCAGTAACATTTAATGATTAATGGAAATTATTATCATCAACCATTAAAATTTAATGGCTAATGGAAATAATTTCCGTTAACCATTAGCCCTAGGGTTAATTGTAGTAATTTCCATTAACCAATAACATTAAATGGTTAATGGAAATTATTTTCTTCAACTATTAACATTAAATAGTCAATGGAGATAATTTTCATTAAAAATTAATTATATTAAACGTTAAATATGTAAATAGAAATAATTTCCATCAACCATTAACTATTAATATTCAATCGTTAATGGAAATTATTTAAATTAATCAATAAGAGTTAATGGTTATTGAAAATGGAAATTGAAAAAAAGTAATGCATATTTCCGTTTTACAAAATATTAGACAAAAAATAGATTAAAAATCGACGAAATTCCTTGAATCGTTGATCCGGTCCATTTTGCCCCCTATTCCCTTATTTACATCCCTTAGTCTCCATATAGTCTTTATGCAGAGTATAGGAACGAGAGGAATGGATCCGAGAACAAGGGTAGGCGAGATAAGGGTAGGACGCGCGGTTAGAGGAGTTTGGGAGTTAGGGGAGGGGGGAATGGTGGTCTGGGGTTGTATCGCACAGAGAGTATGGTTATACGAGGGGTGTCGTCGAATCGTCGCGTCGGTGCGTGTTTTAATTTGACGTCACTCAGAACGTCAGTTCCATCTGGTGTGTTGCGAAGCCTCTCGCGCGCGCCTTCTCTCCGACCCACCCTCGTCACCCCCTCCCCGACGCCTCCCCCCCCCCGCCCTTAACCACCCTCGCGGACCCACAATTTCCACCCTCTCACAGCTTCGACCCTTTTCCTCCTCAACCCCTGCACCTCGACCGTGTGTCTCGTCTCGCGTGCACCAGGATACGCCAGTCAGCCGGATTTAATATGTGCTTTGCCGCACGTTATTGTTGATACATACATATGAGGCATTCCGCGTCAAGTCGGCCACCCCATTTTTTTGAAATCACCAAAAATCGCATTAAAATTTTTATAAAGTAGTTCCAACTGTCGAGAAAATTCGTGATTTTTTTCAGATTTTTATATTCCACATTTTAGCCGGAAAAAAAATACAAAAAATTGTCTTGCTCCATTTCGTAGCTCGAAAATTATTCATCGTACGAAAAAAAAAGTAGAACATGAAATTTAGGATTTTCAACGTACTTTTCACTGAAATTTTTTACCAACTCCTCCAAAAGCTCTATATGCCATTTTCGGAGCAAATGATGTTTTGATAATTTTTTTTCTCAGAATTGACATCTTTGATTTGTCTGTAGTTCTAACAGTTTTTTACTTGATATATTTACAGACTATAAAAAAATTGGCTCAGTGGAGAATCCATTCCTTCCCATGCTTTTTTCATCCCAAATGAATACACAAATTTCTCTGTGCATTAACAGGGTTGAAACTATCCATAGATATTTTCTGAAGCCCGCATTTTTGTTTCATTTTTTTTACACTTTTTTCATTTTTATTTTTTAAAGTATCTTTTTGTACATTTTAATAAACTTTATCAATGGACCCATGGACACCGATAAAGTCTATTCAAATTAAGGTCGAAGGCTACTCACGTCTCTCGATTGCAAAAAAGAATTAATTTACCCTTTTTGGATACACCGATGTTTCTATGGCCAATGAGTACTTTTTTAGTTCGATTTGAGGATGATTTTTGGGAATGAAGCAACGATACTGTTTTGTTCCTGGAATCGTCTTTGCAGTATCAAAACGAGATTATTTTATTATTTTTCCCTGTCTACGTTTAATAATGATAAAATATCAGTATCTACGCTATTTCGTTAAATCACTCTCTAATGATAGATTGTATCAATAAAAATGTATTTGAAATAATGTATTCTCGACTACGCCAATTTTTTTATAGTCTGTAAATATATCAAGTAAAAAATTGTTAGAACTCCAGACGAATCAAAGATGTCAATTCTGAAAAAAAAAAATATCAAAACATTAATTGCTCCAAAAATGGCACATAGAGCTTTCGGAGGAGTCTGTAAAAAATTTCAGTGAAAAGCACGTTGAAAATCCTAAATTTTATGTTCTACTTTTTTTTTTCGTACGATGAATAATTTTCGAGTTACAAAATGGGAAAAACAAATTTTTTGTATTCTTTTCCGGCTACAAAATGTAATTTAAAAATCTGAAAAAAATCACAAATTTTCTTGATAGTTAGAACTACTTTCTAAAAATTTGTACGCGATTTTTGGCGATTTCAAAAAATGGGGTGGCTGACTTGACGTGGAATGCCTCATATATGAAGCATTCTCCACAAATTCACGTTTTTTTTTGCATATCCACATCTCTGATGTCTTCCGGCGAATATTTCTAACCAAATACAGTCCCTTCACTTCAAAAATGATGAAAAATAACACTTTATTTTCTGAAAATAAAAATAATATAGTTAAAAAATATAGAAGTTATTTATTATTCAACAAAATCTAATTAATCTATATATTTTTTCATATCAAACGAATAAACAATAACATTAATTTATTGAAGACAATTTTTTAAGATTAAAATTGTATAAGTGTATAATTTTTTAGAGGCAGGCCGTCGTGCCCCAACCTCCCCTATATACTTAAATTTATGTACATTACGAAAAGGAAATTTGAAAAAAATCGATTTCTGAAAATCCTCACTGCGTATAACCCCTTAAACCGAGGGATTTCCGCATTAATCGGTGGGGGGAAAAAATTCTCTGACTCGGTGAAGAACGTTTCATATGCAGAGATCCTTCATTTACAGACTCACGTAGTCACGTGTAAATATGTGCGAGAGTTTAATACGGTGCAAGGGGAGGCGTTGCAAATTTGCCATACTATTATCGGTCGCATTGCCTTCACCATCGTCGTCGTCGTCGACGTCGACGTCGACGTCGCGGTCGCACGAAACCACCGCGCAAAATATATCTATACAGCAAAATGCGTACGAGAATTAGCCACCTGTGCACATCAGGTGTGTACTCTTTTGCATCCGGCTCTCATCCCTCTCTCTCTCTCTCCCTCTCTCTCTCTCTCTCTCTCTCTCTCTCTCTCTCTCTCTCTCCCTCTCTCCCTCGCGCGCGCGCGCGCTTTCCCTCTCTCTCTCTCTCTCGCGCGCGCGCGCTCTCCCTCTCTCTCTCTCTCTCTCGTAAAGCGCGGCGCTTTCGAGCATCAAGAATGATAAGCCGGATATGCATAATCAACCAGCGCGTGCATCTGACCTCTCTCAAACCCCTTCCCTAAAGGGCACACCTTACGCACAAAGCCTCCCTTAGCCATAGCGCATTGCTCACAGACTTAAGGGCCAAACTTGCCCTCCTTGCGCATTGAGCTTCGCACGAGTTACGCCTTTTTTCCTCGACAAATGTCAGAGCACATGCATCTCAAATTTTCTCTACGTCATTGTGACAATTTCGCTTGTTACGGGCTTCCCCCATTTGTGTATATCTCCTCGTCGGATTCGTACAGCGCGGATGAGCTCTCATTCGCAAAAGCTCATTCTTGTTCCCGTCGTCGTCGACCGCAGTTTCCCTTTCGAGCTTCTGAATATGCGGCAGAAATCAGCGGAAATGCGCGTTAGCAATTATAATCGTCACACCCAGAAAAAAGATTCAGCACATTTAACTAAATCCTAGTCAAGCCAAATAAATTTTTTTTAGTTGTGGGCCGGCCTAATACAACTCTATTCGTGTCAAGGAATTTTTTTTTTTTTTTAATGACCTACTAGGAAAATATATTGCGATCTAATAAATTTTTATTTAATATTAATAAATATTATTTCAAACTGAACAAATATTTATTCAAATGAAATAATTTTTTTTTAATATTTACATATATTTTTAGACATTTCAATCTTTGAATTTATAGCCACACATATGAAGTCTACAATTTCGTAAAGTTTCGTCTTTTCTTTAACAGAAGGGAAAAGAAAAAAGACCCTTTTTTTATGGAAATTAGGGATGTTCGATTTTGATTCGATTTTTTAAAAGATTGATTCTTTTGTTCAAAAAATCGATCTTTCGAATCGATTCTTTCCTTTTCGATCTTTAGGAAAATCGATTCTTGGCCTTAAAAATCGAAAATTTGATTTTTTATTAAATTCATTATCTATTAAAGATTGGCAATTAAATAAAGATTGACAAAAATCAATGAAACATCAATGTCAAGGTTGAAAGAAAAAAAAAAGTATGTGAAAATGTGAAAACGCAAGAAAAAGAGGAAAAAAAATTAAAAGTCAAAATATTGAAAGCATGATCCAACGAAAGAAAGAATGGATAGTAAAAAGATACAAAATATCGTAAAACAATAGAAACTTATGTAATAGAAAAAGAGTCTGATTTGATAAATATATTCATAATATTTTTAAGAATATATTAAAAAAGTGCAAGTGTATAAAAGAATCAAACTATGTTTAGGCGGAATGAAAACTCTGCTTTATAATTGTTATTTTGTGTTAATCATTTTTTATTAAAAATAAATTAATCCAATTCAATCATTTTCCATAGCAAAAACTTAATAAACACTTACGTAAGCTTTAACTAGCGATTAATTTTTTTTTACAATTTTAAAAAATCGATTCTTATGAAATCGATTCTTGGGATTCGATTTTTCATGAAGATCGATTTTCTTCATTCGATTCAGCATCGATTGGAGAATCGATTCTTTCCAAAGAATCGAACATCCCTAATGGGAATCCTTTTCGGGGATTCGACCATCTTGCGTTTTTCCGCAATGTTCAATGTATTAGATATCCATACTGAAAAATAAGGATATCAAACATAGACGAGCTTGGAAAGGATATATAGGCGTCGAGAGGCAAGTTCGCTTGTGCGAGAGGCAGCCACCTGGCGGATTTTTGGGGTACTGACAAATCTGCAGATATGATCGGATGAGATTACTGGTGAATAGGTATTTAGTAACAACGAAAAGAATTTGTTTCTCGATGACAGGGAATTCAAATAAATAAATATAGTGGAAGTAAATATAGCCCGAAATTGTATGGAAAAAAAATTTTCTTTAAAGTAACTAAAAAATAATCAAATAAACGATTATAGTACCTACGACTAGATCTTTTTTCTGGATGCACTCTGGGCTGAAGTAGAATGAAACTTGATTAAAATGCTCGAAATAAAGGGTAATTAGTAAATTTAATTGAATTAAAATGCTCGAAGTAATGGATAATTGAATTAAATAAAAATGTTCAAAGTAATGCGTAATTAAATTAGATTAAATAAAAATGCTCAAAGTAATGCGTAATTAAATGAAATTTAATTAAAATGCGCGGAGTAATGGGTAATTGAATTTGATGTCATTAAAATGCTCGAAGTAATTTGGTAATGTCTAATTACAAATTTGCCCATCTCTGTTCTGGGCCTTACTTGTAGGGTTCACGAAAAACATAAATATAGAGGAAAATGACAATTTTTTTTTTTTACGAGAATTGCAATTATCTTCAAAACTATCGAACCTACACAATTTCAGATAATGGCTTTTTATGTAGAGGAGTACATTTTCTATAAAATAAGAAATTTATCAATTATTTTTTACCCACAAAAAGTATAAGTATAAAGGAAAATTACCATTTTTTCCAGTAAAACAGCAATTATCTCAAAAACTATAAATCCTATACGTGATTTGATATAATAAGGACATTTTTTTGTAGAGAATTGAATTTCCAATAATAATAAGCTGAGAAAATTTTTTATTCAACACTTTGAACTTTGACAAACTTGGGCGAGCCTAAGATATCGACTCAAAATTGTTTCCCTTCGCACAGATTTTTTTTTTGTAGCATAATCAACTATATTTTCGGTATTGCTAAAAGGATTTCGAAAAATGCGGATTTTCGGCCCACCCTGATACACGTCTATACCGCAAAGGTCCCTTTTTCTTTCCTCGAGCCAAAGACCTTCTTCTTTCTCTTCTTCTTGCGCGGCCCTTCTCAGGGCAACGAGAAGCAACTTTGCTCCCTTAATCTCGGCCGAAAGCTTTCCTCGTGTGCGCGAATGCTTTCAGAGTCACGGAGAGTTTTCTCATATACAGTTGCCCGTATCTTTTTTTTCCTCTCCTAGTTTATCTCACGTTGGTAATTCTGTAAATAAATGTGTAGCCAGAGTGAGAAGAGGAGTGGGCAAGGGTGAGCCTTTCACTGTATCTGACCCACAAAGGGCTTTCTGTTCAACGAAACGATTTTTTTTTTTACTTCTTCCCATTCAACGTGGAGAGGTCGAATTGCCTCGTGAAGAACGAATCAAATAAAGTGTTGAGAGAAAAATAAAGTCAGGGAGAAATAATTTACTGTTTTAAAACTATAAAACTAATTAACAACTTCAATTATAAATGAATATTTCGTAATAATTTGTTTAAGGCGGTTTTTTGGTCCAGAGACATATATTTTAAACGTTTTGTCGATCTCAAAAAGAAACAAACAACATTTTCATCATTCTTTGTTTTAACTACGTATTTATTAATATTTTGACAATAAACGAAAAAAATGTTTAAAAAAAAAAGTAATTAAATAAGTTATATAAAGGTGGTGCTAAAAAAAAGCAAAACGACCAGCCTCGAAAATTATTTAAAAACATTCAAAATTGAAAAATCTAAAGACATGAATAATTGAATATAATTGAAACAATATGCCGAGCATCTTGATCCAAGTATTTTGGATATGGAGCTGAAGTGAAAGACCTAGAAACGAAGGTACTTTGTTGGTGTTTCGGAAGTTTTTTGGTCATAACTTTTTTTTAACGTCCATAATTTAACTTTTTTTTTGCTTGAACAGAACAATGTGTTCTTTGGCTATAAAATGTATAACAATAGCAAGCTCCACTAGACCCTCGCAATTTTATATATTTAGAAAAAAAGCCAAAGTAGCCCCGAGTGTATGGGGCTACTTTGGGGAGGCATTAAAATGCAACTTATGTCAAAGAGCCACATCGTAAATGCAGCTTTGACATAATTTTGATAAAAAAATAATAATATTTTATACATTGTACATGAAATTAAATAAAAAACAACGATTTTTGACAATGAATTCGTCATTTTTATTGAAGAAATATTTTACATAAAAATACCAAATACTTTAGGCCCAAATTTTAAGTTCTTAACATCAAACTTGAGATCAAACTTTCCATTGAACTCAAATTTGAATTTTAGTTCGAACTTAAGTTCAAATTTAAGATAAATCTTAAGTTTGAACTTAAGTATCATTATAAGTTTATACTTATGTTCAAACTTTAATGCGAATATCAAAACGATCTTAAGTTCAAACTTAAATTGGGTTTGAGGTTTGACCTCGAGATCCATCTTGAGCATGAACTTAAGTTCGATCAAACTTCCTTCATCGCCTCCCTCAACCGTGTTATTTTAAATTAGTTGTGAAAATAATCACGTACGATCAAACTTAAGTTTAAGCTCAAGATGGATCTTAAGTTCGAACTTCAAACCAAATTTAAATTTGAACTTGAGATCGATCTGAAGTTCGCACTACAGTTTAAACTTAAGTATGAACTTACAATGGCACTCAAGTTCAACTCACGATTCATCTTAAATTAGAACTTAAGTTCGATCTTAAGTTCCAACTTGAGTTCCATGGAAAGTTCGATCTTGGGGTAGGACTTGTGACTTGAAATTCGGGCCTTACAGATGTAACAGACGTTGGAGTCGTTTTTCTTGCCCTTCTTTATTCCCTTCATGCGAATGGCGTCATCGATTGTTCTGACATCTTAACTTGTTACACATATCTGTGTACCTGGTTTATGAATGACTTTTTGTCCTCTTCTACCCACTCCCCACACCCCCTCCCCCACAAGGTCACGAGGGTTCACTGCGCCCACGTTTTTACCGTATTTTGCTGCTTTCCCAAAGTAAACCCAAAAATCAACAGAGTAACCCCCAAAGTCAAAGTACCCCCGTTTTACGGTACTAGTTTTTTTTCGACATTGTTTCTCGTTCCTTTGAATTTGAAAATCGATTAAAGCGGTATTTTTCGATTAAAAGCTTCGTTTTTTACTTATGGTGGCCATTTTGCCTATAGTATTTTCCTACTATAATTAATTCTGGAATAATATCCCGTAGTAAAAAACTCCATTCGTCGCCATTGAAAAATTCCCATTCATTCCCCATTGCCAAAGTAACCAATGGATATGAATGCCGAATTGCCTAAGGGGATTTTCGCCATTGAATTCCCCATTTGAAACGGAATAGGGATTATCCCATGGGGATTCAATGGAGACAATCTTCCTAGTTAATTCGCCATTCACCTCCATTGGTTTTTGTGGGCAATGGGGAATAAATGGGATCATATCAGTAAGTAAGGTTAATCATAATGCTAATATTAGCATAACGACCAATAATTACATACGCATTATATATATTATTACATTTAATAGAAATTATCGAAGCTCAGAATTGAGAAAATAGATTGTAAGTGTATTCAGATGACGATTGATAATGAAAGTATATACGTTTCTCCTCTCACAAATCGGGTTGTGAAGGACTGATAAAATTATGTGTATATGTTAAAAATAAACGGTTTTAAAAATCATATATCCCAAACGTACGCGTACTTGATGAGCAGTTTATAATATATTTTTTTTAAATTACTTTCGAATAATTTCCGAGCTTATGCTAATATTAATTGCCCATCGATATAATCATCAGCATTTATTACAATTGAAGAAAATATTTGGTTCATATATGAGAATCAGCGACATCTACTCTTACTTAATTTTATTAATTCACCGCCGTTTGAGAAATATCGCATTCGGAAAAATTCTCATCGATCGATGGGTTCAATTGTTTAGCATTGATCCTCGAATATGGATTGCAACATCGTTAACGAATGCTGCTCATCATTCGATCAGTCATCAATGAAGTGACATTATAGATAAATGTTGATCATTGTATAATTCGTAGTTACTTATTATTCAATGGGTATCCTTGGTAAATGCTGATCATTTCATCGTTAGCCGCATTTGGGTTCCAATGAACATCAGTGGGAAATGCTGATCTTTCAGTTCATCCGCATTGACTTTCCAATGGACATCATTGGGTAAAGCGGATCATTTCGTTCATCAGCATTTACCTTCCCATGGACACCATTGGGCAATGCTGATCGCTCGATACATCCGCATTGGCTTTCCAATGAGCATCATTGAGTAATGATGATCATTCGATTCATCCGCATTGGCTTTCCAATGAGCATCATTGAGTAATGATGATCATTCGATTCATCCGCATTTGATATTCAATGGATACCCATTCACTGATCAATGGTCAGCCCTGTACGCCATTGACAAATGCGGAAATCTCAATGGGTCCCCATTCATTGTCCAATGGAGTCGTATGAGGACCATTGGTTGCCATTGGCGATTCAATGGAGTTTTTTACTACGGGATACGTCACATTATAGTCAAGCATAATTTTTTTGAACTTTTTTTATGTCACTTATGGTCGTCCATTGCAATTACGACTTGATGTCATGTTTTAGAGGTTATTCAATTTATTCTCCATTGAAACGAATTTTAATCGAATTGCCAAATTGTGCGCTTCGTCGATTGTCTTCGATTGAAAGAGCCCGCATCGAATCGAGCGAAATTCCATTTCGTGGAAATCAATTTTTCATCACTTCAGGCTGATTGATAAGAATGGCGCGAGGGACAATTATATATATATATATAGCAAATAATCGATCATAACGTGAAATCAAGCATCGAACGATGATCGGGGATTATCCGCACAAATTTTTCCATACAAAATAGCGATTCATTTTCATCCTGCGAAAAGGATTTTCTCTCGCGACGAGAAGTCGCTTCCGGTAGAGCGATTAGCGCGATGGAACGTCGCGTCTCACTCGCTCCCGGTCTCTTATCACGATCCCCGCAACCTTCACACAAGCTTTATCAACACGTTTTGGATCTTTTTTCAATTGAATAGGGAAAGAAAAAAATAGTTATCAACCTTCCACACATGGGAATTGAGCCGCTGGATGATCCCTCGGCAATCTGCGCGATGGCAATTTCATCGGACCATTTTCCCTCCCATTTCCATAGTTGGGTCATTCCATGTCAAATCGACCAATAGTTGGAATCGACCCCTACCAGTCCTACCAAAGAAAATTTTTTTTTCGAAAATTCCAAATGTTACATTTTTCCAATTTCTCAAGTTTATTTTTTAAATGTCTCGAAAACTATCATAGTTACGAAAAAATCGTTCTGGGTTCGTCTTAACCCTCCGTGATCACACTTATCTGGGTCGATTTGACCTTGTCCATTTTTGAACAAGTATTGTGACCAAACTATCGGTCGGAAGAATCTAAAAAAATTACAGAACATCCTTCAAACATTCTAGTTGATGTATCAAAAGTTAGGTGATACAAAATCGAATGACTGTAAATTAAAAAAAAAATCATAAAGAGAAAATGAAAGTAGTCGTGGGGTCGTTTTGACCCCGTGTGACCACGAAAGGTTAAAGAGTATACTTTAGACTATTGAAAAAACATATATTCCGAACAGAAATTTTGAAAAATGATGAATTTGGAGAATTTTGAATTATCAAAAATCGTGAAAATTCACGATCAATATTAATTTTTTGGTTCCATTTTTTTTATATGATACCTTGTCCTGATCTCATAAGATCTTGAAATTTTGAGAAAGGTGCGTTCTTTTTATCTCAAAAATATAAATTATTGAATTTTGGTAAAAAAAAAAAATTTCTTCAACCTAAATTCAAAAATAAAAAAAGGAACAACAAGGTATTTTATTTGAAAAAAATTGAACCAAAAATGAAATGTTGATCGTAGATTTTAACGATTTTTCAAAAATTCAAAATTCACCAATTGAAAAAAGAAAAATTTGGGAATATTTTTTCCTTCGTAGCCCCAAGTATAATCTCTAAGACGAACCTAGAACAATTTTTTCGTAGCCATAATAGCATTCAAGATATTAAAAAAATGTACTTGAAAAATCGAAAAAATGGTGAAATTTAGCATAACTTTCGAAAAAAAAAATTTTAATTTTTTTCCTTTGGTAGAACTTCGTTTTATGATAATAGAAAACTTCTGACCGAATTTCATCGAAATTGAAAGGGGTCGTTTCGAACTATAGGTCTATTTGACATGGAATGACCCAGTTATTTTGAATTTTCGACGCTGATTTACTTCCGGTTGTCCGGGGTAACCCGAGACATTTTTGTTATCTCGCCTGGTGGGCGGATAAAAAACCTCTAGGGGAATGGACGCGAAAAAAAAGGAACCCGGACATACAGAAGAAGAGGAAGAGAGAGAGAGAGAGAGAGAGAGAGAGAGAGAGAGAGAGAGAGAGAGAGAGAGAGAGGAGAACGGATGTCCTACTCCATAAAACGTGGGTGGCGGGGTGCGAGCCTCGAGGGGCCGTAACGAATGAAGTGTGCGGCTGTAAAAATGCGATTTTATAGACGGGAACTTCACGTACAACCTTTGCCCAAGAGTAACCAAGATGCGGTGAAAATACACGGCGATCGCGAAGCTTCCTCTTCTCGCTCTTTGTACGCTCCTCTCTTCTTGCTTGTCTCTGTATGGCGTTTCTCTCTGTACGCGAGAGAAGAAGTCTCTATGGAGGTTTGCGGACCGCCCGTAAAAGGAACATCACGCATCTGCGAAAACCTGACTGCATGCGCCTCTCTCTCTCTCTCTCTCGCGCGCGCGCGCGCGCGCTCTCTCTCTCTCGCGCCTCTCGACTTACTTCTTGGCTCTTGCTTCGCCTTCGTTATATTCTTTCTCTTTTGCTTTTTCTCCGGCTTCTCCTCGTCCAACGACGTCTCCTCGTCAACCCAGCAGCTTAAGAACATACCACGGGCATCTTCCTCGTCCGTTATATTTTTTTCTTTGCCAAGTTTTTCACGTAACTGACGCGCCTCTTCAGCATCTTCACTATATCTTGAACGCCCGAGCCATTCTCAGACAAATGTCAATGAACAATTTTTTTTTTTTTTCACAGACTCAACCCATTAGAGAATGGTTCTTGAACCATTCTCTACGATGTTGCATCGTTGCAATGCAACGAAAATAAATATTTTTTAAATCATTTTGCTTGGTGACTAATATTAGTGACTAATTTTTATTGAATAAATAATGGTTGAGGATTCAGTCAACTATTTGTTTCCTTGCATGCATTAGAGTTTCAACTACACGGTCTGATACGGTATAATGTTGAATAGCTTTTATTTATTTTTTTAATAAAAAGGGCAAGTATCCGTATCGCAAAGGATTATAGTCGCCCGAAATTCTTTTTCGGTTAGTTGCCCTAACGGTAATATGACACACTGAGAAAAAAAAAGGTTGAATATGCAAAATCGTTTAGTTGAATACGTGCAACTAAATATTTAGTTGTACAATCCAAATTTTTGTTGCCTGAACAATATTTTGCTCAACCGAAGCGCGGAATTATTCAAGAAACTAATTATTTAGTTAGACCGAATTAATATTTAGTTGCCCGTATTGAACTAGAGATTTTGCATATTCAACCTTTTTTTTTTCTCAGTGCAAAACCCAGGCGTGGTCCTTGCTAGACCGAAGTTAATTTACACTGAGAGAAAAAATTAGTGAATTTGAGAACATGAATTTATTTATTAAATGAAAGTATCAATTCGATTATTTATTTGTTGAACCAAGAAAATCACTCTTCATTTAAAAAAATATTTTCACGAATCTATTACTCCATTATATTAAACTCTTATTTAATAGTAACAATTAAATGCATGATAGATTTGATTAAATTTGTATTCATTGGATTAATTACCTTTATCGCGTCATAAACATTAGATTATTTGAATCCAAAATGATGATAATTTGAATCTAAAAAACGACTTCAATACGAAATTATTTTTTTTTAAGAAAATTATTTATGGCATTGCAAACATGAGATTATTTGGATCTAAAAAATGACTTCAATACGAAATTATTTTTTTCGAACAAAATTATTTCTTTGCAATAAATTCATCATTATTTTACTTCTAAAAATATTTCTGTAGTATTTTCAATATTTATTAGATATAAAATTGATTGTGATTATTTGAAAAGAAGCTGTAGTAAAATAAATAACACATTATTTTATTCCAATGGAATATTTGTTTGGAATGCTGAAATTTTTATTTCCTTCAAGTAAAGAACTATCATTTCTATAGTATACTTCAATAGTATACATAAGTTGTTGAAAATTAAAAAAACTGGTTTTTTTAATTGTTTACTTATATTCGAATCTTCATAACTCCTAACTTTTTTCAAGTGCACAGTAGTAGTCGATAGCGTAATAGGTAGCGTGTTAGGTAGTTAGGTAGGATAGGTATGATGGTAGGTAGGGTCGAGGGTTCGAATCTCGGTCGGACAGAGAAATTAGATCGGAGAATTGGCGCAGATTTGTCTTTTTTTTTTATTTATCTCTTTTTGGGGTCACCAAACTATGCATGTTAAATTATTCGGCAAGGGCTACATATATTTTTTATAAAATGTTTAGCAACAATTAATAAACACGCATTTGGTTGAATCAATTATTTTTCCTGTTGATTGGACTAATTAATTTGTTGATTCAACAAATTTTTTTTCTCAGTGCTTCCTGTATTAAAAGACACGCATGTTTTGAATGATAAAATGTGTTCTTGATTCGAACACCATATTGCGTATAATTGATAACATATTGTTAGATTCAAGTAAATTCGTTTATTGAAACAGAAATTTATGGAATTGACTGAAAAAAATGAACCAAGTAAATATATAAGGGAATCAATCTAATATGTTTTGGCAAATAATGAAAAAAATGATTTTTTGCCTTCAAAACTTTATTTCATTGGTTCTAGTAATTTTTTCTCTCAGTGTAGCACTAGCGTGTAAAGAACTGGATGAGAATGAAAAACTGTTGATTAGAAAAAATAATAAAATTATTAATTATGAAATAATAAAATTGATAATAAAATATCTAAATGAAAAAATAAAATTTAAAAAATATAATAAATAAAATAATCTGTAACTTGATATTAATTATAAACTCGTTCAAAGTATTTTCGACGTGAGGCGACTATCCGCCACGTTGGGCATCCCTCTTTGAAGAGGTCAAATGAAACGAGATTTACTCAAAAACAATATTAATTGGGTTTACAAAAATAGTGCACAATGAAAGATTAAAGACCAATGTTTTAATATGCACGAAGCATATTGTCAGTACATACTTAATTTTTAAGTGCTTTTACCCTATATATAGGGATCTCCTCCCCGATGCGTCATCCTGATAGTCCCCTCTGCTATGGAATTTCTCTCTGTAACTCCTCTCGCGGTCTACCCAACGTTGATCGCGCGTTTATATGCACATGATCGCATGCGGGGACACGGTTTGACGATTATTCAAACGATCCCGGATCACACGAGGATCGATCGCCAGAGTGCGACCGACCGATAACCTCATGATGGTTTTGACTGAGAGAAGGAGTACACATCAAGGACAGCAAGCGCGCACACCTGACTCTCGTACCCTCAGCACAAGTCCCTCGTACTCTACTCTCGGCATCCATCGCCTCTCCTCTTTGATATGTAGTACACATGTACCGCATATATCGCATAAACATCGACTTTCCATCGAGCCATCAACAACGTCGTGTGTACCGTCCTTTACAGCGATATGACTGATCGTCGAGAGTCACGCCATTCGTTATTTCAGGATGACTGAAGAATAAGCATATCCTTGGTGATATCCTTGGACTGGCAAGAAAAAAAAATTCTTTCCTGAGAGCACAAATCCATGAACGAACTTGGACGCCGTCGACGCCCGTAGTAAAAAACTCCATTGAATCGCCAATGGCAACCAATGGTCCTCATACGACTCCATTGGACAATGAATGGGGACCCATTGAGATTTCCGCATTTTTCAATGGCGTATAGGAACGACCATTGATCAGTGAATGGATATCCATTGAAAAGTCACCATTGCCCAATGACGTCCATTGAACAACAAATGCGGATGAACCGAATGATCACCATTACTCAATGATGCCCATTGGAAAGCAAATGCTGATGGACCGAGCGATCAGCATTGCCCAATGGTGTCCATTGCAAGGCAAATGCTGATGAACGAAATGATCAGCTTTACCCAATGATGTCCATTGGGAAGTAAATGCGGATGAACTTAATGATCAGTATTACCCAAAGATGTCCATTGGAAACCGCGTCGCGTTAGTTCCGAGACTTGGCGCGAGATGTCGCAGGACGGCAACCCGCTGAACTCCCATACGGATTATGCGAAGAGTATGCTTATCTAGACGAGTGTGAGCACGGAATTTTCGCAGAAGTCGGTGTCCAAAAAATCCATGCAAAGAGTTCTTGCCGACTGATGCCCATGGGATAATCCCTATTCCGTTTGAAATGGGGAAGTCAATCCTCATTGGAAAATCCCTATTCGATTTCAAATGGGGAATTCAATGATGAAAATGTCCTTGGGCAATTCGGCATTCATCTCCATTGGTTATTTTGGCAATGGAGAATGAATGGCGATTTTTAAATGGCGACGAATGGAGTTTTTCGCGATATGAAAAAATCTCCATTGATTATCGCCATTCATTACCCATTGCCCACAAAAACCAATGGAGATGAATGCTGAATTGCCTAAGGGGATTTTCTCCATTGAATCCCCATTGCATAAACCCCATTCCGTTTCAAATGGGGAAGTCAATCCTCATTGGAAAATTCCCATTCGATTTCAAATGGGGAATTCAATGGCGAAAATCTCCTTAGGCGATTCGGCATTCATCTCCATTGGTTATTTTGGCAATGGGGAATGAATGGGGATTTTTCAATGGCGACGAATGGAGTTTTTTACTACGGGCGAGGTGGCTAAAAATTGCTAACCTCAAAAAAACTCAAGGACGTGGATTCGTTCAGAATTTTCGAAATATCGATTTTTTGATATAGATTATTGTTCTTTATAGTTTTGCGCTTGTTTTGGTAAAAACAGATTGAAAAAATTCCACGTGGATCCGAAGTTACAATGGAAAATGTTAGATTTAGTTGCAGGAAACTCCGAAAAAAACGTACTTAAATCTCTAACTGCGTTTTTTTAAAAAGAGTTTTCAATATTTTTTGATACACTTTTTTCTAAAATATTCGAAATCGTTTTCTCTATGGTCTATTGAGCAAAATTTCCGACGCAAAATGCATGTTTTTTTTTTCAAATTGCCCATAATTGTAAAAATTGAGGGGTATGGACATTTTTCTATGCTCAAAGTACCCATAAATTATGTGTAATATTGATTTTTATTTATTTCTATTGTGATCCCTAATAAATAAATTTTTGACATAAGCGCATTTTTGGTAAAATTACAAAATCTATGCAAATCCTTAAAAATTTATTTTCAATCTTGAACTATCGCCAAACTTGCTTTTTTTTCTATTTCCAGGTAAGTGAATTGGAGAGATATTGAAAAAAAACAACTCGCAAAACGTCGAATCGATGTACGGAGTAATATCGTAAGTACATGACCAAAAATTTATTGTAAAATTCTTTTTATCTCACAAAAATACAGTATGCATAGGCTGACTTTTTTTTCGAAATTCCGTATTAAATACTTTCGGGGAGGTGAAAAAAGATGCCTGTTAAAAGCAGAGCTCTTAATATTAATATTTAGCGGCCTCTCATTGCATGTTTCTATTTCCCATTTAATTAACCCAGGAAAAAAAAGGTCAAATTTTGAAATTTTATACCTCTGCTTCAAGTCAATGTATCGAAATGAACGATACACAGTCTTGTAGGGAATTGAAAGCTCTACAAAAAAGGTGACTTATGATTTTTTGATAAACTCACTCCTTCAAAAGTTATTCAAGGTTAAAGTTGAAGTTAGAGAAAATTTCACTTTTTTTTTAGTTTCCGGCAAAATGTTCAAACTTATTACTAAATATCGTAAAATCTTTCTTGATACAAAAGTTTAAATTGCCTTGACATAAATTACCCAATTTTTAAAGAAATGACTAACATCTTACACATATTTCACAGCCTAATATACATATATATATATGAATAAGTTTTGAAAGAGTGAATTTATCGAAATATCATAAGAGACCTTTTACAAACAATTTTCGATTTTTTACAAAAATCTAAAAAAAAAAAACGATGCAGATGGGTTTCAATAATTTTTTTATATTTTTTTTTCGAAAACTGTTTTTGAATGTAGTTTTCGAAAAAAATACAAAAAAATTATTGAAACCCATCTTCATCGTTTTTTTTTTGAGATTTTTGTAAAAAATCGAATATTTCTCGATATGATTACCACTTACAATTTTTGTTTTTATTAATTTTTTTCAAATTTGAAAGTTCTCTGAACACCCTCAAAAGTTTGCAGAATGGTGTAATGAGACAAAAAGCTAATTGATTTTTTTTAATTGAAAAAGAAAAAATAGAAATAAAAAAAACACCACTCTGAAAAACTTTGACGATTTGCAGAAAATGTCAAAGTTTGATATAATGAAAAGAAAAAAAAAACACGAAAAATGGTAACCATCGAGAAATTTTCGATTTTTTTCAAAAATAAAAAAAACAATGAAGATAGGTTTCTATCATTTTTCGTATTTTCTTTCAAAAAGTACATTAAAAAACGAAAATTAAAAAAAAACCGTTCTCATAAGTCGGATTTTGAAAAAGTTATAGCTATTTGAAAAACAAAAAGCCAGTTTTTTTTGAAAAATGTATAACTTTTTATCGGTTGGGTAAAAAAATTTGAAAAAATTCTGAAAAATGTTTTTGATAGGGTAGAAAAAGATATAAAAGTTTCAGCCCCGTCGAAAGGGGTCTCGTTCTAAAGCAGTCGATTTGGCGCAGAATGTCCCATATATAATACATGTATATATTTCTATTCGTTTCTATTGTTAACTCTACTAAATAAATTTTCTCCAGAAGTTCATTTCTGGCGTCGCTGAACCTATGTAAGGCCTTAAATAAGCACAGATTTATTAATTTTCATAAGTCCTTAATCAAAAGCAAATGGCGTCAGACGGAACCCTCAAGCTCGAGCTTACTTAAGTTTTATCAAAATTAAATTAGTTTTTCTCGGTTCAGCTATTTATTTAATCCACTCTTGGCGGTATTTCGATCGTATATTTTATTGAAATTTTTTTTTAATCCTTATTGAATAAAAAAAAAAAAACCGAGCTCGATCGTTTTTCATCCTGTAAATCATCGTTATATCGCGTTATGGAACGCAGTATGCAATATCCATTAGAGGCTGCCATCGGACGGGTAAGGATTGAGTAGATAGGTCTCGGGATATATATGAGGTATTCCCGCTCAACGGGACCCCTTTTTGGGCCGACCTCCTTCGATTTTCTTGAAACTCGAGTATGTTTTAGTGTTGCCTGAAAGTATATTGTACACCAATTTTCAGATCTCTAACTATAATACTCTTTGGAATACACCAAAAGTTACATTTCAAACTTTTTGCGTATTCGGCGCTTCGGAGCTTTGGCAGTGCGTGAAATAAAATCTAAAAAATTCTTCAACCATAGCTTTCGATCGAAAATTTCCTGCGCTTTTTGAAAAAAATATCAACAATTCCGAAAAAAACGAATTCATTTGAATTTCGGCCGAAAACCGAAAAAATTGATTATCAAAAAAAGAGCATGATTTAATTCAGCGGGACAATTTTTTTCATGTTTTCTATATATCTGAGAAGGCACGATATAAATTTCAAGTTGGAACTCGCATCCGTTTACACTGAGAAAAAAAAATGGTTGAATATGCAAAATCGTTTAGTTGAATACGTGCAACTAAATATTTAGTCGTACAATCCAAATTTTTGTTGCCTGAACAATATTTTGGTCAACCGAAGCGCGGAATTATTCAAGAAACTAATTATTTTGTTAGACCAAATAAATATTTTGTTGCCCGTATTCAACTAACGATTTTGTATATTCAACCATTTTTTTTTCTCAGTGTACCATTGCCAAGTTTTTAAGTAGGATAAAAAATTTTAAATATTGTATTTTTCGTATTCAACAGTTCTCTGATATATTATATAGTTTTTTCAACGAATTTTGAATTTTATAAATTGATTTAATTCAAAATTTATTAAATTTAATTTAATAAATTGAATAAATTTGATTATTTAATAAATTTATTTAATTAATTTAATAAATCTACAAAATTCAAAATTCGTTGAAAAAACGCTATATAATACATCAGGAAACTGTTGAATACGAAAAACACGATATTTAAGAATTTTTATCCCACTAAAAGACTTGGCATTAGTAAACGGACGTGAGTTTCAACTTGAAATTTATATCGTGACTTCTCAGATATATACAAAACATGAAAAAAATTGTTCCGCCGAATTAAATTATGCTCTTTTTTTAATCAATTTTTTCGGTTTTTGGCCGAAATTCAAATGAATTCGTTTTTTTTCGGAATCGCTGATATTTTTTTCGAAAAGCGCAGGAAATTTTCGATCGAAAGCTATTGTCAAAGAATTTTTTCGATTTTATTTCGCGCCGTGCCAAAGCTCCGAAGCGCTAAATACGCAAAAAGTTTGAAATATAACTTTTGGTGTATTCCAAAGAGTATTATAGTTGGAGATCCGAAAATTGGTGTACAATATACTTTCAGGCAACACTAAAACATACTCGAGTTTCAAGAAAATCGAAAGAGGTCGGCCTTAAAGGGGGTCCCGTTGAGCGGGAATACCTCATATATATATCTATTTATCTGTATAGGAAAAGGAATTCGATTAAGGACGTATCCCTCTCTCCCTTCGTCAGGATTACATCCATGCGACGTTTTAATGAAGTCACGAGGCTCTTTTCCTATCTCCCTCCTGTTTATACTCTCCGGCAAGTTCCCTCAAGCACTATATATTTATATACTATATATATATATATATATATATATATAGCCATATATTTGCAGCTTAAACTGCATTGGTTTTGTCCGAGATGATAGAAACAGCGCAACTTTGCTAGAAATACACACACACACACACACACACACACACACATTTTCTCGTATATAAAGAGACCCTTAAAAGCTTAAGAGCGTTATATCGTCGCGAAACGATTGCAGGAATCTTCCTCCTTTCCAGGCCGTACAAGGAGAAACGGGAGCTCGTTTGATATTTTGTTATTGGCTTCTCAATATCTCCCCCACTCTCTTTATACCGATCTCCCCATGCAGAAATTTCGATAGGGACACCCTACGTCCCATCAAATCCCTGTCGGGATTCGGCATGGACTCCCCAAAACGGGCGTCCCTATGGGGATCCCTATCGGGATTTGCTATAGATTCCCCAAAACGGGCGTCCCTATGGGGGTCTCTATCTAGGATTTACTATGGATTCCCCAAAACGGGCGTCCCTATGGGCGTTCTTATTAGGATTTGTTATGGATTCCTGAATACGGGCGTCCCTATGGGCGCTCCTATCGGGATTTGCTGTGGATTCCCCAAATCGGGACTCCCTATTAAAATCCAGGTTGCATCGCCATATGGCGTCACTCCCATTTACCATGTCCCCATAAGATTCCTATGTGGATCGAGTATGACGGTCGTTGGTCTGGATCATATAGATGGCGTACTCGTGAGCCGTGCGGGATTTAGTATTATTACCTGTGCGATGCCAGTGAGGTTATGTCGTGTGTTTATTTTGTGCTTTCAATATATTTGGTGATCTGATTCTATTATTGATGAACAACGAAATGAATGAGCGTGAGAAAACTCGCATTCGCGTACAACGATGTCGGAAAATACGTCGGGAAATTAATCTCGAAATGCAACGCCATGCCGAAGCACGTGCTTCAATTCCAGGTTAGGAACAATACAAGTTTTCCACCGTTTTGATAACGATTATAATAGTTAATAAATATTTATTATTCATTAAAAATAAATACTTGAGATTGGGAGCTTTGTAAAACCTTTCACAGACTTTAACAAAATAAAAAAATTAATATAAATTCTAATAAAAATTGATAAATCTGCCTTAAAAATTATTTATTGATATGCATATTCTTTGCATAGCAGATAACGAAAATAGCGATTCGTCAATTGACGACTCCACATCCGTGAGGTCTGAATCGCCCAATGAAAATGTTCAACGGCTGGAGCTTTCACAGCAATAATGAACGTGAGCAGGAAGAGCACGCAGTTTTGGACAACCGTGAAGATGACACCGACGGGGATTTGAACGTGGATGATTTGAATCTCGATTTGATCGATCCTGAAAACGCTGCGAGAGCCCCGGATGGTCCAAGAGAAGTTGAAGAGTTACGTGAATGGGCTGTGACATGCGGAATTCGTCAGGTTCACTTGGACAAATTATTAAAAATTTTGAGACGTCGTCTAATCCCTGAGCTGCCGAAGGGCCCTCCGGAGTCTGCATAAACATCTAGATATCTATTTAGACTCTCCGTAAGGCCCTCCGGCATGTTCATAGACATCTAGATGTCTATGCAGACTCTCCGTAGGGCCCTCCGGGGTGTGCATAGACATCTAGAAGTCTATGTAGATTCTCCGTAAGGCCCTCCACAGTGTGCATAGAAATCTAGATGTCTATGTAGACTCTTCGTAAGGCCCTCCGGTGTGTTCATAGACATCTAGATGTCTATGTAGACTCTCCGCAGGGCCCTCCAGAGTGTGCATAGACATCTGGATATCTATGTAGACTCTCCGTAAGGCCCTCCGGCGTGTTCATAGATATCTAGATGTCTATGTAGACGCTCCGTAAGGCCCTCCGGAGTCTGCATAAACATCTAGATGTCTATTTAGACTCTCCGTAAGGCCCTCCGGCATGTTCATAGACATCTAGATGTCTATGCAGACTTTCCATAGGGCCCTCCAGGGTGTGCATAGACATCTAGAAGTCTATGTAGATTCTCCGTAGGGCCCTCCGCAGTGTGCATAGAAATCTAGATGTCTATGTAGATTCTCCGTAAGGCCCTCCGGTGTGTTCATAGACATCTAGATGTCTATGTAGACTCTCCGCAGGGCCCTCCAGAGTGTGCATAGACATCTGGATATCTATGGAGACTCTCCGTAAGGCCCTCCGGCGTGTTCATAGATATCTAGATGTCTATGTAGACTCTCTGTAAGGCCCTCCGGAGTCTGCATAAACATCTAGATGTCTATTTAGACTCTCCGTAAGGCCCTCCGGCATGTTCATAGACATCTAGTTGTCTATGCAGACTTTCCATAGGGCTCTCCGGGGTGTGCATAGACATCTAGAAGTCTATGTAGATTCTCCGTAGGGCCCTCCGCAGTGTGCATAGAAATCTAGATGTCTATGTAGACTCTCCGTAAGGCCCTCCGGTGTGTTCATAGACATCTAGATGTCTATGTAGACTCTCCGTAAGGCCCTCCGGTGTCTGCATAAACATCTAGATGTCTATTTAGACTCTCTGTAAGGCCCTCCGGCATGTTCATAGACATCTAGATGTCTATGCAGACTTTCCGTAGGGCCCTCCGCAGTGTGCATAGAAATCTAGATGTCTATGTAGACTCTCCGTAAGGCCCTCCGGTGTGTTCATAGACATCTAGATATCTATGTAGACTCTCCGTAGGGCCCTCCAGAGTATGCATAGACATCTGGATGTCTATGTAGACTCTCCGTAAGGCCCTCCGGCGTGTTCATAGACATCTAGATGTCTATGTAGACTCTCCGTAGGGCCCTCCAGAGTATGCATAGACATCTAGATGGCTATGTACACTCTCTGTAAGGCCCTCCGGCGTGTTCATAGAGATCTAGATGTCTATGTAGACTCTCCGTAGGGCCCTCCGGAGGCTGCATAAACATCTAGATGTCTATGTAGACTTTCCGTCGGGGCCTCCGGAGTGTGCATAGGCATCTAGATGTCTATGTAGACCCTCTGTGAGACCCTTCGGAGGGTCTGGGTAACATTTAGATGTCTATGGAGACTCCGGAGGGTCTCACGGAGGGACTAGATAAAAATCTAGATGTCTATGCAGACACCGAAGAGTCCTATGGAGGGTCTACATAGACATGATTTGTTTCTTTTTGTTTCTTTAGAAACATTTCATTACAAATGTTTATTGATATTTCTACTTTCGAAAAGTCACCCTTTAAATTATTTTTAAATGATTTCAAATGAAAAAAAAAGAATAACAATGTGAAGCATGCAAATGTCCCAATTATTGAACACTGCAAGTGCCTATGTCCCTAGTATTGAACAGGCATGTCCCAGTTATTGAACACTCGAGAAATCATTTTCCGTTCTGATAATATTATTTTGGGTACAATATTAAGAAATAAAAGCAAAATCAAACTTTTAAATAATCTTTTAGTAATGATGTAAAAATACAAAAATATGTATTAAATAATTAATTAAAATTATTTTTTTAAATTGTTATTTGTAAAAAAAATTCTGAGGAACCTGAAACCGCCTTTTTGAGATGCGACAGTTTTTGAATTTTTTATGCCTTTATGCATGAAGTGGCGCGTCTTAGCAAAAACGATAAGCAGTTACCACGAGACGTCAAATCGGGTCACCGTTGCTGATTACATAATTTTTTTCTCTATTAATTGAATTTTTTTTTTCACAAATGAGCTAACATTTCGATACCTAAAAGTTCCATGTATGTACAGAAATTTGTATAAATAAGTAAATGCATGCAGGTGAATGAGATATAATAAAAATACAAGATAGTGTTCAATAATTGGGACCTGTTCAATAATTGGGACATTTACCTTACACGGAAAATATCTGTATAGTCACAGGTTTTTTGAATTTCAATATATTTTTTACAGACGCGCTGGTAAGCTTTCACACTCTCCAGGACGGCACTCCTATTAGTGGCGATGTTGTTTTGAAGTCGGCGGGAAACGCTCTGGCAAACGTCAAGGACTGGGACGGCCGGCAATGGAGAAAGAAAAAAACTATTACAAATCCATAAATAAGTATTCGTACGTGAGTTTATCAAAGAAAATTTCATCCAAAGTTACCAAGACTGACTAGTGTTAATGAAAACATTTATTAAGTAATGTTATGCAGTCAGCACCTACATATTTATTGTTCTTCTGTCGATTTAATATAATAAATAATAATGTCAAATTTCATATCTCGTGTGAGTATTTATTGCAGCTGCGATCATTCCTAGGTCGCTGAAAGATTCTGTCAGGGATATGTCTAGGATCCCTACAAGATCCTGGTTTTGTATCCCCACAGGATCCCGGTTCGGTATCCCTACAGAATCCCGGTTCGGTATCCCTACAGGATACCGTTTGGTATCCCTACAGGATCCCGGTTGGGTATCCCTACAGGATCCCGTTTGCGTATCCCCATTCGAATCTAATGGGCGGATGTTACAATCACGATTGGAATCCAATCTGACGTCGCATTAGATCCCGATGGGGAGGCCGGGATGCGCGCCAGAATCCCACCGGATCCCTATCGAAATTTCTGCATGGGTCTTCGTAACCACAAAAATGACGTACATACTTTGGTTTCCTTTTTTTTTTTTAATATATACATAAATATATATTTTTCCTCAACTTTTTAACGCAGTATATAGAAAAGAGAGAGTGAAAAGCTTTTCAACAATTTATACAGGATCTTTTATTATTTTTTACGAAGGCATTCAATTGTTTAACAATCTATGCAATCGTTGAACATTTCATTTTTTTAACAACTTATACAATTGTTAAACAATTCAATTGCTTAACAGTTTATACAATTGTTAAACAATTCAATTGTTAAACAGTTTATACAATTGTTAAACAATTCAATCTATATATATATGAGACATGGGAAATATTGAAAACATTTAAGAATACTCAGAACTGGAATTAGAAAATGTATTGAAATGGAATATAAATTAAACATAAGCTGTAAGCAATTTTTCAAGAATTTTTTGTGGAAAGACATTTCAATTTGTTAACGTAAAAATTTATTTACATCTTTTTGTAACTTTTAACTCTATTTTTAATTTTTTTTTTAAATAATGATTCTTCTCCTCTAAAAAAGGCGTCTTGCGATGAGCACGATTTGATTGGATCATCCAAAATAAAAAAATAAAAAAGATTTCGTTAATACAAGGTATGATATAGTATCAAATCAAAGGCATAAGCAAAACATCAATTTATAACAAAATGGCGGCTTCTCAAAAAAAAAATCAATTTTTGATAAAAAAAGTTATCTTAAATTGTTTATAAAATGGAAAATAATTATCGGTAAAAAAACCTTTGATTAATTACTGAAAAATAAATTTCTAAAGCTTGCGTAAAAATTTTAGAGTGATCGGTTTTATCGTTTCTGAGAAATTTTGTTCGACGACTCAAAAAACACATTTTTGAGAAAAAATCGTTCAAAGTTTCAAAAGCACTTTACACATAGTAATTACAATAAAATATAGTAATCACATAAAGAATTCCTCAAAGAACAAGAACAATACACTGAGGAAACAATATACCAGGATTTGTTAACTGTTAACAAATTTAAAGTTCAAAGTGGCGGAATTATTTGTTAACTGTTGATAAACTACATAAATATTTTCTAACAGTTAATAAATTATTTTTACACAAATAAAATATTTTTTAACGACTAACAAATATTGTAACATGGAATATTCAAGTAAAAGTGCCAACTAAATATATTATTGCACTACGTGCGCAAAGTGTCACTTTGCGCGCGCTGCGCGTGCTCAAACTGGCACTTTGCGCACTCGTACAATAAAATTTCGTACGATACTAGTGCGAGAAACTTTTTCTGAACTCGTGTGATTGCAGCATTCGCCTTCGGGTCATGCTGCAAACTCACACTCGTCAGAAAAAGTTTCATCGCACTAGTATCGTAGTATACTATTTCTTTACTACAAATAAACTGTTTTCTCAGTGTGGAAAGAAAATAAATAAGTGACTTATTTGATAAGACACATATTTAATATTTTAAGATAAGCGATAATGGAAACTGATGTAACTAATATAACATACAAACGCAAGGAAAATCGCAAAATTATTTTAGCAACGGGCTAACACTGAGAAAAAACTTTGCTGAAAATACAAAAATTTGTTTACTCAACCAAATATTTGTTTCCAGACGTTCAACGAGATCATTTTGGTAATTGAACAAAGATACAGTGGAAGTTCTAGTTGAATCGGTTAAATCGTTGCTTGAATAAGCAAAGTTTCAGTTCAATCAAATAAATATCTTTGTACCAAATAAATTGTGTGATTGAAAATACGAATTGTTTTTTTGTTCCAGCTAAATTTATTTAGTTAAAAAATATACTAGAAATCAACGAAATATTTCTGTACAGCAACTCAGTAACGTGTAAATTGGACTAAACTGTATCTGGAAATTGACCAAATAATTTCGTTCACCTCATATCTTATGGTTAACCAAATCCATTTGTTGAATTAATTATAGAATCATTATTTCAAGCAAATTAATATTGAATCAACTAAATTTTTTTCAACTAAATCGATTTAGTTGTTTTAACTGCACTTTTTTCTCAGCGAATGAACTTCTCTCTCTCTCTCTCTCTCTCTAGCAAAATAGTTAGGTTAACATTGAAATGTCCTCGTTAAAATCGTTGAACAGGCAAACTCCTTTTTCGTCTCGATAAGGAAAAATCGAGTCCAAGAGTTTGCGGCTCAAATTCTACATTCGAAAATGACGTCACACTGCATATATATTATATATGTATCTATGAGTTAAGGTTAACCATGGAGCTTCGATCTTTCAATCAATCTATAACGAGCGCCTTCCGAATAGCGTGATCTTCCTTTCTCTCTCTCTCTCTCTATCGAAAACAAAAGCCTCGGAGCTTCGAGAATCTTTTTTTCTCCGACGTCCAAACTCACCGACACTCGTCGTCACCATCTCGCGATCCTCCAGGATAATAATGGCGCCCTGATCGAATCTAGTCGTATTATCGGTCGGAGAAAGAAAAAAGTTTGCTTGGCCTCGCATAGTACGAGAAAGTTTGACGAGAGAGAGTGAGAGGGTGAGAGAGAGAGAGAGAGAGAGAGAGAGAGAGAGAGAGAGAGAGAGAGAGAGAGCACGACCACACGACCGCCGCACTCTTCTCTCGGTGTCCCGACGTAACGAATTACGGGGTAAAACTTTGGCCAAAGTCCACCCCCGCAAGTAGAGGGAGGGATCTCTCGATGTACCCATATACGATGCACGTAACTATCCTCGCCGAGCTGACTATAATTAAATTCCTCGTTCCTCCTCGCCAGCCTCTCTCCCTCCTTCATTCTTTTCTCTCACGGTAAACATGGTTCTTTTTTCCCTCTTCTAGTTTTTTTCATTTTTTTTTTTTCATTTTTTTAACTATTCTCTCTTCGATGCACTCCCCGCCTGGTTCATGACTCACTCGCGCGACAGACTGTACCTAGAAAAAAAATCAAGTCCATTGTTCATTTTTTCATTTAATAAATATTGTTGAGCATCGAATGGACAAAAAAATTGAAGGACTTGATGTGATGCCATGAACTGAAAGAAAACATTTAATGAATGTTTTTTGTAACGCGCTGAAATTTTTTTCTCTCAAAATCAAGGATTGAACATTTATTTCATGGATTTAAGGTAGTCTAATTTAGAAGGCCAAAAAAAGCAAATTTTGAAGATTTTTTTCTCAACTCCTTCATCAGATATGACTATGAAGCTGTTAATAATACAATATTGTTTCATCCTTCAAAACGGAGATAAGTTTTTGTTTTGTAAAGTACAAAACAATGAAAAAGTACAAAAATGAAAAAGCATTTTAAAGAGGAAGGTTTCTTGTATGACAATCAACCACCGTTGATGAAAATTCGATAAAAAAAATGTTGGACGTTTGAAATGAAAATGAACCTTTAATTTTTCACAATTTATTTCAAACATCCGCCATCTTTTTTTTAAAACTGATTTTCCATCAATGGTGGTTAATTGTTGTGTAAGAAACCTTCCTCTTTAAAACGCTTTTTTATTTTTTTTTGTTTCAGACTTGCCAATCCTGAGATTAACTGTCGGCATGGGACAAGATTTGGCGCCTTCTATATATTATTAAAAAAATCGAAATACAAAATAAATTTTTATTTCGTTCTTTCGAAGGATAAAACAATGTTGTAATTACAGTTTTATAGTAATATCTAATAAAGGAGCTGAGAAAAAAAATCTCAAAAATTTGCTTTTTTTGGCCTTCTAGAGAGTACCTTAACGAATGTTTTTTCAACGTGCTGAATTTTTTTTTTACAAAATCAAAGCTTGCAAATTTATTAAATGCATTTTATTTATTTGGATAATGTATAAAAATTTATTAGGAAATAAATTTTTTTTAAATAATTTTTATAGATTTTTAAAAATTGAAGCTAGGTCGTATTTTTTAATGGGGATCATAAAATCGTTTTGCACTTCATTTTTCACATATGAGCAATTTTTTTTCCCTCGTATGCGAGGGTCGAGGGTTTGTTCGGCCATCTCGTATCGATCAATTGTATCGTTCGGCGTACAACATATCGGAGGGTCGCTCGAACAAATTCACCCAGAAAGAGAGAGAGAAAGAAAGAGAGAGGGCGAGGAAGAGAGAAAAAAAAGCGTTTCATGGTGAAGAAGAGTATACGTATAGTTGGACCGAGAACCACGGCAGGAGCAATCATGAATTCGTTTCGTTCTCTCTGGCTCGTACAGTGCAAAATGTATGGGCTATTCCGACAAAGATGCTCAAAGAAATCCTTAAAGTGGTCAAAATATAATTGTTAAAAATTTTTACGAAAGTCAACCTTTTTCAATACACGCTGGAAAAAATCATTGGAGTGGTCAATCTGGTTTAACGGATTTTGGTTAATTTTTTTACCAATTTATTGGTCTCCACGAGACCTATTATTTATTTTTCAATTATTTAGAGATTTTGTCCAACTGTTATCTGGTGAAATTTTATAAAAATCTGCATTTTTATCTTTTGATTTTTTGATTTTTAGTTTGTCGATTTAGTGTTTTTACAAAAAAAGTTTAGTTCCTTCCAATCTTGGGCAATTTTCCATATGTGATTAAAAAAAAAAAAAGAAATCGTGCAATCTTATTTTATTGGTGTTTTTGTTCGATGAAAATCTTGAGAGAAATAGGCATATTTTTTAGCCTCGTGTTAGAATCATAGCAAATCAAATCTCAGAGAGTCAAACGCTCGTTTATTTGATCTGGAACGGTCCATATTTTGTCAGAGACTCCATTCGAATCGTCCGCTTCATAATTCGATTTCTCGTGTGTCCAACACGAAACGCGATATTGCTCTTGGATACCGACAATACTTTCATCCTTGTACATTGCCATCGCGTTTTTTTTGCGTCCAGAAGAGAGAAGAGAGAGAAAGAGAGAGAGAGAGCGCGATATTCGCCGATGATCATCGAAACGCGTTTTGAATTCCGATCAAATTTCTGATACAGTTTTTTGATCACATCACTGTCAAAATATACCCAACAGAATGCATGAAATGCGACCAATCGAAATAATCTAACTAGCAAAATTCTGGATTCTCAATTTTAACTAATTATGCCATTTGATTCGATTAAACTGTCTATTTTATGGATCAACAAACGCTTGATTAGCATGACGTTGAATTTTGCATCGTTCAA
>OX333073.1:7677544-7772544 GCA_946863875.1 Alloplasta piceator | reverse complement strand
TTGAGAATTGAACTTTTTCTGAAATGTAACAGCATTGGAATTGACTACTTTTTAAGTGCTTCAAAACCATATTAAATTAGGATAATCAAGATGGAGCTTTTTACATTTTTTGATGCACTTTGAAAAAAAAAAATCAAAATCGTTTTCTCTATAGTCTCCCGCCGAATTTTCAATATTTTGTTTAAACATCTTCGGAAAATAATTAAAACAATTACTATATTTTGTAATAATTAAATTCAAAACATAATTGTAACTGAACTATAATAATTAAATTTCAAAACAAATTCAAATTTCCAGAGACCCATTTTGATTAACAATTTTTCTGAAATGTAACAACAATTAAGTGCTCTTGAACTATATTAACCATTACTTGACGCACTTTTGCAGAATAACGTACTTGACACATTGGGGTCGTTTGTACCCCAGCGATGAAAATTCTCATAAAAAATACATCATTCAATTTTTCAACTTGCTATTTTTTTAAAAACTTCTTAAGAGTTTACTTCTCAAAGTAATACAGGTTTTATAGTAAAATATCAGAGTTAAATATGATAACAACATTGCAATATCCAAAAAAACTGAGAAAATGACAACTTTTACGAAAAAAAATCATAACTTCTTTATTTTTCGACAAAAATGGTTAAAAATTTAACTGAGTTTGCTTAAGGGCAGGCTAAACACCCTTCCCCCCCCCCCCCGCATTTTCGCTCTTGCGAGTGCGAGAGAGAGAGCGCCTATAGGGGTCGTGTGAGAGCGAGAGAGAAGGTCTTTAGCCTGCCCTTAATATATAGCACTACAAGAAAAAAAATAATGGTATAGTAAAATATCAAAATATCTGTTTTGGGCTCCAGTTTCTGTGAAAAAAATTTCATCAATTCAAAATTTCCCTCGATTTAATGATTTTTCAGCTCGGGCAACCCTTAAAAAATGAAATAAAAATTTCTAAAAAATTGAGGTCATATTTTGGGCCAACCTAAACCCACGATTCATTGGACATCAAAATCCGAGGGGGTCAGGCCGATGACCGCGTGACTTGACGTGGAATGCCCTATATATATATTAGACTGATTCAAAAAAAGCGACTATTTTTTGTTTTTCGAAGAAACGCATTAAATACTTTCGGGAAGGTAAAAAAAGATGTCTGTTAAAATTAGAGTTCTTAATAAAAATATTTAGCGATCTCTCTTCGCATATTTTTATTTCCCATTTGAATAACACGGGAAAAAAAAATTTCAAACTTTGACATTTTATATCTCAGCTTCAAGTCAATGCACCAAAATGAACGACACACATTCTTGTAGGGAATTGAACGCTCTATAAAAAAGATCATTTATGATTTTTCGATAAACTCACTCCTTCAAAAGTTATTCAAGGTTAAATTTAAATATAGAGTAAATTTCACTTTTTGTTTTAGTTTCCGGCAAAATGTTGACACTTATTACTGAATATCGTAAAATCTTTCCTGAAACAAAAGTTTAAATTTCATCAACATAAATTTCTTATTTTTTGAAGAAATTACCAACGAAAGTTCACCCATATTCACAGTCTAATATACATATATATTAGAACGTGAATAACTTTTGAAGGAGTGAGTTTATCGAAAAATCATAAGAGATCTTTTTTGTAGAGCGTTCAATTCTCCACAAGAATATGTGTCGTTCACTTTGGTGCATTGACTTGAAGCTGAGATATAAAATGTCAAAGTTTGAAATTTTCTTTTCCCGTGTTATTTAAATGGGAAATAAAAATATGCGAAGAGGGACCTCTAAATATTTTTATTGAGAGCTCTAATTTTAACAGGCATCTTTTTTCGCCTTCCCGAAAGTATTTAATGCGTTTCTTCGAAAAATAAAAAATAGTCGCTTTTTTTGAATCAGTCTAATATATATATATATTAATACATTTCAATTTATTGATTATTCTATTATTATCAGTTACCATTTTGAAAATTATTACTGATTTTCCATGGGCACTTTGTGGATTAGTTTTCCTCAAACTAATCACGAACTATATATATATACTTCTCTTGTTTCTCGATGAAACGATCATTCGATGACGGACCAAGATTTGACGCATTGGCTCGGCAAACAATTTTTCTCGATATCCATCTCGTGTCTATGGACATTCGCTCTTTTCTTCCTTCTCCCCATTTTGACTGGATGGGAATGGTCCGGAGAAAGAGAGGTGACGATGCTGATGTACTTGGGGAAAAGTTTGCCCATTGTAAGATGTCGAGAAATAGAGAGAAAGAGAGGGTGGAGGAAAAGAGGCTTCCCGAAGGAGTATTAAATTGGTCGGCGGGACACGATCCCAGCGTGAAATCCGAAAGTAATCGTTCGGAGATCCCTTTGTCCTGGCGTTTCCTTCGATATGCCCTCACCCCTCGCCCCCGCCCCCGCCCCTCTTGAGGTCCTCGCCGAGATGGTTCCCGGACGCGTTTCCTGTGGGAATTTTTCCTCCCCATCGCCAGGACCGAGGAGCCAGGACTCATAGAGAGTCTCCTGACAGCGCGCGCAACCGCACTTTCTTCTTTCGCTCGATTGCGGTCCGCGTATCCTTAATGGATAAGGACGATGCCCGGAGCTACCTCGTTTTTCCTTTTCTTCATATTTTCTCCCCCTCTTCTCGTACATACTTCTTCCTGTTATTTTTGTTTCTTTCTATCATCGTCCGGAAATTTCGAGTCTGAAATGGCCGCGGTTTTTTATTCGCCGATCGGTGATTTCAACGCGATTGCCCATTTTTTTGTGCAAGTGTTATACAACGAAAATGCTCTGATGCTGAAGTTTGCATCGTTAAAATGCAACGGAAATAATTTATTTACTTATTTATTTATTAAATTCATTATTCCTTACAAATTTTTGAAGTAAAAAAATCGTTAATATGTATTTTAAGGTCTCTAATTATTTAATAAATTTATATTATATTTCTATTTATTTATTAATGAAATCGATCCTTCCTTAAACATTTTTGAAGTAATAAAATCATTAAAATGTATTTTAAGGTCTCTATTTATTTTATGAATTAATATTATATTGCTATTTATTTATTAAACTGATCAATTCTTCCTTAGAAATTTTTGAAGTAAAAGATCGTTAAAATGTATTTCAAAGTCTCTATCAAAATCTTGAAATGATAAATGCACAAGCTAAATGTAAAGCACACGGAAAATGAATTGAAAAATAGTAATTTTTGCTACAAGTGTAGAAAACAACGAATTCCATCGCGGGTGAAGTTGCCGCATGAGCCGAAGACTTATGGTGTATTTCACACGAGTACGAGTGTAAAATGCACCATAAGTCGAGGCGAATGCGGCAACTTACGCGCGATGGAATTCGTTTTTTTTGCACATGTAGCATACATTATTTTTTGCAATGACTGCCCCGAAAGTGGGATTTAAGATTCAATAAAACCAATGACATATTCAAATAAGAACTCGTATATATATAACCAGCAGTAAGTTTATTTTTCGCTTACATGAAATGTAACATTTGAACAATTATTTATATTAAATGTCATGATTCTTGTATTGGAAGATTGTTGCGAAGTTTGATTCAAATTCTCATGAAGCAGTCCAGAATCTGCATTATTCGATTGCGGTACATTGACGTGCACTTCGCAAAGGTTTTAGGAACCGATTATTTTCGACGTTGATGGGATTGATCATCCATTCTGTATTCCGTATTCCCTCAGAAAATGCGACTGTCATAAGTTGACGTTACGTGTCACATGAATTCCGCTACATTCAAGTTTGTTTAATCGGTTTAAAATCGTAGAACAAAAAACGATCAACTGTCAAAAAATCCGTTTTTTCGTAAATCAATGGGGTAAAGTGAGCTATAAATAGAGTTATTCCCGCACAAGTTCGGGAATCTGTGACATTCCCGCACAAGTGCGGGAATGTTAAGCATCGTTGAGAAATTAGCCACTTTCCGCACGTCAAACACCCATCGAAAATCGCACTTTCGGGGCAGGCATTGCAAAAACTAATTTTTATTGCGATGCAATCTTCAACACCGTCTTTATTACGTTTATTCGACGTTTCTCATTGTTCAATCGTCGTTATTTCAATTTTTGTGACATTTTGATCGACTTTGACGTAATTTAAGGGGAAATTGATGGCTAGCCACGAATAAGACAATGAGAATTTTCAAATAATAAAAGCAAAACCATTTTTATGATTTCGAAGTTTGCATCGTTGCAATGCAACGAAAATAGATTTTTCTAATTCATTTTTAGTTATATTTAAGTTTTGCTTGTGGATTAAAAATCTCAAATCCTCAATAAGGGTACAAAAATAAATATTTATGATTTTCAATTCAAAAATTTCTTAGGAAGAATGGAATTTTTATTGATAAATTGACAATGGCCGCTGCATTACAACAACGCAAACTTCAGGATCTTTTTTAGACATTCCTTAACGCTGATTGAAGTTTGAGAGAGGTTGAAATGATTGAAAATTGACGGTGTTATTGTTAATTATGAGAAAGTGCTATTTTTGAGTTCTGATCTAAATCAAACAACAAATTTTGACCCTCCAGACCACTGATCAGTAAAAGTCAATTTTAAAATACAGTGTCAGTTTAAAATATCATGAAAATAATAATGATAATAATAATAATAATAATAATAATAATAATAATAATAATAATAATAATAATAAAGTAATTTTGTCTTGAGAAACCACCACGTGAGAATCGCAAGGATAAAATTTGAAATTAAATCTAGCTTTTTGCAGCTTTAATTTTATTGGTCAAGCCATTGCATAAAGAGCCATCTAGTGAGGTAATTTATAAGTAATGATAATGATTAATTTATGATAATGAAATTAAAATAAAATTTAAAATCGATATTTGGGACCGTAATCTAAAATATATACCACCGCTCATGACAGAACATTTTCTTGGTGTCAAAAAATTTTGCAAAAACAATTTTTTCGAAATCCATTTCGGGGCGAATATTTTCAAATAGAATTGAAAATCCCAATCTCGATATCTTAATTTTATCAATCGCATTTGAAGTACAATACTGAGGAATTGAAACAGGACCTTTTTGAAAGCCCGTATTTTTGGAGAAAAAAATCGAATTTTCAAAAATCTTGGTACACGGTGAATGGGAAATTTTGTCAGCTTTCGATTGCGACCACGTTCGTCACGATCGGTTGATAATTACGAGCGTGGGAGGCAAAAAAGTGAGGGAGTGTAAAATCAATCTTGCACGGAAAAAAATGATCAGTGACAATTCATGTGTGATATTTCAAAAATTACTGAATTCAATGCAGAATATACGGTTCAGAACTGTAATTCAGGCGTTTTACTGGGAATCCATTATAAATTAATGGATTTAATGTAGTTTCTACTTTTCAAACCATTATAAATGCTGATTTACACTGTAAAAAATGCAATGTTCACCGCAAAAAAAATGACAAAGTAGAAATAACAAGCGGAAACGACGAAATCCACTGTGTTTGAACTGTAAAATTTACAAAGGTCTCTGTAGAATGTTCAAAGCACATAATTAGAAATTGCAGTGTTCCAAGTGAAAAATCAAATGCGCGCCGCAAAATATGCAATGTCAATTTCAATTTTTACAGTGTGGCACTGCAACGGGACGACCTGCGGCGTGCCACGATCTCCGCATTTCGCCCGAGATCCGCTAGATGGCGTCGGACGGCGCGCCCTCTCGCGCCAGCGAGAGAGCCACCGAGCACCTATAAGGTCCGATGTATCACCAACATCGGCGTCCTCAATTGACATACAATTGTTGGAACATCACCCGCGTTCTGTGGTCGAGCAGTCCTATGGACTGAAGACTACATTTTCTTAACAGATCACCATTGCATTTCGGTGATGCTCGTGCCCTTTATGGATGCGAGGTTAAACTAAATTCGCTTCATTAATTGATCTCACGATTAATTAGTCAAGTACAAGCCCTCGTAGCTATGAGCCTGAGCGAGGATAAACAACGGTTTATTGCAATATTTGAATAAAATTGGAATTTATTCAAATATCGAAACGTTTCACTACACCATAATTTATTTTAGAAATTGCAGTATTTTCAGTGAAAAATAAAAAATGTACCGCAAAATATACTACGTTCTTTTCAATTTTTACAATGTACACTGTAATTTTTTCACGGGCCCTGGATAATTTTTACAATGTGAAATGTGTAAAAAGTTCACCGGATACAACAGAAATATAACGTTTCACGTAGTGTACATTTTACTGTTCCACACTGTAAAAATTCGTCTGATGGACATGTACTATGTCATATGTGACATCTGTATATTGTATCAAAGAAATATGCACATTTCACTGTTTGCCCTTCCAGGAGGCGCTGTTGATGGGGAAAACTGTAAAAATTAATGGGAATCTCAGCAGTTCTCACTGATCATTTTTTTCCTTGTGCCTGTTGATTTATGGGAAGCGATTCAGGGCTTTTCCGACCAAAAATCTAGGTTTCTCATAAAGATATCAGGAAGATGATATTGGATGCAAATAACCAAAGTTAAAATCGCATACCCTGTGGAAAATGTAAGATCTCCTTGGAGGATTTTTGGGAAGGAAGAGGATGAAGAAAAGAAGGAAGAAGTCCGCGTCCTTTCGTCGGGACGATTCTTTTCTTTTGCCGGTTTTTCCGGGGGAAAAGTCAACTTATAACTACCGGATCGCGCGTATTGGCTCGTAATAAATGTATTGGGTATCGATTTCGAATTTTATGTGTGTCACGAGGGATCTCTATTTCTCTCTGCACGGAGAAAGAAATAAGGATCACGCGCGGATTGCATCTCTGATGTGGGCGCAACATCCGGCCAGGATCATATTTATTAGGAATGATGCGGTTTTACGACCGAACCGTGTACCAAAACTAACCCTAGACGACGGTATAAATATTTCCCATGTGTGAGTGTGAGTGGGGTTGTGTGTATAGCTGAGACTCAACTTTTACAACCGTAGCCGCAGACGGCGAAAATACCGCGCGCGACTGTCTCCGCCATTTATACTACTTCGACCTCGTGGACATAACCCACGCGATCCTCCGACCCAACGGTGAAACGACCCGAATGCTCGCGAGGTCTTCGTATACATATCCCAACCGGCACGTGAACTCATTCACATATGGGGCATTCCACGCACCCAGAAAAAAGATCTAGTACATTTAACTAAATTCTAGTCAAGCCAAATAAATTTTTTTAGTTGTCGGCCGGCCTAATACAACTCTATTCATGTCGATGATTTTTTTTTTTTTTTGAATGACCTACTAGGAAAATATATTGCGATGTAATAAATTTTTATTTAATATTAATAAATATTATTTCAAACTGAACAAATATGTATTCGAATGAAATGGTTTTTTTCTTTGAATGTATAGCT
This sequence comes from Alloplasta piceator, assembly GCA_946863875.1. NCBI lineage: Eukaryota > Metazoa > Arthropoda > Insecta > Hymenoptera > Ichneumonidae > Alloplasta > Alloplasta piceator. The sequence continues at coordinate 7,765,171 of OX333073.1, read as the reverse complement.
ACACATATGAAACAGTGTTGCCAAATCCGCAAAATGGAAATCCTCAAATCCGATTGCAAGAATTCCTCACTGAGAAAAAAAATTGTTGAATGAACTAAATCTTTAGTTGCATACGCACGACTAAATATTTATTGGGTCTAACTAAATAATTAGTTTCTTGAATAATTCTGCGTTTCAGTTGACCGAAATATAATTCAGGCAAAAAAATTTGGGTTTGTACAACTAAATATTTAGTCGTGCGTATGCGACTAAAGATTTAGTTCATTCAACAATTTTTTTTTCTCAGTGCTCAAATTTCTTCAAATTTTGATCACATATCTTCAAAATATCTTCAGTTTTTTTTCTTAATACTCAAATTTCGAGTATGGAGCTGATTTGGTGCTCTATTTGTTGACACATTATGAAATGAAGATGCAATGCAAAAAAAAAATGGTATTCAAAGAAACGAAAATGTACCCAAAAAAGTGTGATCACAAGATCTTCTTCAAATCTTCCATAATTCTTCAGATTTTTATGTAATTGCTTGAAATCTTTAACATTTCCTTAGATTTTTATGTAATTTCTTAAAATCTTCAAAATTTCCTCAGGTTTTTATGCGATTTCTTAAAATCTTTAAAATTTCCTTAGATTTTAATGTAACTTCTTCAAATAAACAGAATTTATGCAATTTCTTCAAATTTTCAAAATTTCCTCAGATTCTTATGTGATTTCTTCGAAATTTCAAAACTTCCTCGTATTTTTATGTAATTTCTTCAAATCTTCAAAATTTCTTCAGATTTTTATGTAATTTTTTCAATTCTCCAAAATTTCCTCAGGACCTCACTAATTTCTTCAAATTTGGTGATATTTTCTCAGACCTGGCAACACTGACATGAAGTCTACAATTGCGTAAAACTTCGTCTTTTCTTTAACAGGAGGAAAAAGAAAAAAGACCCTTTTTTATGGGAATCCTTTTTGGGGATTCGACCATCTTGCGTTTTGCCGCAATGTTCAATGTATTTGATATACATACTGAAAAATAAGGATATCAAACATAGACGAGCTTGGAAAGGATATAGGCGTCGAGAGGCAGGTTCGCTTGTGCGAGAGGTAGCCACCTGGCGGATTTTTGGGGTACTGACAAATCTGCAGATATGATCGGATGAGATTACGGGTGAATAGGTATCAAGTAAGAACGAATATAATTTTTCTTCAACGCCTCTTTCTCGATGACAGGGAATTCAAATAAATAAATATAGTGGAAGTAAATATCGCCCAAAATTGTCTTTAAAGTAACTAAAAAATAATCAAATAAACGATTATAGTACCTACGACTAGATCTTTTTTCTGGGTGCGTCAAATCACGCTGTCATCGGCCTGACCCCCTCGAATTTTAACGTTCAATGAATTGTGGGTTTCCTTTGGCCCAAAATACGACCTCAAATTTTTAGAAATTTTTATTTTATTTTTTAGGGGTTGCCCGAGCTAAAAAATCATTATTGAGGGAAAACATAAAGAGGGGCCTTTTTCAAATTAATGAAATTTCTTCACAGAAACTAGGGCCCGGAACACATTTTCGTCATAGTTCGATAATGGGCCAAAAATATAGTTGCTATTTTTTTTTTCAATTTTTTAATTGTGTTTTAATCATCCGTTTCATTTCAGGTCGTCGAGGCTAATAAATTTTCGAAAAACGTTGTCGTTTCACTCCTGAACCAAGAAAAAAAAATCAAGTTTCACTAGAAAAATATTTTTGTCGTTGTTATTCTCGAGAAAAAAAAACTACAAGAAACAATCAAAATAAGGAACTATTAAAAAAAATTAAAATACAAAAAAAGTAGTAATTATTTTTGGCCCATTATCAAACTATGACGAAAATATCTATTTTGGGCTTTATTTTCTGTGAAAAAAATTTCATTCATCTAAAAAAGGCCCCTCTTTATGTTTTTCCTTAAATTAACAATTTTTTAGCTCGAGTAACCCCTATAAATGAAATAAACATTTCAATTTGACGTGGAATGCCCCATATATATTTTTATGATGTTCAAATTTGCATGGTTCTAATGTAAAGAAATTACGCTGTGCTCCTTCGTTTAGCATTTTAAGTCCTTTGATAATCACCCCAAAATACCGATTAACTTTCTTTTAATTTTAACATTTTTAGAAAAAATAAATTTTATGCAAAAATCAACTATTTTCGGTGGATGTAAACGATGCGAACTTAAGTATCATCTTTTTTTAAGGGTAGGAGCGATTGGAAGGGGTGGAAAATTGTCAATGTTTGAGAGTCTTTTTTTTACAGATATAACTAATCATTGAAGGATCTTTCATAACAATTTTTACTGGAAAATCTTGAAAATTGAATTAAATCAATTGAAATTTAGAGAATATCTGAAAATGTAACCTAGGAATTTAGAAAAATATCAATATCCACGTGAATTTAGCTAATGATATGCGTATCCATTTTTCTTTCTTTGATTATTTACAAAAAAGCGATGAATTTTTAATTTTTAATTTTTCAAGGCCCTTTTTTATTTGAGCAGGATTAGAAAATAATAATTATCGAAATTTTTTAAATTACCCCGATACAGACTTAGCTACTGCGATTGTAAATATTGAAAAAGAAAAAAAGTTACATCGGCTCGAAAGTTTTCAAGTATCCCAGGGACAAGGTCGAGAAAGGTCACTTTGAGAAAAACGCGTTTAAAGTGTTCGTGGCGTTTTTATTCGTCGAGAAAAATGCAGTCGGTAAATTTTAAGAATTTCAACTTGAAATTTTACTTACATATTTTTAAAAATGTATACTTTGGACGAATGAATTTTTTTTTTTTCAATTTCAAAAATTATTTAGGACGATAATAAACTTTTTGGATGAAGATAATTTTTTATCATTGATTTTTCGAAATTTTTGCTTCATTTAATCACTCAAAGGCAAAATTTTATTGATTTACGATAACCATTGAATTAAAGAATATAAATACTTTTTTCGTAAAAAAAAAAAAAATCTTTTCGGTACAAAAGTTTTTTGGTTTTGAGAAAATCGTGAACGCTCTATAATTTGTCACATTTTCGAATTATTACTTCTATTTCATCAAGTAACTTCCATCTAGTTAATATAATTATGAAAATCGAATATTGAAAAAAAATTACACAAGGACAATAAAATTTCAATTTGACTCTTTAATTAATTAACTTCTCAATCAATTTAATTATTTAAACCATTTTGAAAATAACTGTCAGTGGATTTAGCCCATTAGATTTCTTCCATCTTTTACATCTTACAGGTTTTATTGAATCTTTTTTTACAAGGATAAAAAATGTTTTTTTTTTTTTTTTTAATATTGAAAATGGTCGGCTGTGGAGGAGCATCGGGGGTGTTGCTCGTGGAGAGCCCGGTGTCGTTTCGGCAGGTCTCTCTCCGTCCCTCGCTCTATTATGTATAATAGGGATACTTCAACTCCTCGGCACAGACGTTGTTTGCCATCTCTCCTACTATACCTGTCTGACGTTTTCAGCCTCTCAGGAATCTGCTCGTAGACACAGTCTACAGCAAACTATGGCCCAGCATCTATGTACATACGCATAGAACCATTTATATATAGGGCGTTCCACACCAAACCGGACACCATTTAGCTTTTGCATCTCGGATTTTTTTCAAAATTTTTTATGTTTTAGTATTGGTTGAAAGAGGCCTCTATGATTTTTGTCAATTTTTTTTGTCGATCCGTTTTGAAGATATAGATTTTTCAAAAAATATGTTTTTTTTTTTTGTAAACGTTCATAACTTCGCGAAAAATGGGCCAAATAGGACGTTTTTTTCAAAATTTTTGTTTTTGAACGTACTTTTAATAAAAAAAAATTCAAAAAATAGATCCCATCGTTTACCCGTTACCTCGTTTTTTACAAAAATTTTTTAAGAAAATCGATCAGTACGTGTTTTTTGTAAATCAACAATTTATTTTTAAAACTTGAAAATCTCATAGTAATACGGTTTGAAATTTTTTTTCGATATACTTTATCAAAAGTACGTTTAAGAATAAAAATTTTGAAAAAAAAACGTCTCATTTGGCCCATTTTTCGCAAAGTTATGGGCGTTTGAAAAAGAAAGTAGCCTAATTTTTGAAAAATCGATATCTTGAAAACCGCTCGACAAAAAAAATTGAAAAAAATCATGAAGACCTCTTTCAACCAATACTAAAACAGATTTTTTTTTTAAATAAATTGGAGATGCAAAAGCTAAATGGTGTCCGGTTTGGTGTGGAACGCCCCATATATATCTATATATATACATTAAAGGCTGTTGAACGAAAAGGCACCAGTCACCTTATTTTGACCTTTGAATGGGGTCGATATTGGCCCTTTTTTTCATCAGCAATAATTGGCGTACAACTGTGCGTGAAATTTTAAAGTTTGGGCATTGAACTTTCAAATTTTATCCAGAAAGAAGCTCAAAAGTTTTCTGCGAAGACTTTCCATTGTCGAGCATGCCTGTTTTTTCATTATTCGCATACTTTTTTATTTTGTACTTGAATAACTATTGTCCTTGAAACAAGTTATCATCTATTTCACGTGCCATTTTTTTCCTCAAAACTTTAAGGGGTTGTTCATACAACGATTAAGGATGGTGAGTCCCAAATCGCAAATGATGAGAAAATTCTGAAAATTTGGTAAGTTTTTGGATGAATTATTTAAGAGGTCGTGTAAAAATTTCACGACGATTAGGAATCTCGTTATCGAACAATTAACATTAACAAATCAAATTAAATTAATTGTTATCTTATGGAAACTGATGTAACTTTGCGATAAGTTTTTTATTTGACCTCTCAATTATTTAATATCTACACTATGTTGAAAGCAACGGAAACAAAACGAAGTTTATTGATAAATAATTTTTTTATTTGTTTAAAAAATTGTTCTTAAAAAAATGTTAATATTTTAATAACGAGCTTCCTAATCATCGTAAAATTTTTACACGACCTCTTACATACTTCATACAAGAACATACCAAATTTTCAGAATTTTCTCATAATTTTTCATTTTAACCCTTAAGGAGGTTGAAGTAATTATGATAGAATTCTGAAAATTTAATATGTTTTTACATGTAGTATTCGGGAGGTTTTGTAAAAATTTCACGACGATTAAGAAGCTATTTATTGAACAATTAACATTAAAAGATTTCATAGGGAACATCCTTATAAAAAAAAAAATTGCTGCTTAGATTCATTAGTTATCATTTTAAGAATGATTTGAGCATTAAAATCATAGTTTTGAGTAAAACGTGTTTAGAGATTCAAAACGTATTTACTAACGCTCATTTTCTCAAAAAATGGGATATCAATATTGTTTATAAGCTTGTCTCCCTAAAGTAGCTTTTGAATACCAGTTTAAAAAAATTTATGCATTATTTGAACCAATAAAAAAGTAAAAAAAACAATTCCTGGACCTTATAATCCCTTAAGGTGGCATTCTGGTCTGGAATTTTGAAAAAATCAATTTCTTTTGCATATTCTCAAAGTTTAGACCTTTAAGAATATATCCTCGAAAGAAAATTTTTTCATTCCAATAATTTACGGACCTATAGCTATTTTAATGACGCAGCAACTAATCAAATCCACTTTTCTCGTCACAGCTGACATGATATTTCAATTTTGACTCAACTGATTTACTTTAAATTATTTTTACCAATCTTCAATGTATCGCTCTCCATGGCTCCTTCCACTTTTGTATAAAAACTATTTTTTTTTACTATTGTAAATAAAATTAAAACTGAAAAAAAGAATCGAAAAACCCCTTTTTTCGTTCAGACTGCCGCCATTTTGCGAAATTGTTTTTTTCTGTTTTCTCTGAGGTAAGGGCTATAACGACATTCTTACTGATAAAAGTAATTAAGAATCTTTTTTTAAATAACTTATTCCATTTAAATTTTTTCTCAAATTTTTTTTCTATTATCGTAACATTAATAAATATGTTTGTAAAAAGAAGAATGGTAAAAATTTTTTTTATCGAGCTCGATAAAACGCTCAAAATGCATGTCTCCAGACCGGAATACCCCCTTAAGCGAAACATCACTATTACAAACGATTGCTGTCCAAATCTCAGCCAAAATTTTCCATCTGTATAAGTCGACACACCCCACACGGAACATTAGGGCCATGGGACGTCCAATATCCATACATGGTGGATGAATGCTCCATCCCAGGGACGTCTATGAGTATCCCTATCACTGCTAAAAGAAGTGCGAAACGGCACCTGTTCTATGTACTGGGAACATCCCTTATACGTACCTTGAGACGGTTTTTAGACGGACTAGACCCCAAAAAATGACGTCTGATTTACGTATTTAAGACGAATAAACCAGTGATCCGAACGATGTCCAATGATCATCCATTATACGTCCCTTTATTTAAATAATTTAATCGTTATTAACTACACATTATTAATTAATTATAAACTTTGTTACTGATTATATAATATTCGGGGCCTACGAGATATCCATATTTTACAGAAAAAAAGAAAAAAAAAATAGTTTTCGATTTTTCACACTGCGGTCACCCATCCAAGTATTGGATTCAAGGGGGGCTGCTTAACTTTTCTAATCTCCTACCTACCTACCTACCTACCTACCTACACTAACTTGACTTATGAGAAACTTATGCATGTAAAAACCTTATACGATGTAGTTTGCTGATATACTTATATATCTTTGTTTCACAGGCCTTGAATAATGTATAATCGTAATGAAATTTATAATTAATGGATAATGTGTAATCAATAGCGTTTAAATTAAGGGACGTATAATAGATGATCATTAGATATCTTTTGCAATATTGGCATTCGTCTTAAATACGTACATTAAATGTCACTTTATGTGGTCTATAGGTACCTCTAAAAAATATCTAAGGGTACGTATACGAAACGTTTTCAGCACATAGAATCGCTGTCGTTTCGAATCTCCGATAATGGTTTAAGGAATGTCCCATGGACTTCCCCGGAATGAAATTTTCATCCAACTTAAATGATTATTGGACACCCCCTGGCTGTTAAGTTACGCGCGGAATATATTTATAGCTCCAAAAATATGTGTCGTGGACGTCGAATAAACTTCCGCGTTATCCTTCGATAGACGTAATTTGTACGTACATACGACGGTCAATCGGCGTACCCATATCACAGCTGCCCGAAATACTTAAATGTACATCTAAATGACGAATGCTTTTGATTGGACAACACGCGATGGATCACACAGGACGTATATTGTATGTTCACACACGTACTATTTCTTAAGCTACAAATATACACAACACGGCCATCTATGGCATGTCCATAGGTAGACATTCAATAGCTTTTAATTCAGTATAGTAATTGGACATCTATTGGACGTTCCAGGTTCACGTCTATATGCAATCCTACATGGAACATCCGATAGACGTTCAATTGACGTCCTCCGAATGTGATTTTCGTTTACGAACCTGGAACGTCCAATGGATGTTCAATTACTATCCTGAATTAAAAGCTATTTAATGTCTACCTATGGACATACCATGGATGGCCGTGTTGTGTATATTTGTAGCTCAAGAAATAGTACGTGTCGTGGACATACAATATACGTCCTGTGTGATCCATTGCGTTTTGTCCAATCAAAAGTATACCATGGATGTTCAATGGATGTCCGCATTACGTCCATCGTGGATGTAGACGTGTTAAGGATCTATGGATAATAGATGGACGTCCAATGGACACGTACGCGACCCTTGAAAATGGGTACCCTCGACCGGAAGCGGCGCGCTCTTTAGAAATAAACGCAAGGGGGCGCGCGAGCGAAGCTCGCTGAGCGCAGAGCACGAAGAATCCGAGGCTTCGGCCGATCGTGACGAATTTTCGGAGCCTGCTCTTTTTCCCTCGCGTGAAACTGCGTGAAACACGCACAGGGGCGGCAGAATTATGGAGCCAGAGGGTGGAGAAGAAGAAATAAAAAAGTTCGATGAACATTCTTGGGAGGAGAATGAACGGGATCGGTGGCGCGAGCAACGACCGTGAGATAAAAGTGTATACGGATAAAATTGAAAATGCGCGAATGACTCGAGTAGCGCGGGTGTGCGGAGGGGGGGGGGAGCGGGATGCGAAATCTGAGGGTTGAACGACGGAGGGCGCGCGCGAGAGCGAAAGAGAAGGGTGGGGAGAGAGAGAGAGAGAGAGAGAGAGAGAGAGAGTTGGGGGTAACCTGGCTACGAGTAATTTTGCACGCTTGCTTCGCACGGATCGATACGGCAGGGCTCTTTCTCTCTTTCGCTCTCCACTCGTTCGAGCGATTACCCCGTCACGCTTGCTGATGCGATTTTATCAACCAGCTGATTTTTCACAGTGCGCTCTTTGATTTACGCGCCGCGTGTGTGACTTAAGAACGGAGGAGGGAGAGGGAAGAAAAGGGGCAGCAGAATGAAAAAGTACTATAGTCAACTAAACAGAAACGTGTCGCATTAAATTGCACGCTCTTTATTTCTCGTTCTCTCTATCTCCAAATGTACGTAAAGGCAAATGGACACTTGTTATCAATTGACCATTGACATCGTGCTGATATTTTTATTAATTGACCATTGACATCGTGCCAATATTTATTATTAATTGACCATTGACATCGTGCCAATATTTTTCTTATTCTGACAAGTTTACAGGTTTCTGTTATTTTATAATTTGTATTTTTGGAATTTTATATTTTTGCTCTTTTTATACGTATTTGTTGTTATTATATTTTTGCAATCGGTTATTTCCCAATTTGAATAGTTTTTTATTGCCATTTCTCGGGGTTCTACGCTTTGCTCGGTTTAAACTTTTTATTTTCTGTTTTTTTATTTTGAGATATTTTTACATCGCTTGCTGATAAGAGGAAGATTTGTGATTGAGTGGAAATGAAAAAGCGATTGGCAAATATTTAATTTGTAGGATTTTTCAAAATACATTTTTTGCGCTCTTCGATAATTTTGTTAAATGTTTTTATATAATTTTATGCATTTTATTTGGTAGGTATATTCGTATTTAAATATATGCTTGAGTATTTATTCTACTTTCAAAAATCTTATAAAAAGATCCATTGATTTTTTTATGGAAAAACAGATTTTTTTTATTATTTTACATTAAAACAGGGAATCAGTCTAGTTAAAAAAAAATTTAATACATCATGTTATGTATATTTAGAAGATTGCTCTAAGAATTCTAAAAAAATTTTTTAAATAATTTTTGGCCCAGTGGTTTCAAAAATTTGTTAGAAATGACCGCCTACTCTGAATCTTCTAGTTTTCTAATGCTAATTTTTTAATTTTAATAGGGTTAGTAAATACCGAGTTATAGATAAGCGGAAACTTACCTGTTTTTCGATATTTTTATAGTAAAAAAAAAAAATATTTTTAGTGATAAATAATTTATTAAATTAATATATCGTGTGAGTCATAATTTAAAACAGCTGTACTGAGAAAAAAGTTAATTTGTAGTAAAGAAATATGTTCACCATATTCAACTTTACATTTGTTAACAATTAACAAATCCTGGTACATTGTTTTCTCAGTGTGCCTCCAAAAATTCTAAAAATCTTTTTTAATTTCATGTCCAGTGGTTTTAATGATATAATTTAAAATTTACTAGGAATGAAGGTTCCTTTCCGATCACTCAGGTTTCTAAAGCTAAAATTTAGATTTTAGTAAGGTTAACAGATATTCAATCATAGATTTACGGAAAAACTGTAATAATTGCTAAAGAAAAAAATACTTTAAATAAAAATAGGTGGTTTGCTATATTGGTTAGTAACTAATTTTGATTTTTTTTTTAATCGATCCCAAACTCCGGGCGATTTTATAGAAATTTCGATTTCTCGACTATGCGCTATAGCAATAAACTCTAAAAATAATAATATAAATAATTAATAATAATAACAACAACAACAACAACAACAACAGCAAGCACAACAACAGCAACAACAACAACAACAGCAACAACAACAACAACAACAGCAACAACAACAATAATAATAATAATAATAATAATAATAATAATAATAATAATAATAATACATGATTTTTTTTATGAACGAATATGAGAATGATTTGTGAAAAAGGGTGGGGGTCGAAGAGTCGACTAACCAATATTTCGAACGGCCGAAATCCCGAATTTCACGATTACGAGCGTTGGAATAACGAAGCGCCGAAATCCCGATCGCCAGAAAAAAGAAAGTCGAGAGAGCCGCCCCATGCGTAAGAGAGAGAGGAGGCGCATCTCTCTCTCTCTTACGCATGGGGCGGCTCTCTCCGCTTTCGCTTTTCTGGCGTTCGGCATTTCGGCGCTTCGTTATTCGAACGCTCGTAATCGTGAAATTCGGAATTTCGGTCGTTCGAAATATTGGTTAGTCGACTCTTCGACCCCCACCCGTGAAAAAGGTCTTTTTGACTTTTAGCTATCGATATAAAGCCTCGACGATCGTGTATATGAATGTCTGTGTGGATCGAGATAGTCTGGCACGCTTTTACCACAATATTTCCTCTCGTAGACGTACAAACGCATACGAAAAAAAAATTGTAAGTGCAATATGTTGAAAAAAGGGAGCAACGACGGCAAGAATAAAAGCGAAGGATCGAGCGAGAATGAAGGCGAGCGGTGAACCCTCCTCAATAGAAAAAGCGAGAAGCAACGGTCCACGGAAATCAATAGCCACCACCACGAGAGAGTCTCTAGTTCAAGGGGAAGTTTCTCCCTTGGGCTTTTGTGTAGCGTCAACCTTGCTTAAGACCAAAGAACGCTATCTGCGCCATTTTGAGTAAATAAATTCTTGGAGATACGCCCTTTTGTTCGCGAACGATAGTTACGTATAGATTGTTATGCGAGGTCACTCGGGCGTCTCTTTCCTTCAAAGTTATTTATCGATATCAAAGAAAATTCCACTCACGATTGCCCCTTCCATCTGTGCATAGTATATGGGGCATTCCATCTCAAATCGGACAGTTTGAAAAACTTTTTTTTTTATTTTCTCAATTTTTTTATATTTTTGAGTACCCATCAAAAGACTCTTCCTGTTGAATTTTGAGATTTTTTTTATTATCCGTTTGAAAGATATTCAATTAACAAAAAAACCGCTCTTTTTTTGGTATTTTGGTCATAACTTCGTTAATAATGGTCCAAATTAACAGTTTTTTTTCACAATTTTTGTTCTTTATGGCTTTTTAAGAAAAAAATAAAACAAAAATATTCGGCGTTTTTTTGAATGAGTTTTTTGAGGTTTAAACGTTGAATCGCGTTTTTAAAAGTGATTTTTGACTTTTTTTAAATTTTTTTGTTTTAAACATTTATCTATTCAACAATTGTTAAGACTAGTCCGATCGTGGGATCTCAATAATTACTTTTTTTTTCGATTTTTGAAAATTAAATTTTTTTTTTAAATTAATTATTATGAATACCAATTTTTGTTACTGTATAGTATTTTTTTAAATCATTTTGAATTAATTTGGACACTTTATCATTGTCAACAGATTTTTAAAATTGATAATTAATCGATAAGCAAATAACAACAGTTCAACAATTTTATGAGTGGGCATTGAACCTTAATAGTTTACAGAATGTTGCTGTCAAATTTTCGCATGAGAAACATTATTCAGATGCAAAAAAAAGATTTTATTTGCGATATAATACTGCGAAGTTAATCACAGGGGGACACAAAAATTTCATTCAATTATTCCAATGAGCAACGGAAACGTATTGGCAAAGGAATATTCTATAATTCAGGAAATAATCGTATATGTAAGGTTTAAAAAAAAAATACGTGAATAAATGAAAACTTTTGTTACAATTGTTCATAAGCAGACTTAACGATTAATTATTAATTTTAAGAACCTGTTAATAATAAAAAAAAGTCAAATGAATTCTAAATATTGAAAAAAATACTATACAGTAACAAAAATTGGTATTCATAATAATTTATGAAATTTTTTTTTTTTCATTTTCAAAAATCGAAAAAAAATAGTAGTTATTGAGATCCCACGATCGGACTAGTCTCAAAAATTGTTGAATAGATAGATTTTTGAAAAAAAAAATTAAGAAAACAAATAAAAAATGACGTTCACTTTTAAAAACGCGATTTAACGTTTAAAACTCAAAAAACTCATTCAAAAACACGTCGAATATTTTTGTTGTATTTTTTTTTCTGAAAAGGCCACAAAACAAAAATTTTGAAGAAAAAACTTTCAATTTGGACCATTATTAAAGAAGTGATAACCAAAATACCAAAAAAATAGCGGTTTTGTTGTTAATTCAATATCTTTTGAAATATAATAAATAAATAAAAATATGAAATATTAAAAAATTGAGGAAATAAAAAAAAAAAGTTTTTCAAACTGTCCGATTTGGGATGGAATGTCCCATACATGGTGGGTCAAATAAAATGACTAATTTTTTTTTTCCTCGATATAATGAAAAATGTATTGTTTGGCATCTCAAAAATCCCTCTGCAAGTATTAACCCTTCATATTTAAATTAAGAGGTACCTCATCGCAAATTTTTATTTCCCATTTAAATAACATAGGAAATTTTTTTTAAACTTTGGAATTTTATTAGACTTAAACCGTTGAAGTAAGGGGAGTTTTTTTAGCATATTTTTATAGAATATTTGATGCTCTACAAAAAAGCTCTCTTGTGTCTAATCGATAAAACTAACCGTTCAAAAAAAAAAATCGGTGACAATAATCACTAATTATCACCGATTATTTTTTGAACGGTCAGTTTTATCGATTAAAGACAAGAGAGCTCTTGCGTCACTAAAATGGATATAACTCCATAAATTATTGAAACTAAAAAATTTTCATTCGAGGATTTATTCTTAAAGGTCTAATCTTGAAGAAAATGCAAAAAAGTTAATTTTTTCAAAATTCTAGACCAGAATACCCCCTTAAAATTACGCTCGGACGTGATGGGCGTAGTTGCTGCGTCACTAAAATAGTTATAACTCTGTAAATTACTGGAATTAAAAAATTTCCGTTCTAGGATAGATTTTCAAAGGTCTAAACTTTAGGATTATGAAAAAAAAAAAATTGATTTTTTCAAAATTATAGACCAAAAAACCGTCTTAATCACACATTTAATCATTGATGAAATAAGCGACCTTGACGAAGAATGATGATTGAATATCCGGATTGGAATCCTCTTCATAATTTTTACTTTCATCTATAAGTTAACATATTTTTTTTGACTGTGGTATTTTCTTTTTTCTTCATAAACGATAATTTTGACTTGCTGACCAATATTACATGATGAAGAGGCTAACCTGAGTTTTTGTTTACATTTGGTTGGTTTTTCTTCCCATTCAACATGCAAAAATTCTTGATTTTGCAGAAAAAAAAAATAACACACAAATATGTAGACTTACAGATGAAAATAAAAATTATAAATCCCAATCGGCATCGAAACGTAAAGAGTACATTATTAACGATCTCTCGATCATCGAAAATTGACTATCTCCAATCATCATTAATTACTCATTTATGGCCGACAAACTCATTGCCAATAAAATCTTCGATCCACAAATTAATTCTCAATAATCCTCCTCGACTTTTGACATCTGAATTTTCCGCTTTCCCACCTTTTTTTGCCCACAATAAAAAAAAACACCCTGCAAATTGAAATTTGCACATTGCTTCCTCATCTTTATCCATAGTTAATATTTAATATTTAATATTTAATAAAAATATTAGTAATCAATGTGCAAATTCGAACAATTTTCGCCAAACCTTGATAGCTATACAAGTATTGTGCAAAGTTTCTGTGAAATATATTGAAAATTGTGTAAGTTAGAGTGCTTGCGCTATTTTTCAAAAAATTCAAAATTTCATAAAATTTTAATCCCTCGATGGATTTTTTCCAAATTTAATAGCGAACAACCTTAACAGCTATATTACCTCTGTGCAAAGTTTCAGTACAATATCTTAAAAATTGCGCAAATTAGAGCGCTTAGGCGATTTTTCAAAAAATTCAAAATTTTATAAAATTTTAATCCCTCGATGGATTTTCGCCAAATTCAATACCAAACAACCTTAATAGCTATACTAATTCTGTACAAAGTTTGAGTGCAATATCTTGAAAATTGCAGAGGCTAGAGCGTTTACGCCATTCTGGCAAAAACGAAAAAAGTCGATAAAATCTGAACACCCGTTATAATTAAAAAAAAAAAAATTTCATAACGAAGAGCAATTCGTGCTCGACAAGTGTGCTAAATTTTAGCTTGATATCTCGAATGGTTCTCGAGTTATTAATTATTTACATCTGAAACTCAGGATACATACACACACACACACACACATACATACACACATACATACATACATACACACATACATCCATCCGGACATTTTTTCTAACTGTGATTTCTCGACGTTTTGGGACATTTTGAACATACTGACATGAAAATTGCGAAAAAAAAATTTTTCACGAAAACAAAGCTTCCTTTATAAGGAAGCAAACGAGAATCCTTTTAACGCAATGATCGTCGATATTTTTCCGCGTTTTCGCCACGATGAAAATAATCAAATTTTCGTTTCACGAACGCGCACGGAATATGTTTGTCGATCGAGTATCGAATGATAAATCCTTCGTGACGCGTGATACCAAAAGTGGGACGAGTAAAAAATTGATTGAATTGACGCGCGTCGATTGTCAAGCGAAATGACCCAAAAAGTTCGCAGCGATTTAGCGCCCGTTTCACGCCGATATTTGGGACTTTTTGTTCGCCCCAACGTGGGAAAAAAAAAATTGAATAACGATCGAGAGATTATATAGTTGACTACTCCTGCTCGGAGTAATATAAAAATACTTCCATTACATGAACAATATTTCGATGGGATTCGACGGACAGTTAGAGAGAAACGGAAAGATGAGGAAGAGGCAAAAAAAAAAAATTTTTACCGACCATAAAACGGCGTGTCATCGAGGACAGAATGCACGGCTCCGGTGCAATGCGTTTGTGCAATAAAAGTTAACGTTAACGCGCTTGTTTCGCATATACAGAGGAATATCCACTCATACAGACGTAGATCGATGCGAGACAATCGAAAAGGGCGTAATCCGAAAAATTTTACGACCAAAATCGGCAAGTTGCGTCCTTGTTTTCCCTCCAACCCCTGAAAATCGTTACACGCACGTGGATGAATGCACAATGGCGTCCATAAATGTGTGTGAGTGAGAGTTACATTCTGGTGTCGTGTAACAGCCGTTGAAACGTACTATCATCGACCTACCGATTTTTTAATACATTTTTTTTTATCGCCATTTTTCGCGCGCGAAAGTTTTTTTTCCACTTTTTTTTCTCTCAAGCGTTTAATCCAGCGGGATTTCGCACGCAGATTCACGCGGCTTTCACGTGGAGTTGCCCCCCCCCCCTCCCTAAAAAGCGCATCCAGCGACAAATCGTGTTGGATCCAAGGTTTGGTGGTCCGACGCCCGAATTCAACGATCCGTTTCCCGTTTTGTTCACCATTTTGTCCTCCATTTTTTTTCGTTCACATTGGTAATAGGATTGCACATAAATGTCAGACGCATCTTTCGACCACGTTGATGATTCCTCAACCCTTTTCTGCCTCTCCGAATCGGCTTTTTGATGCTCGCCTGCAATCCCGATATATATTATATTCACGAGCTCCATCAACTCGAATCGTGTCTCCTCGATGCGAATGATATCCCGTAAATTCGGATATTCCACGGGAATGTAATGCGCGCCCCCTTCGCAACATGAAATCGTTACAACGGTGTCACGTATCGGCGGAATAATGCCAGAATCAATAGGGGTTGTTTCGTGTTGGAAAAGCCCTCGAATCGAGGGTGAAAGTCATTTTTGGATTCACGTTTATCCTCGGCACTTTTTTTTTGTAAATCGAACACACCCGGAAAAAAGATCTAGTCGTAGGTACTATAATCGTTTATTTGATTATTTTTTAGTTACTTTAAAGAAAATTTTCTTTCCATCCAATTTTGGGCGATATTTATTTCCACTATATTTATTTATTTGAATTCCTGTCATCGAGATACTGGCGTTGAAGAAAAATTCTATTCGTTGTTACTTGATACCTATTCACCCGCAATCTCATCCGATCATATCTGCAGATTTGTCAGTACCCCAAAAATCCGCCAGGTGGCTACCTCTCGCACAAGCGAACCTGCCTCTCGACGCCTATATATCCTTTCCAAGCTCGTCTATGTTTGATATCCTTATTTTTCAGTATGGATATTTAATACATTGAACATTGCGGAAAAATGCAAGATGGTCGAAATCCCGAAAAGGATTCCCATAAAAAAGGGTCTTTTTTCTTTTCCCTTCTGTTAAAGAAGAGACGAAGCTTTCCGAAATTGTAGACTTTATATGTGTAGCTATACATTCAAAGATTGAAATGTCTAAAAATATATATTGTGTAAATATAAAAAAAAAATTATTTCATTTAAATGCATATTTGTTCAGTTTGAAATAATATTTATTAATGTTAAATAAAAATTTATTAGATCGCAATATATTTTCCTAGTAGGTCATTCAAAAAAAAAAAATTCGTTGACATGAATAGACTGAGAGAAAAAATTACTGAATTTGAGAACATGAATTTATTTATTAAATGAAAGTATTAATTCGATTATTTATTTGTTGAACCAAGAAAATCACTCTTCATTTAAAAAAATATTTTCAGGAATCTATTACTCCATTATATTAAACTCTTATTTAATAGTAACAATTAAATGCATGATAGATTTGATTAAATTTGTATTCATTGGATTAATTACATTGATCGCATCATAAACATGAGATTATTTGAATCTAAAAAACGAATTCAATACAACATTATTTTTTTCGAAAAAATTATTTTCTTGCAATAAAGTCATTATTATTTTACTTCAAAAAATATTTTTATTTAAATAGATTTGATTGAATTTGTATTCATTAGATTAATTACATTTATCGCATCATAAACATTAGATTATTTGAATCTCAAGTGATGATTATTTGAATCTAAAAAGCGACTTCGATACGAAATTATATTTTTTGAAGAAAATTATTTATGGCATCATAAACATGAGATTATTTGGATCTAAAAAATGACTTCAATACGAAATTATTTTTTTCGAACAAAATTATTTCTTTGCAATAAATTCATCATTATTTTACTTCTAAAAATGTCTTTATTTAAATAGATTTTAATAAATTTGCATTCATTGGATTAATTAGATTTATTGCATCATAAACATGAGATTATTTGAATCTGAAAAACGACATCAATATTAAATTATTTTTTTCGAACAAAATTATTTCTTTGCAATAAATGCATCAATATTTTACTTCTAAAAATATTTCTGTAGTATTTTGAATATTTATTAGATATAAAATTGATTGTGATTATTTGAAAAGAAGCTGTAGTAAAATGAATAACACATTATTTTATTCCAATAGAATATTTGTTTGGAATGATGAAATTTTTATTTCCTTCAAGCAAAGAACTATCATTTCTATGGTATACTTTAATAGTATACATAAATTGTTAAAAATTAAGAAAGTGGTTTTTTTAATGTTTTCTCATATTCGAATCTTCATGACTCCTAACTTTTTTCAAGTGCATAGTAGTAGTCGATAGCGTAATAGGTAGCGTGTTAGGTAGTTAGTTAGGATAGGTATGATGGTAGGTAGGGTCGAGGGTTCGCATCTCGGTCGGACAGAGAAATTAGATAGGAGAATTGGCGCAGATTTGTCTTTTTTTTCTATTTATCTCTTTTTGGGGTCACTAAACTATGCATAGTAAATTATTTGGCAAGGGCTATATTTTTTTTATAAAATGTTTAGCAACAATTAATAAACACGCATTTGGTTGAATCAATCATTTTTCCTCCTGATTGGACTAATTAATTTGTTGATTCAACAATTTTTTTTTCTCCGTGCTTTCTGTATTAAAAGACATGCAGTTTTGAATGATAAAATGTGTTCCTGATTCAAACAACATATTACATATAATTGATAACGTATTGTTAGATTCAAGTAAATTCGTTTATTGAAACAGAAATTAATGGAATTGACTGAAAAAAATGAACCAATGAAATAAATAAGGGAACCAATCTAATATGTTTTGGCAAATAATGAAAAAAAAAATTTTTTGTCTTCAAAACTTTATTTCATTGGTTCTAGTAATTTTTTCTCTCAGTGTAGAGTTGTATTAGGCAAGCCTACAACTAAAAAAATTTATTTGGCTTGACTAGGATTTAGTTAAATGTACTAAATCTTTTTTCTGGGTGCACGATCGTTTTGCCTTCAATTTTTAATTCTGTTTGGATTATTTAGAAGCATCCAAATTTTCATAATGAAAATAGTCGATGATTTTTTAAATTAAGCGGTTTATAGTTAAAAAGGGTTGAAATGGACCATTTTCCTGCATTGTGATTAGTCGTATTAAATTTGAGGTATGTTTGATCATAAATTAGCGATTTCTCTTTAATAGAGGTTAAAATTGAAAATTTCCTCGCATTGTGATTAAAAGTTGTATTAATTTCATTAATGTTTGATAATAAATTATCGATTTATCGTTAATAGGGGTTAAAATGGACCATTTTCTTGCATTTCGATTGAAAGTTGTATTACATTTGAGGGATGTTTGATAATGAACTTGCGATTTGTCATTAGTGAGTAAATTTGAGGGATGTTTAATAATAAATTAGCGATTTATCGTTAATGGGGGATAAAATGGACCATTGCCTTGCGCTGTAATTGAAAGTTGTATTTAATTTGACGGATGTTTCATAACAAATTAGCAATTTATCGTTAATAGGCACTAAAATGAACCATTTTCCTGCATTGTGATTATTTGTAGTGAATTTGAGGGATGTTTAATAATAAATTAGCGATTTATCATGAAGAGGAGTCAAAATGGACCATTTGCTTGCGCTGTAATTGAAAGTTGTATTATCTTGAGGAATGTTTGATAATAAATTAGCGATTTATCATTAATGGGGTTTAAAATGGACTTTTTTTGCATTGTAATTAGTTGTATTAAATTTGAGGGATGTTTAATGATGAAGTAGCGACTTATGGTTAATAATTAGGGGTTAAAATAGACCATTTCCTTGCATTCTGATTAAAAGTTGTATTAAATTTGAGGGATGTTTGAAAATGAATTTGCGATTTATCGTTAATAGGCGAGACTTGGCATTGACAATGTGGGTAGGAAAAGTGCGAGGATATTCAAATTGTATTGTTTCTCCACGAGAATTCGTGTACCTGTAATTTATTGTATCCAAGTTCGTGCCCGGTTACATAAAATCGTATGAAAAAGAGCCCTCAAGCTCGTACAAGAGGTTTTTTCATCATTTTCTGTCCGTGCTCCTCCATCTTGCTTTCTCTCTTCGTAAAACACGATATACCTGATGTCAGTGTCTTTTTTTTCGTCCTCCTCCACTCTCGTCGTCCTCCTTGGGAGATCTGAATACAATGTCGCTTGGTTCATAAATTTTTCACCATAAATTAAAAGCCAGATATATAGTATCGTAGGTGAGTCCATAGTGTATATATATTAGGGTGAGTCAAAAAATGACTAATTTTTTTGTTCCCCGATACAATGAAAAATGTATTGTTTGGCATCTCAAAAAACCCTCCGCAAGTATTAGCCCTTCATATTTAAATTAAGAAGTCCCTCATCGCAAATTTTTATTTCCCATTTAAACAACATAGAACAATTTTTTTTTAACTTTGGAATTTCATTAGTCTTCAATCGTTGAGATTAGGAGAGTTTTTTTAGCACATTTTTGTAGAACATTTGATGCTCTACAAAAAAGCTCTCTTGTGTCTAATCCATAAAACTAACCGTTCAAAAAATAATCGGTGATAATAAGTGATCATTATTACCGATTATTCTTTGAAAGGTTAGTTTTATGGATTAGACACAGGGGAGCTTTTTTGTAGAGCATCAAATGTTCTACAAAAATGTGCTAAAAAAACTCTCCTAACCTCATCGGTTCAAGTCTAATAAAATTCCAAAGTTAACAAAAAAAAATTCCTATGTTATTTAAATGGGAAATGAAAATTTGGGATGAGGGACCTCTCAATTTGAATATGAAAGGCTAATACTTGCAGAGGGTTTTTTTGAGATGCCAAACGATACATTTTTCATTATATCGAGGAAAAAAAAATTAGTCATTTTATTTGACCCACCCTAGTATATAAATATATATATATATCGGGGCACTGTAGAGAGGTCCAGGGAACGAAAGTAAGGCGGACTGAGACTGCTGTGCGTGGGTAAGAGTATATTCAAGAGAATACCCTATGGACAAGATCTTATACAGGATGTTCCAAAATTGATACTAAATGTAATCTTATGAGGGTGCCTTTTAAGGCACAGAACCTTGAAAATGAGCCAAAAGCATCGATTTTTTGCAGAGATAAAAAAAAAGTTTTTAATCAAATGGAAGAGTTTAAAAAATTAATTGAAAATTCAACGAAAGTATCAAATTACTTCCTTTATACAAAAATCACTATCGCAACTATAAGTTTAAAAAAAAAAAAATGTTTCACTTAATATAGCGTGTGAGGTATCATTGAAAAGAGCTACCTCTAAGGATTCTAAAAAATATCTTCTCAATAATATTTGGTCGTGTATAGCCTTAATGATATTGCTCAAAAACTGCTAAAAATAACTCCCGATCTTTTAGATTTTTAAACCTAAAAATGAGTTTTTATCAGAGATAGTAGATTTTGAATCATAGATCACCGAAAAACCGCAAATCTTTTTGACAGTGCAATAGTTTCCGAAGAAAAAATATATATTTAAAAAAAATGTGTTTTGTAGTGTTAATACGGAATCTTAATTATGCGAGCCTGACTCGTTCGTTCCGCGTTTTTTTTCTTAGGAAATTAAGCAACATTTTTCTAGTTAAATGGCAAAAACCGTATCCACACGATATTCGAAAATCGGTAAAAAAAATTATTTCATTTTTTTCAAACATTTGTGATTTTATTAAATTTAATAATAATAATAATAATAAAAAATCGACACTAATTAAATTCCCAATTATGCTTTTCCCTCACTTGACTTTCAAATTTTTCTTCATTCCTCCAAGATGGGGATGTCCGATTCTTTGAAAAGAATCGATTCTCTAATTGATTCTGAATCGAAACAAAAAAATCGATTCTTGAAAATCGTAAAAAAAATTAATTGCTAATTAACGCTTACGTATAAGTGTTTATTAAGTAAATTAGTAATTTGGATTAATTTATTTTTGATAAAACACGATGAATACAAAATAACAAATATAAAGCACTTTTCATTTTGGCTAAACATAGTTTGATTCTCTTATACATTAACACTTATTAATATATTCTTAAAAATGTTAGGAATATATTTTACAAATCAAACTTTTTTCTATTCTATAAGTTTTACTCTTTTACGATACTTCGTATATTTTTACAAACGGGAAATTATAAGAAATCGAATTTTCGATTCTCAAGGTTAAGAATCGATTCACATAAAGATCGAAAAGAAAAGAATCGATTCAAACATCGATTCTTCAAACAAAAGGAATGATTCTGAAGTTTGCATCGTTGTAATGCAACGGCGATAATTGTCAATTTATCAATAAAATTCCATTCTTCCTTGGAAATTTTTAAATTCAAAATCATTAAAATTTATTTTTGTACCTCTATTAAGGATTTAGGATTTTAAGTGCAAGAGCAAAACTTAAATCTCACTGGAAATGAATTTAAAAAATCCATTTTGGTTGCGTTGTAATGATGCAAAATTCAACATCGCACGGAAAAAAATGATCAGTTAGAACTGCTGAGATTCCCATTAATTTTTACAGTTTTCCCCATCAACAGTGAAATCTGCATATTTCTTTAATACAATATACAGATGTCACATATGAAATTTTTCATGCCCATCAGACGAATTTTTACACTGTGGAACAGTAAAAATGTACACTATGTGAAACGTTATATTTCTGTTGTATCCGGTGAACTTTTTACACATTTCACATTGTAAAAATTATCCAGGGCCCGTCAAAAAATTACAGTGTACATTGTAAACATTGAAAAGAACGTAGTATATTTTGCGGTACGTTTTTTATTTTTCACGGAAAATACTGCAATTTCTAAAATAAATTATAGTGTAGTGAAACGTTTTGATATTTGAATAAATTCCAATTTATTCAAATATTGCAATAAACCGTTATTTATCCTCGCTCAGGCTCATAACTACGAGGGCTTGTGCTTGACTAATTAATCGCGAGATCAATTAATGAAGCGAATCTAGTTTAACCTCGCACCCATAAAAAGCACGAACGTCACCGAAATGCAATGGTGATCTGTTAAGAAAATGTAGTCTTCAGTCCATAGGACTGCTCGACCACAGAACGCGGGTGATGTTTCAACAATTGTATGTCAATTGAGGACTCCGATGTTGGTGATACATCGGAGCTTATAGGTGCTCGGTGGCTCTCTCGCTGGCGCGAGAGGGCGCGCCGTCCGACGCCATCTAGCGGATCTCGGGCGAAATGCAGAGATCGCGGCACGCCGCAGGTCGTCCCGTTACAGTGCCACACTGTAAAAATTGAAATTGACGTTGCATATTTTGCGGCGCGCATTTGATTTGTCACTGGGAACACTGCAATTTCTAATTATGTGCTTTGAACATTCTACAGAGACCATTGTAAATTTTACAGTTCAAACACAGTGGATTTCGTCGTTTCTGCTTGTTATTTCCACTTTGTCATTTTTTTGCGGTAAACATTGCATTTTTTACAGTGTAAATCGGCATTTATAATGGTTTGAAAAGTAGTAACTATATTAAATCCATTTATTCATAATGGATTCCTAGTAAAACGCCTGAATTACAGTTCTGAACCGTATATTCTGCATTGAATTCAGTAATTTTTTTAATTTCACACATGAATTATCACTGATCATTTTTTTCCGTACACCAAACGGAACGATCTTTTGAAGAATCGAATCGGAATCAATCAATTTTCGAAACTATACTCTTCTATCAGAAGGATTTGCTATTTTGAGGCAGCCTATAAATGGACCGGCGACGAAGCCAGCGAGAAAGGGCGAGAAGAGCAAGAAAGGGCTTGTGAGAAAGAGAGAGAGAAAGAGAGAGAGAAAGAGAGAGAGAGAGAGAGAGAGAGAGAGAGAGAGAGAGAGAGAGAGAGAGAGAGTCCTCGAGAAATAATTGTCATCCGAGAAGACCCTCTCGTGAATATGGTCGAGGGAAAAGGGTGGAGGAGGAGGTGGAGGAGGGGGAGGGGGAGGGAGGGGGTTGTAGATGGTGCACCCGAGATGTGTATACATACGCTATCGGTACAAAAGCTCACGCGGCTTTTATCCCTCGCTTCCTGCCTTTACACGACATCACTCCTCTCAACCTTCTCGGCTCTCTTCACCGTGAAAAGAGAGACACGAGAGCGAGAGACGCGGCACGTCCAGAGTCATCGCGTCTCCCCTGAACATGCATTTTCGCGCTCACCCCTTAACAAAATCGATAACTGTCAGGCAAAAGGGCGTAACTCGGTAGATTAAACGTAGGTAGACGAGGTAACATGTGCCCCAATGAGCTTTGGACGTCGAACTATGGTTGGAGGCGCCCTCGTGAAAGGTGCGTCAAAGATGGAGGAAGGAGAGGAGCGAGAAAGGGGAGAGGTGTGACTCGACTTTAATTTATATCTCGCGCCTTCATTGAGACTCGTCTAATTAATTCTAATGAAAGACGCCGGTGAAAGGAAACAAAAAAAATTGTCTCGCCCACTACACTCCTTCTTTCAACTCCCCCAAGAGAGATTTCTTGTCTGCGCTCAATTATGCGAAAACATATAAGTTTTCCTATCCTCGCCTTTTTGGCATCTCTCGATCCATCTCTATCGCTTTTCCTCTCCCTTTTCTCTCTCTCTCTCTCTCTCTCTCTCTCTCTCTCTCTCTCTCTCTCTCTCTCTCTCTCTCTCTCTTGGTTCCATATCGCGATACCAATCCTTCGGAATTGCCTCCTTTCGCATGCGAATACGATAAAATTCACCGAGTGGAAGAATCAGCTCCGTTTTTCGTACAGCGAAGAATATGGAAAAAGCGGTTTCAGAGTGAAAGGGAGGCAGATAGCAATTTTCACAAACCTTTCCTCCAGGCGATTCTCAAACCCAACCCCTTCTTCTATACCTCTCCCACGCACAAACGTGGATATATTCCTCCGCTATACGCGTATTTTCGATGAAAATTCTGAGGGGGATGAAAAAAATTGCACAGTCTTTGGAGCTTGCGGGCGCCGCCACCCTTATTTCTCAGAGCTTTCCCGGCAAAGAGCACGTAATATCCGTGCGTATGTAATAAGATACCGACATTATTTCGCAAACGGGGGATGAAAAGACACTCCAGTCCCATTCTTTCTTCTAAAAATTTTCGTACGATTTTTTCTCGCAAAGTTTTCACTTTTGGCTGAAAAAGACAAATTTTGAAAGGTGCAACGTTATTCAAAAATTATTAAGTTTAGGGATGTTGAGTCCCAAATCGCAAATGATGATAAAATTCTGAAAATTTCGTATGTTTTTGGATGAATTATTTAAGAGGTCGTGTAAAAATTTCACGACGATTAGGAAGCTCGTTATCGAACAATTAACATTAACAAATTTAAATAAATGTAGTCTTATTGAAACTGATGTAACTTTGCGATAAGTTTTTTTTTGACCTCTCAATTTTTTAATATCTACACTATATTGAAAGCAACGGAAACAAAACGAAGTTTATTGATAAATATTTTTTTTATTTGTTTAAAAAATTAATTTTAACAAAATGTTAATATTTTAATAGCGAGTTTCCGTATCTTCGTGAAATTTTTACACGACCTCTTGAATACTTCATACAAAAACATACCAAATTTTCAGAACTTCATCATTTTTCATTTTAATCCTTAAGGAGGTTCAAGTAATGATGATAGAATTCTGAAAATTTAATATGTTTTTACATGAAGTATTCAGGAAGTCGTGTAAAAATTTCACGACGATTGAGAATCTATTTATTGAACAATTAACATCGAAAGATTTCATAGGGACTCAACATCCTTAAGAGAAAATGTAAAGTATTAAAAAAATCAGCGTACGTGTACATGGAATCGCTTGGAATTATTTCAGAATTTTCCTATGAATTTTTTTTTTATTTTATTTTTTTTTACCATTTTTGGTCGATGATGACGTCCCAGCGAAAAATTCTATCTGATTGGAATTTCCATACTTCGTCGTACAATAAAAATCTGAATAAATTCAGCAACATTTAGCTCGCTATAAACAACAATTATCAATAATAATATATTGCCCAAAAGTCATTAACAAGTTGCTTAAACAATATTTTAAACAATTTATTAAACAATGATGAACAATGATCAATAATTATTATTGATAATTATTGTTTATAGCATGCCAAATGTTGCTGAATTTTTTCAGATTTTTATTTTATCACGAAGTACGGAAATTTCAATCAGATACACTTTTTCGCTGCGACGTCATCAGAATTTTGTGCGAAAATGGAAAAAAAAAATTTCATTTGAAAATTCTTTCATAGAAAAATTTCATAGAAATATTGACTGGTGTTTCCAAACTTTTGAGCGGACGTGTATGGGGCATTCCACGCCAAATTGACCACTTTAGAACCCGACCCTTTTCAATTTAGCTGAAACTTTTCTATCTTTTTTCAAATTTTGTCACCCAACCGATAAAACGTTATAAAATTTTCGAAAAAATTGGCTTTTTATTTTTCAAATAGTTATAACTTTTTTAAAATCTACTTATCGGAACATTTTTTTTCAAAATTTTTGTTTTTTATTGTACTTTTTGAAAAAAAATACAAAAAAATTATAAAAACCCATCTTCGTTGTTTTTTTTTTTCAGATTTTCGAAAAAAATCGAAAATTGCTCGATGATTACCATTTTTGATTTTTTTTTCTTTTTATTATATCAAACTTCGACATATTTTCTGCAAATCCTCAAATTTTTTCAGAGTGGTGTTTTTTCGATTTCCATTTTTTTTCAACTATCCTTATTTTTCATAACACCATTCTGCAAATTTTTGAGGGTGTTCAGAGAACTTCCAAATTTGAAAAAAAAAAATTGAAAGTGGTAATCATCGAGAAATATTCGATTTTTTTCAAAAATCTAAAAAAATTATTGAAATGTTTAGATTTTTGGAAAAAATCGAAAATTTCTCGATGATTGCCATTTTCAATTTTTGTTCTTATTTTTTTTTTCCAAGTTTGCAAGTCCTCTGAACACCCTCAAAAATTTACAGAATGGTGTTATGAGAAATAAGGCTAGTTGAAATAAAGTTTTTTTTTTCAATTGGAAAAAAAATTGAAATCGAAAAAACACCACTCTGAACAAATTTGAGGACTTGCAAAAAATGTCAACATTTGATATAATAAAAAGAAAAAAAATCAAAAATGGTAATCATCGAGCAATTTTCGTTTTTTTCCGAAAATCTAAAAAAAAAACAATGAAGATAGGTTTTTATAATTTTTTGTATATTTTAAAAAGTGCATTGAAAAACGAAAATTTTGAAAAAAAAATCGTCCCGATACGTCAAATTTTAAACAGTTATAGCTATTTAAAAAATAAAAAGCCAATTTTTTGAAAAATTTATATCTTTTCATCGGGTGGGTGCAAAAATTTGAAAAAATTCTGAATAATGTTTTTGATAGGGTAAAAAAAGATGAAAAAGTTTCAGCCAAATCGAAAAGGGCCGGGTTCTAAAGTGGCCGATTTGGCGTGGAATGCCCCATACATATTTATGTTCAAAAATCGGCGTCTTGACACTGACTCGGTCCCCTCAAGTCGCGTGCCACGAGTTCATGTAGCGTCTCTCGTTCATGAGACGAAATAGACTCAGCTGCAAAACCGCGCTGAGAGGGATGAAGAAGACGAGAATGGGGGACATCGTGTGTTTTTCTCGAGGCAAAAAAAGGGAGCTTTGCTACGTCACTCCGGGATTTCAATAACCATTCCATAAATAGCTGAAAAGCGAGCGAGGCACGTGGGACAGAAATAGGCACGTTTGGGGGATGATTCGAGGATGTATGGTTGAGAAAGTGGGGACAAGTGGTCCAGCAGGAATGTTTTTACCTTCTATATCTAGTCGCATGAAACAAAAAAATACACCCCCTAAAGTCAAATAGCGCGCGCGGCATCTATACCGCCAAAATACCCAAATAAACAGGCTGGAGGAGAAATAGAGAGAGAGAGAGAGAGGGAGAGAGAGAGAGAGAGAGAAACCCTGTTTTTGGCTCGACGCCCACATGTAAATGAAAACAAATATTTTCCCTGGTGCGTGCTCTTGGGTACTCTGGAAGAGAGGAGGAGAGGGGGAGAGCTTTATTGCCTTCTTGATGCATGCCTTTATAAGCGGAACGAATGGTTATTATCCCCTACCGTCGCCACATACACCCTCTCTCTATATGACAGCTTCGAAAATCTACAACCTCACAACCCCTAAATACACGAAGACTCTACCCCCTCTCTCTCTCTCTCTCTCTCTCTCTCTCTCTCTCTCTCTTTCTCTCTCTCCCTCTCTCTTTCTCTCCCTCTCTCTCTCTCTCTCTCTCTCTCTCTCTCTCTCGCTCTCTCTTTCCTCTGCTCCTTTTTCCTCCCTCGCGTGTTCTGACTATTACATGTAACCTATATGACTACCACCAGAAGAACCCGATGATGATTTGTGTCAAGTGGTTTGAGTTGAATTAGCAAATTGTCGAACTTGCCAGCCTTCGCCCAACCTTCGCCTGGCCTTTTTTTACCCTCTAGAAGGTTCGAGCCCTCTGCACTAATCAAATCAGTGCTAATGAATTGCAAAATTGTTTTTACCTAGATCTGAGGAGCAGATAATAAATTGCGCTTTGCAATTCAGTCGGCAACTTCAACCCTAAAACTGTTGATGAGCCATTTAGTTAAATTTCTGTTGCTTGATGTGGGTCAACATCCAATAAGAAATATTGAGAGTTCCTCTTCCAATTTTGAAGAAAGGATTTTCATAGGGAAAAGGAAAGAATTTTCATAATTAGCAGAAAGTTTTCCGTTTAGTCTTGCTCTTCAAATTTGGAAGTAGAAATTTCGAAAAACGTAAAAGAAAATAGATACTTTGGGGGTGCATTCTTCCCTTTTGGCCGATTTTTCTTCTTTACCTCAATTTTTTGCGGTGCTAGAGAATTTTGAACATCGCTGAATGAAAGGGTTGCCAGTGAGTCACTATTTTTACTATTGGTCACTATTTTAAAATCGTGTCACTTTTCTCACTATTTTTAGAGCTCAGAAGTGGTTAGAATAGTGATCTCGGTTAGAATAGGCGACAAATTTCGAAAAATCATCAGAATCGGATGACAAAATCGGGGTTTTAGACCTTCAATGATTACGAAGAGAATGAGCGCAGTCTAGAGCAAAAATTTAGTGAACAGATCCAATTTTGACCAAAAATGCAAAAAAAAAAAAAATTTCTCAAACCTTCGATGTATTTTGTCCTCCTAAACACGAATCTACCAATAGCTTTTTCAAAAATTCAAATTAAAAAAAGGAATAGCCGGTGAAAAAACAACCTTTGAAAGATTGTCTTTTTTCTTGCTTTCTCAATTTTGATGACATCCAACTTGTTTATTATCCCCGTAAAAATAACGTGCATGGAAAAACAGTGCGCGAGTTTGCGGTGCTTGCAGAAGTAATATTTGCATGTAGCCAAAGCTCGAATGCCGAGCATATTTAGTACAATGTCCTATTTCACAAAAGAGCCGGGGCGTAATACAATGTTATATGTTATGGAATTGTTGTACGCTATATATATAAATAGGGCTTTGGAGAACGTTGTGTGGTTCTCGTAACGATGAGAGAGGGAACAACGATGCTTTGGCCTTACGGATCTACGCGCCCGCGGTGCAACTCCTACAGGCAAACAAGAGGGTGGTTCGGATGGAGAATTGCCCACAAAAGAAGCAAGCTGCAGGGTTATAAGTTACGATGGCGTACATTATAAGCGCTGGGTGTTTCCACAAGTTCTCTCTCTCTCTCTCTCTGGTTTTTTCTCTTAAAACTTTCTGTACTCGCATGCCCACCAACCCAAAGACACATACCGAATGGTCCCATCCACTTGAAATGACCTTACCCATAAGGAATCTTGTCTGGGTGCAGCAAGCATCCCCCATGAAATTTATCCCCAAGGTTTTTCGTGGACAAACATATTTCCTACAAAAAATTTGTCTCTCTTCAGGCTTTTGGGTCATTTACCCCAATTAGGGCCTTATATCGCTGAGGCCCTGTCGTTGATCGATACGAAGGAATCCTGGAAAAATAAATGCCAAACAATCTTCAAGATAAAGACTTCATGTTCTCTTTCAAACGTAGCTAACCCCAACTTGACTTGGTTTTCTCGTCACATTTGGGTAGGAGTCATATGGGTAAGGCCTCATATCGATGACGCCCTATCGTTTATCGATACGCCAGAATCCTGGGAAAATAAATGCCAAACAGACTTCAAGATAAAGACTTAATCTCCTCTTTCAATCGTAGCTAACCCCAACTTGACTTGGTTTTCTAGTCACATTTGGGTAGGAGTCATGGGTAAGGCCTCATATCGATGAGGCCCTGTCGTTTATTATACACCACTGAATCCTGGGAAAAGGAATGCCAAACAATCTTCAAGATGAAGACTTAATCTTCTCTTTCAATCGTAGCTAACCCCAACTTTATTTGGTTTCCCAATCACAATTGGGTAAGGGTCATATGGGTAAGGCCTCATATCGATGAGGCCCGATCGTTTATCAATACGACAGAATCCTGGGAAAATAAATGCCGAACAATCTTCAAGATGAAGACTTACTCTTCTTTTTCAAACGTAGCTAACCCCAACTTGACTTGGTTTTCTAGTCACATTTGGGTAGGAGTCATATGGGTAAGGCCTCATATCGATGACGCCCTATCGTTTATCGATACGCTAGAATCCTGGGAAAATAAATGCCAAACAATCTTCAAGATAAAGACTTAATCTTCTCTTTCAATCCTACCTAACCCTAACTTTATTTGGTTTCCTAATCACAATTGGGTAAAGGTCATATGTGTAAGGCCTCATATCGTTGAGGCCCTGTCGTTTATCGATACGACAGAATCCTGGGAAAATAAATGCCAAACAATCTTCAAGATGGAGACTTAATCTTCTCTTTCAATCGTAGCTAACCCCAGCTTTATTTGGTTTACTAGTCACATTTGGGTAAGGATGTCCATGAAGATATATGTTTCTGCGTGCCAGGTCGAATTTCTCCATCGATGCTGACTTCTTCGTGCAGAAAGTTATTTTCAGAATAAAGAAAAATGCATTCGTGCTTACCTAAATTATTCACGCAACTGTGATTATCATTTATCACCAGTAAACATTGAAGGGTTGTAAAAAACGAGAAACTCTTCAAAAACCTTTGAACACCTTGTACTTTACAACCGTGGGGGTTGGAAATGAAACATTTCACAAACGCTTCGTGCAAGCGTCTACCTCTCGAAGTGGTTTGCGTGCACCACGAAGCCACCCCGACCGGATGTAAATTCGATCGTTAACATCGTTTCGAGTCAGTCTGTCGAATGACGAAAGCTTCCGTTTTGCATTCATTATGGATGTATATAAACCTTGGCGTTAATTTTCGTATGTAACTGCCGCCAATATGCATGTATATGCGGTCATTAATCTTCAAAGCTTCACATGATTATTGCCTCCAAATGCTTTAGGGAAATCGTACAAGGAAATTTGAAAATAGGAAAAATGTTGTAAGATTTTGAGTAAACAAACTCATGCGCTAACTAAATCACTCAAAATCATGTAGCAAAAAATGTGTGACTATGTTCTAGAAAAGATGGCGGCAAAATGATAACCTGGGGTTAAATTGGCTCCCTTCAGAATTATTAATATAAACGTAAAAATTCGTGGATGAAAAAGTGATTAATTGAAGAGGCAGCGTTATTTTCTCAGGGAAGCTGCTTTGCAATTTCTCTTATATATGGGTCATTCCATGTCAAGTGGACCAATAGTTGGAATCTACTCCTTTCAATTTCGATGAAATATGGTCGGAAGTTTTCTTTTAACATAAAACGAAGTTATACAAAAAAAGAAAATTTGTTTTCGAAAGTTATGCAAAATTCAAAATTTTACCATTTTTTCAATTTTTCAAGTTTCATTTTTTTCCTTCATTAGAACTTCGTTTTATGATAAAAAAAAAACTTCTGACCATATTTCATCGAAACTGAAAGGGGTCGATTCCAACTATTGGTCGATTTGATATGGAAGCACTCATATATTCACGTGTGGGGATATTAATCTGCAAGTAAAAGGACTGCATTAATTCACGAGGCTGATGACAAGCCTGGGCTCATCTCTAGTCCGCTTAATTGCGACTTCCCTCCATAATTCCCCCAGGAAATATCCTAACCATTTCTGAAATAACACTGATTCATAAAATGCAATATATAAACCGCCAAAATAAATTTTCATCAAATCACTTTCTCCAATCAGATTTAACGAAACACGTTATTGCGATTATTAACTAAAATTCTGGGCGCGCAAATTTCACCTACCTCGCAAAATCTTAATTACCCAATCGCCGTCATAATTATTGATGACCCATTTTTTTTTAAATTCCCGAAATATCTCCTTTTTCATCGAAATGACGAATTTCACAAAATTCCTATAATTTCGGGGCAACGATTGAATGAATGATTGAAATATGCGTGAAAGCCAATATTTCAAGCCCTCGATTGAATGATTGAAATATGTGAAAGCCAATATTTCAAGCCCTCGCAAACCTCAGGCATGTCACTAGAGGTAAAAGCACTTTATCGATAAATCATGAGGTCAAAAATGGCTCTCAGCTTTAAATTAACCATACAACCACAGAAATAATTTTGAAAAACTAAATTACTAGCGAAATTGCCGCTCGACTTTCATCACATATAGTTTCATCTTCATTCCACGAGACATAAAATACGTTTGCCCGTGGCATTTATCAAAAATGGCGATGGTCGAGCGGTGAAACCCTTTTCGCGGTTTAAGCCAACAGATGTTGTGCGAACCCCTATTATATTTATGTCTTTATTATTCCCCAACTCGCTCGCTTTCGCTCGTTGCCAATTAGCCGGATTCCAGAGTGTTTCGTATCTCACTCGAAATACTTTTCGAAAAATTGCAAGCGTCCTCAACGACCACGTCTCCGACGAGAAAGCGCGCCGTTGTTCTCTCGCGGATCAGCGATAAAAGCCAAAATCTCTTTGTCATCCTAATACCCGGAAGGTGGGGTGAAGTAGGATGGTTGGAGCGGCGTGGTATGGGCGTGGCGTCGCCGAGTGGAGCGGCGTGGGGAGTGGGGGAAGCGGCGTGGCATCGCTGAGTGGGGTGAGTGAGGGAAGCGGCGTGGCATCGCTGAGTGGGGCGGCGTGGGGGGAAGCGGCGTGGCGTTGCTAAGTGTGGCGGCGTGGGGAGAAGCGGAGTGGCGTCGCTGAGGGGGGTGGCGTGGGGAGTGGGGGGAAGCGGCGTGGCGTTACCGAGTGGGGTCGCGTGGGGAATGGGGGGAAGCGGCGTGGCGTCGCTGAGTGGGGTGGCGTGGGGAGTGGGGGAGAGCCTCTGGGTACGCGGCGTCGTTCGAGCGCCGCTGTACGAAAAGTGACGCTTTTAAGTCCTCTCGGATTAACCGCGAAATCCAGATTTAGGTGACGTTCTCGCGAGTCGCGCATTCATAAAGACGATGAGTTATCGCGCGTGTGGCTCCCGCCTTTTTTTCAAAATATTCTTTATCGCCTCTTCGGACGTGCCGTTTACATATCAACACTGTTAGTGGACTTGAGGCCCAAACTCCCTTAATCCTCGAAAACATATCGGGCGACTTGCGCCCTTTTGCTCGTAAGCTCTTGATAAACACACAAACGCTTTGCACACGTCTTCATCGCTCCTAATATCCTTTTTTATTTCGGCTTCTCCCTTGGGAAAGTTCATTCACGACGAAAGTCAACTCGGAGCTTCCTGCTACGACGAAACTCGATGCATATGACGTCGCGATAACGAGCCTACAATTTATGTATTTTGTTGTCATCGCAGCATGAATATACGAGCATCCCCTCTCCGCCCTTTTTCCTTCTGCATCCTCTCACACTTGTACAAATGTGTGCCAGTTGTGTTTTATGGTCAAATGTGTGTTTGGGTGTGTTTTTACGGTGATCGCCTGATACGCCAAGAATAAAAATGGCCTTTATACTCTCACGTGAAAATAACAAAAAAAAAGGAAAAACCAACGAACGAACAACGGACACACATATTTCTTCGATAATCAAACTGTCTAACTGTCGGGCTCGGCACAACGAACTTGGTCGAGTGGAGGCACCTATATTGGGTTTATTGTTGTGTGTGTGTGTGTGTGTTTATCGATGGAACGAATCGCTCACATATTTGCCTAACGAGAGGGAAACACCGCCATGTATATTATACATCGTTATTCTACGGACTCGGGTACACTTGGGTGTAGTTAAAAATGGAAATACATTCTGTGGGCATTCACGATGTAACAAAAACGATGTAGTCTTTTGCACCTGCGCAAGAAAGAATATATGAAGATATTAACATTTTGTTTGTCTTGAAGTGAAAGAATTGATAGTCTTGAATTTTTTTTTTTCTCAGATACAAATAGTCGTTGATAACTCGGGTTATGGTTAGTTGTTAGTTCATTAAGTGTATGGGGCGTTCCACACCAAACCGGACACCATTTAGCTTTTGCATCTCCGATTTTTTTCAAAATTTTTCATGTTTTAGTATTGGTTGAAATGGGTCTTCATGATTTTTTTCAATTTTTTTTGTCGAGCCGTTTTCAAGATATCGATTTTTCAAAAATTAGGCTACTTTTTTTTTTCAAACTTCCATAACTTTGCGAAAAATGGGCCAAATGGGACGTTTTTTTTTTTTAATTTTTGTTTTTAAACGTATTTTTTATAAAAAATATTGAAAAAAAAATTCAAAACGTGTTTCTATAAGATTTTTAAGTTTTTCAATATAAATTGCTGATTTACAAAAAACACGTACGGATCGATTTCCTTAAAAATTTTTTGTGAAAAACTGTCACTTATTTCACAACTTTTATGCTTAAGTAGGTAATGGGATAATGATGGCATCTATTTTTTTTTTTCGATTTTACAATTTCTATATTTTAGTTATCCGTGTTGGAAATGAATATTTATATTTTTTAAATAAAATAGATATATCTTAATCATTAAATAAACGATGACCGATAATTTTTATTTGAATTTATTTGAACTGGGGCACAAAACACCTCAGGCTGAAATTTCCTTAATTTTGAGTACCTAAATTTAAAAAAATGCGACCTATAGCGACATCTGTCATTAGTTCAAGGATGCCATTACTCCGTCAAGGTCAAGTAAGGTCGAGTGCGAAAATTTTGTGGGAATTTTTTTCCTGTTATATTATTTTACTACTACTATTTCTTTTTCCTGTAGTGCTATAGTTGTAAAAGTTGTCGTTTTTTCAGTTTTTTTAAATGTTTAATTTTTTTTATCATATTTAACTATGATATTTTAATATAAATCCTGTGTAACTTTCGGAAGTAACCTCTCAAGAAGTTCTGAAAAAATTTTCAAGTTAAAATATTAAATGGTACATTTTTTATAAGAATTTTCATCGCTGGGGTACAAACGACCCCAGTGTGTCAATTACGTTATTCAGCAGAAGTGTGTCAAGTAAGGGTTAAAATTTTACCTACAAGTTTTTGAAAATATATAGTGTGAAAAAATGCCAAAAAAAATTTTTCTTCAATTCTCAAACAATTTTTTTTTACACATGACCTTGAAATACTTACTCGCCTCAATGTTACCAATAATTGATAATTGAAAATCACAATTTCGAAAAATATCTGTACTTCCCACTTACTAAGGAAATTTCTATTTCGAATAAATTGAAACGTCTATAAAATATTTTTTTAAAAAGAGGGAGCACGTCCAAATTTCATTCACGGAATTTTTTTTCTAGCTTCATTGACATAATTATAAAATAATATAAAAAAAAAAGAGTTCGAGTATCAAGTTTTCTATTCAGTTATAAATATTTGTGCAATGGATACGAAAACTTGAATGTAAAAAAATATCGAAAGATGTCGCAAATTTTTTTTTCCCCTCGTTTGATCAATCACGTTCACGAATTGTGTTATCGGCATCAGACTTCATAATGCTGCTCCAACGTACTTTATCATTCTTACAGAAATATATATATATATATATATGCATGCGATCAATTGGTATTCAGTCTGGACTACGGGTCTCTGGGGTCGAAAATACGACGCCTATATATATATGTACACATTTATGTATGAGGCATTCCACACCGATTCGACCTGGGTCTGACCCTTCACCTTTCCGATTTTGTCCCCAATTTTTTATGGCTTTCTAGTACCTCTGAAGAGCACTCCGGATTTTTTCCAGATTTTTTTGAGCCCTTCGACTTAATTATAATTTTGTAAACAAATTAATCTTAGCGCTAATTTAAAAATCTGAAAAAAACTGCAACCAATCCCGTTTTTTATATGAAAAATAAGTTTTTTCGAAAAAAAAAAACAATGTTACATAGAAGGAGCACCTTAAATTGAGTGGGCCATTATCCAAACATTTTTATATGAATTGAAGGTGTTTAAAACAAATGTCTGAATAAGGGCTCACGCAATTCAGGTTTCTCTCTCTCTATTTTTTTTTTTTTTTTTTCGAACAGAATTGTTATAAACAGAAAGGAATCACTGCCAACTTTGGTTCGACACTTGAAAATTTTCATATAAAAAAAGGGATTTTTGTGATATTTTACAGATTTTTAAATTTTGGCTCAAAATAATATGCTTATAAAATTCTAGTCAAGTCGAATCGCTCCAAAAAAATCTGAAAAAATTCCTAAGTGCTTCGCAGAGGTACTACAAAACCATAAAAAATCGCAAACAAAATCGGAGAGATGAAGAGTCGAATTCGCTTGGAGTGCCTCATATATAAAGTATATTTTCGAAGCTTGAGACGTATTACAGTAAACGTTGTTGCACGTGTCAGGGGTCAAATTGTAGCGTAAAATCGATGGACACGCCATCGCAGATTTCTCGCTATGCTTGAAAAAAAAAAATCAGTATCTCTGTACACGTATTAATGGCACAGAAAATTTTCATAAAGATACCGCAAGCCCTTTTATTCCCCATCGGGCGATTCAAGATAAAGGACGAAAAATCTCAATGACGAAATTCCCCGCGAGCGCAAAAGGGCTCTTTATCGCCATTATATTTATCGCTTACCGCGAGAGGGAGAGATTCTCAAATGACTCCCAGGTTATATTACTTCCGCGTCTAAACTAAACCCCCTTATTATTACTGACCTTATTCTTTGTGATTTCTTTGATAAAAGTCCTACCAAAATTGCCTTGGGGAATGAAATAATGAAAATAATTTTTTTTTTACAGAACATGTGAAAAATTTTGAGAAAAAGATTCCCTTAATTGCTCACACTAAAAGAAATATTGCCTAACTATATGGCATGGTTAACCATAAATTCCATAACTTTACATATTCTTGGTTAAACATGTAGTGTGGTTAACTATGTTAAGCCAAATTATAGTTAACCATTTAATTTTACATGGCAAACCGTGTTAACTAGATTATAGTTAACCATTTTGTCCAAATTATAGTTAACTATATAGTTAACCTGGAATTATAAAGATGCAACTATAAAGATGATAACTCGAACTAAAAAATTGATTGCCAAATAATTATCAAGGTTATAATTGTTATAGTTGTGGTTAGTATATTTTTTTTAGTTGGGCACAGTTAGTAAGATGTAGTGGTTTCCTCATTTTTTATGCATGCATAGAGTTAACTATTTCTTTTGATGTATAACAAATTAACGAAATATTTCAATATGTTCATAAAACCATTTTGACCAAATTATAGTTAACCAAATAGTTAATCTAAAACCCCGATATTTTACAGTAACCCGCAAATGAATAGTACAGTGCCTGCAATTATAAAGATGATAACTCGAACTAAAAAATTGATTGCCGATTAATTATCAAGGTTATAATTGTTATAGTTGTGGTTAGTATATTTTTAGTTGGGCTCAGTTAGTAAGATACAGTGATTTACTAATTTCCTATGAATAGAGTTAACTTATTCTTTTGATGAATCCTAAATTAACTAAATATTTCAATATGTTGATCGCATATTGTAATTATTAAAAACTTTCCCACGACCAAGAGACTTTTGATATTTTATTCGAAATGAATGTGACATCTTAGAAAACCAAATACCAAATAAATTATTTTATTAAAAATTTTAAACCTATGGAAAAGCAACATTTGAAAAATATTTTGTAAAATATTACTTTAAAAATTTGGAAAATTCAATTTATTAAAAAGTAAACTATTACCGTTGCATTTAAACGATGCAAACTACAACGTCATAAAAATAGTGTTCCTAGAAAAAAAGGTCCTGCCTAATAATGAGAATTTCCAAAGACTCTCTCTCCTCTGAACTTTTACTCCGATTGACTTGAAACTTTGAAAAAATATTCTACACAAACTGTACCATTAAAAAAAAAAAAAATTGATCTTTTCATATTTTTAAACTTTTGTAACCCCTTAATTGCCATCTCGCACCTTTTTTACCGTCTCGGGATTCTCGAGAGGCTTGAATGAAAAAAAGACCATTTTGCGCGGGAAAGGAAAACGCGGTGAGAATCTTTGGCGGAAGACCGTGAATTACGTCCCTTACGATTCGAGAGAGATAACCCTGGGCCCGACAATCTCGTGTAATTGCGTCTATCAAACGACGTACAATCCGCCTCTCATCTCCCTCTCGTCACTCCCAACGTCTGTTCACCTCCTTCCACGTTTCCTATCTCCCTTTCTTCGACTATCAAAGTGTGTTTTTCATTCCTGTTACTGGCAAGAGACGTTTTGTCTCCAACGACGAGAATCGCGAGACTCGGGTGTAAAAGTGAGAAGGAGCGATTGAGAGAGGATACACATGGGGACTGCTAAAACGGAAGGAGATGCGAGAGCAACGACGGATGATGGAGACGCCGGAATGGCGAACATTACGATGTGGGTGGGCGAGAGAGAATGAGAGAAAAAGAGAAGGGAGGAGAGAAGGAGAGGTAAGGAACGGAGAGAGGAAGAGGAAAGAGGAGAGGCGAGGCGAGGAGAGGAGAGGAGAGAAGAAGAGAAGAGAAGGAGAGGAGAGAAGGAGAGAAGAGAAGAGAAGGAGAGGAGAGAAGAAGAGGAGAGAAGGAGAGGAGAGAAGGAAAAGAGAGAAGAAGAGGAGAGAAGGAGAGGAGAGAAGGAGAGGAGAGAAGGAGAGGAGAGAAGAAGTGGCGAGAAGGAGAGGAGAAACGGAGACGAGTGGAGAGGAGAGAAGAAGTGGAGATAAGGAGAGGAGAAACGAAGATGAGTGGAGAGGAGAGAGGAAGAGGAGAGGAGAGGAGAGAGGAAGAGGAGAGGAGAGGAGAGGAGAGGAGGTGTGGAGAAAAGGAGAGGAGTGGAGAGGCGAGAAGAGGAGAGGAGAGGAGAGAGGAAGAGGAGAGGAGAGGAGAGGAGAGGAGAGGAGGAGTGGAGAAAAGGAGAGGAGTGGAGAGGAGAGGAGTGGAGAGGCGAGAAGAGGAGAGGAGAGGAGAGATGAGGAGAGAGGGAGAGAAGAGGAGAGAGTGCGAGTTTCACGTACCATAAAACTATTCAAGACTCATTCCCACACCGAGAGGAGAGTCTCGCGTACTGTCTCTAAAGTCTTCAATTCACCTCCTTCGGGAGAGAACGAACGAGAAACACAAAGTTCAAGTTATAGAACATTTCCGCGTCTTCTCACCGGATATCTCGTCTCGAACAATTTTCACTGCAATTTCTGCACCGAATGTCCGAGTACAACGGAAATGTGCATAATTAACTCCTTTTTTTTGTCCTCCATGAAGATTTATTTTACATTCTTAATGAGAAAATAATAATAAATTAAATTGTAATTTTAACAAGATGCAATATGAAAATGTTAAAAAACATAACGTGTTTTTGATGGAAATTTTGAAAAAATTTTAGTTTTCGAAAATTCTTGGTAGATTTGTGGTGAAGAATGGAAGAAGGTGGAAGAATTACATCGGTTGGAAGTCCTGAATGCATTGAATTTTTTTTCTAGCATTTTTGTCAATATTGAATCCATTTACTAAAATGGTTGTAGGTTTTTTTTTTTTGGAAATTTTGGCTTGTTTTTTGACTCATTCTTTTTGAGAATGTAGCATCAGAACTCCATTTGGTGTATCCAATTCTGACGATTTTTTCATTTTCTACAGGCTCTTAAGGGCGAAGGCCACTGTGACGGGGCTAAAAATAGCCGATATTCGGGAATTTTTTAAAATTGAAAAATTTGAAAATCTTGAAAATTGATAAAGTTATTACCATGAACGTAATGACATATGATAAAAAAATGACTCCTCCTGGTGGGTAGTTCATTTTTAGACAAACAACAGGCTTTTAAAATTTTTTAAGTAGTTCATTTGTGATGAAATTACAACTATTGTGTATAAAATTATTTAATAATCTATGGTTTTCGGGTAATTAAAGAAAAAAAAGCGAAGTGTTGAAAAAAAACATGAAATGAATTCCATCACAAATTAACCATCATTTAAAAAATTTTAAAAGCCTGTTCTTTGTCCAAGAATAAACCAAATAACATTTTTTTTCATTTTCTTCGTTTTTAAATTTAGTTTTCAAAAAAATCTATATAAAAAAATTATTCAGAACTATCTTATATTTTTTTTCTTACTTTTTCGAAAAACATTAAAAATTTTTCGATGATTACCATTTTCAATTTCATTTATTATATTTTTTTTTAACTTTGAGGTTCTTTTAACATCCCTAAAAAAATCTCCAGAGTGGTATTATGAGAAATAAGCTGAATTTAAAATAAAAAAATTAAATTGAAAAAAAAAAAGAAAACGAAAAGTGCCAACTCTGAAAATTTCAGAGAATTTGCAGAAAATGTCAAAGTTTCTACAAAAAAAAAATAATAAAACGGTGATCATCGAGAAATTTTGTTTTTTTTCCGAAAATTCAAAAAAAAAAACGTTGAAGATCGATGATCCATTTTTCCTATCTAATACTAATTTTAAAAAATCCAAAAAAATTTCGAATCGATATTTTTTCCGCTTATGAATTCCGGTTTCCTTTGCTCCAAAAAGATTGATTTTCGTGGAATGGAAATAAAACGAAAAAAATTACTCTTTTTTAATAATTCACGTTATGATCAAGCTAACCACGAAATT
Organism: Alloplasta piceator; assembly: GCA_946863875.1. Lineage (NCBI taxonomy): Eukaryota > Metazoa > Arthropoda > Insecta > Hymenoptera > Ichneumonidae > Alloplasta > Alloplasta piceator. The sequence continues at coordinate 7,724,842 of OX333073.1, read as the reverse complement.
CCATGTTTAAAGCGTATTGTTTTTTCTGTTGCAGGTAAGCACTCAATTTTACTATTGAAGTAATAAAATTGATCTCATTGTGGCAAAACTGAAGTCGCTCTTGGATAAGAAGCCTCGGTGGAGTTTTGAAGGTATCGTGATAAAGCTTTCACGTATATTCTCGTCGCTTTTCTCCCTCAGGAATAGTGCAAACTGTTGTATTCGTGTTTTCCTCCTCGTTGACGGTGTCTTGTCGTCATTGACGATATGAAAGTTGCGGCAGAAGAGACCTTTCGGTCTCGTAGGGAAGTCGCAATCTTTGGAAGAGAAAATAGGGAGAGAGAGAGAGAGAGAGAGAGAGAGAGAGAGAGAGAGAGAGAGAGAGAGAGAGAGAGAGGAAGAGAGAGGAAAAAGGTACTTTTATACCGGAAAACGTTGCTACTCGCGCTCCAGTCTTTTCTGATACGTGCTAAGAGCGTTGCAACGAAATTCAACGAGTTTGGAGCGAGACGAAGGGAGAGAAGGTTCGATAGAGAGAGAGAGAGAGAGACAGAAAAAAAATTTGATAGGGCGAGGAGAAATTCGATAGAGAGAGTGAAAGAATGCGAGAAAGAGAGTGGAAAGTCGGATAGAGAGAGAAATTCGATAGAAGGAGTTTTGATACAGAATGTAGCGCCATTGGGGGAGGGGGAGGGGAGGGGGAAGGGTGGGGGCGGGGGAGGGGGAGGAGTTGAGGTCGGATGGAAAAAGTGCGAAGACCGGGAAAACTCGAGACGACGTTCGATTACACGATCGACGTGAGTGAGAGAAGCTCGGCACGAGCGGACGCGAGGGCTAAAGGAGATATGAGAGAATCCACCACGAGAGAAAACGGACTCACGTTTGAGAGGGAATCTTGGTGTGTACGTGGACGTGTCTACCCGAGGTCTCGATTTGAACCGCACTCGACGCACGGTTCTGTAATTCTTATAAGCCCCCTTCTCGAGTGAGATCTCTTCGGCGTTTTTTTTTTTTTTTTTTTTTTTTTTTTTTTATTTCTTCCTTCCTTCTTTCTATATCATCGAGACACAGCGCGAGGGAACATTTTTCCTGAAATTGCCATTCGATCCCGATAGCCCCAAAGCCATCGCCGCAGTCATACCCCGCAATTTCGTGGTATTTGTCCAATCTCGAAGAATGAAAATTCGATATTTTTCCGAGGATCAATTTTCTCTCGTTTCAAATTATTTTTGTCCAAATTATCAATTTTCACGATGCTTCGAACTTTGTTCAATATTGCAGAAGGAGAATGTGATATTTTGAGGAAGGGTGATTTTCCTTCGCTGCAAATTATTTTCTCATTGAAATTGTTAATTCTTATTGTGTGACCTTCAAACTTTGTCCAATCCTGAAGAACGAAAGTGATATATTTTGAAGGATCATTTTCTTTCGTTTCATATTATTTTTGTCAATAAAATTGTCAATTTTTATTGTGTGACCTTCAAACTTGGTCCAATCCTGGAGAACAAAAATGTGATATATTTTGAAGGATCACTTTGTTTCGTTTTTTCAAATTATTTTTGTCAATAATATTATCAATTTTCATTAGGGAAGCTTAAAACTTTGAGGAAGCATCATTTTCTTTCGTTGCAAATTATTTTCTCAATGAAGTTGTCAATTTTTATTGTGGGAGCTTCGAACTTTTTTCAATCTTGAAGAATGAAGACCTGATATATTTCCAAGGATTATTTTCTCTAGTTTCAAATTATTGTTGTCAATAAAAAAATCAATTTTCACGATGGAAGCTTCATATTTTGAGGAAGCATCGTTTTCTTTCGCTACAAATTATTTTCTCAATGAAATTGTCAATTTTTATTGTGTGACCTTCAAACTTGGCCCAATTCTGAAGAAAAAAAATGATATATTTTCAAAGATCATTTTATTTCGTTTCAAATTATTTTTGTCAATAAAATTATTAATTTTCATAGTGAAAGCTTCCAATTTTGAGAATGCATCGTTTTCTTTCGTTGCAAATTATTTTGTCAATGAAATTGACAATTTTTATTGTGTGACCTTCAAACTTTGTCCAATCCTGAAGAATGAAAAAGTGATGTACCTATTTCGAAAAATCATTTTCTTTCGTTTCAGAATATTTTGTCAATGAAATTGTCAATTTTTATTGTGTCACCTTCAAACTTGGCCCAATCCTGAAGAAAAAAAATGATATATTTGCAAAAATCATTTTATTTCGTTTCAAATTATTTTTGTCAATAAAATTAACTATTCTCATGGTGGAAGCTTCCAATTTTAAGAATGCATCGTTTTCTTTCGTTGCAAATTATTTTCTCAATTACATTGTCAATTTTTATTGTGTGACCTTCAAACTTTGTCCAATCCTGAAGAATGAAAAAGTGATGTACCTATTTCGAAGAATCGTTTTCTTTCGTTTCAGAATATTTTGTCAATGAAATTGTCAATTTTTATTGTGTGACCTTCAAACTTGGCCCAATCGTGAAGAAAAAAATGATATATTTTGAAAGATCATTTTATTTCGTTTCAAATTATTTTTGTCACTAAAATTATCAATTTTCACGATGGAAGCTTCCAATTTTGAGAAAGCATGGTTTTCTTTCGTCGCAAATTATTTTCTCAATTAAATTGTCATCTTTTTTATTATGTGACCTTCAAACTTTGTCCAATCCTGAAGAACGAAAACGTGACATATTTCAAAAGATCATTTTCGATCTTTTCACATTATTTCGTCGATAAATTATAGATTTGCACGATAGGAGCTTCAAAATAATATCTATCTTATTCATGAATTTATTTCAATATTAAATAATTCAACATTCACTTCAAAATCATCATAAATCAACTTTTAAAACCTCATAATAATAATAATTCCCATCACAGTTGTTCCCTAATTCGTTCATTTGCCCTAAAAGTTGAAAATTAATGTTACAACCCCAAAATTCTGACTATCATCTCCAGAGCATTCATCTCCAAAATTTTGCATCCAAAGTCCTTCCCTCACGATCTTCTTGGTCCTCGAATCTAGAAGACAGACCTCTTGCTCAGTATTAGACCGTTTATCCTCTTCATCGTCGTCCTTATCTCTCTCCTTATCGCAGCGTCCAAAACCGAAGGATCGAGCTGCACGGCGCGATCCTGATGGACAATCTGTCGTTAGGCGTGGCGCAATTATCGAAATTACATAAAACCGATGAGATCGGACCTCAGCGAGATACAGAGAATATCGCTGCCAAGCATCAAGGCGTAATTCGCCATTCATTTGCTCGTCCAAGATCGCCTCCAGGAGTCCTTTTGCTCGGGACAAATGGATGCGCGCATACAAACCCTACGAGAACTACGATTCGCTGGCCACTAATTCCCCAAGTTCAGGCAGTTATACATGGGTCATTCCATGTCAAATCGACCAAGAGTTGGAATCGACCCCTTTCAATTGCGATGAAATTTGGACAGAAGTTTTAGTTTTCAATAAAACGAAGTTTCACCGAAGGAGAAGAATTTAAAAAATTTTGTTCCAAAGTTATGCCCGATCCAAAATTTCACAATTTTTTACATCTTTCAAGTTTATTTTCTCAATATCTTGAAAACTATTATAGTTAGGAAAAAATCGTCTTGAGTTTGTTTGAAGAGTATACTTATGGCTATGAAAAAAAAAAAAATCCGAAAAAAAAATTTGACAAATGATGGATTTGGAGAATTTTGAATTTTTCAAAAATCGTGAAAATCGAAGTTCCGTATTGAAATTTTGGTTCATTTTTTTATTGTATAATACCATGTACTGATCTTAAAAGATCCTAACATTTTTAGGAAAGTGTGTTTTTTGTCTTTTCAAAAATATGAATTTAAACATTTTTAAAAATCGTGTAAATCCACGACCGCCATTAAATTTTTGGTTACATTTTTTTTATATAGTACCTTGTACTGATCTTGAAAGATTCTCAAATTTTCAGGATGGTGTTTTTTTGTTTCAAAAATATAAATTTTTGAATTTTGTTAAAAAAAATTTTTTTTTTTTACTTCTCAATTAGGTAAAGTTGAGCAATCCTGTAGATTTGTAATTTTGAGCTATAAAAAAAGTAAAAGTATTTTGGTAAAATTTTTTATTTCATTTTTGAAACATAAAAACACCATCCTGAAAATTTGAGGATCAGTACAAGGTATTATAGAATAAAAATTTAACCAAAAATTTAATGTTGATCGTGGACTTTTGAAAATTAAAAAATTCATATTTTTGAAAAAACAAAAAAAACCTTTCTGAAAATTTCCGGATCTTTTAAAATCAGTACAAGGTATTGTATAAAAAAAAATTGAAACAAAAATTTAATACGGAACTTGGATTTTCACAATTTTTGAAAATTCAAAATACTCAAAATTCATCATTTTTCAAAAAAAAAATTCGGAATATTTTTTTTTGTAGCCACAAGTATACTCTTCGAGACGAATCCAGAATGATTTATTCGTAACTATAATAATTTTCGATATATTAAAAAAATAACCTCGAAAGATGTAAAAAAAAAATTGTGAAATTTTGGATCTTGCATAACTTTTGAAACAAAAAAATGAAATTTCTTTCCTTTCCTAGACATTCGTTTTATTAAAAACGAAAACTTCTGACCAAATTTCATCGAAATTGAGAGGGGTCGATTTGACGTGGAACGACCCACATATGTACACGGAGCGAATGAGATACATGAATATATATGCATAGAATATACGCACCCTTGGGATATATCTCGGGAGGTTGGCAAGGGTGGTTGAGAGGAATCGAGCGGCTGTGGTAGGGTTGATTCGAAGCTTCGAATTACACAGTTGGCGTGGTATGGAGATTGTTTCGCGAGTGGGCAGTGACGCACGGTGATCAACGATAGACACGCTCGACGTGGATGAGCCACCGAGAGAAGTGCAATGGACAATCATGCAGTACAGTTACTCATCATATACCTATCTCCCTCCCTCCCTCACTTTTTTCCCCCTGATTGTGGACTCACAATTCAACATAGGGAATTCACAGAGCACGAATTGCCAATGATTGCGCACTTGCGCATGCATTTTCCGAAGCAAATGAATATAAATGTTGTCCAGTGATGAGAAGTTTGAATTTCTCGTGCTGGAAGAATCAAAATTGTCTGTTGAGAGTTCAATCTTGGATGAAATTTCACATTTAAGGGGTTAGGTGGGACACAAGTTCGTTTAATATAGTTGACAACAGGGTTACAAGTAATGCATTGCTTTTTTTTAATGAATTGCCATTTTCATTACTTATTACAATGTAGTGTGTAGTGGACAAAATGTTAATTACCCATTACAATCTAGTGTGTAATGGAAATAATTTTCATTACCCATTAAAATGTAGTGTGTAATGGAAATAATTTTCATTACCCATTAAAATGTAGTGTGTAATGGAAAAAATTTTCATTACCCATTACAATGTAGTGTTTAATGGAAAAAATTTTCTTTACCCATTAAAATGTGGTGTGTAATGGAAAAAATTTGCATTACCCATTAAAATGTGGTGTGTAATGGAAAAAAATTGCATTACCCATTAAAATGTAGTGTGTAATGGAAAAAATTTTCATTACCCATTACAATGTAGTGTGTAATGGGAAAAATTTCTATTATCCAATAAAATATAGTGTGTAATGGAAAAAAAATGCATTACTCATTATAATGTAGTGTGTAATGGAAAACCTTTTCATTACGCATTACAATATAGTGTGTAATAGAAAAAATTTCCATTACCCATTAAAATGTAGTGTGTAATGGAAGAAAATTTCATGACCCATTACAATGTAGTGTGTAACAGTAACAAATTCCATTACCCATTTCAATGTAATGTGTAATGGACAAAACTTTGATTGCAATTTTGGGAATGGGAAAATATAGATGAATAAATTATTGCAATTTTGCATTACATTTTATTCATCTATATTTTTCCATTTCCAAAAATTGCAATCAAAGTTTTGTCCATGAAATGAACAATCCATCCAAAATGAATAGTTTTTGTATACTTTTTCGCAATTTTCAAATACATTATTGAAAATTGAAACACTTATTTCTTAAAATTGCAATCAAACATTGAAATTTTTTTTCAATATTGTAATGAAATTTAATATATAATATAGGGAATTTCAATAACAAGTATACGAACTCGAAATTAATATACATGGTATTGGAAAATTAACAATTTCATCTTAAATTTAATATTTGGATATTAAAATTAAAAGATGAACGTTGAAAATTCAAATCCCTGTATATTAAAATCGTTTCTATATGCTTTTTCGCATTTTTAAGATGCATTATTGGAAATTAATACACTTATTTTCCAAATTACAATCAATGTCAGCGGCCGTGCTAGTTGTCGCATCCACCGCTATGCGTCGCATGCGCTCGGACCTGTGTGCCCAGGCGAAATAGGCGTATGACCGTGTTATATACCGGTCGGCGAGCGTGCCCAATATACTTACCTGGCGCAGAGGTTATACCGTGATGATTAAGGCGGTTCCTCCAGGGCGAAGATCTTCCATTGCACTTTCGGTCGAGCTGACCCTTGCGCATATCCCTAATGTGGATATCTCGGGCGTACAATTTTAGTTGCACTGTAAGAAATTTTTGTATTAAATTAAATAAAAAAATATGAAGTTTTTATGCATATACAGGATACTAAATTTCATATACAATGTGTACAGTAATATTCCAATATAAGTATATGAAAAATGAAATAACTTCTTTAAATTTTAATTTACAAAAGAATATTAATTTTCATATCTTTTTTCATGATTCTGCTTTAAAAATCTATGTATCGGAATTTTAATATACGAACGGATATTAAAATTAAAAGAAGTTATTTGACTTTTCATATACTTATATTGGAATTTTAATATACGAACGTACATTAAAATTAATATATTGTATATGCACAAAAACTTCATATTTTTTTTATTAAATTTAATACAAAATTTTTTTACAGTGTGGTGAATAATTCACCCATGCAAATCCACTGCTACCATATGTTGTATCTTTTGATGTAGTCAGCACTGCAACACTAATTGCTCATCTGTATGCACATTGCTTGTCCCTTGAATACGACATCGCGCAAAAGGTCCTTCCTGAACATCATTTTATTCACCGAATCATCCCCGTTACGCCCATATATTTCGTGGGTCAAAATTGCCCCCGAGCTTGTGCGATATTTCCCAAGTGAATATGGCCTTCCGGACCCTTCTCGTCCGCACACGAGACTCAAATGACTCAAACTCAGAACCCCATCGAAGATTTTCGTCCTGGACGTGATTATCTGGGGAATCATGTGCGTGGTTGGCCAGTTGGTTTACAATTCGTCGGACAGACGTTTCCCCGCGATGGAAATAACGCAATGTCGAGATACGTGTGTCCGAATATGTGACAGAATGTTCGAGGGTCTTGGTATTCATTTTGGGGTTGGTCACGAAATTACTTGGCTCTGGCGTCGAAGATCGGAGTGAGAGAGATCAACGATACAGGGGGATGGAAAGAGAGACGAGATCGTAAGCTGTCCATTCGCATTATTATCAGAAACAGTAGACGAGAAATGGTGGATAGAGAAGCTTACACCCGAGCGACCCGTCCAAATTTGTCCTTGTATCTGTGTGTTAGTTAGGGCGATTTTTTTTTTCGACTTTTTTTAATTTTCATCCCTCCCCGCCTAAAATGCTGTTGCATATGTCTAAAAGAAACTACCCTGAAAGTTACAGCCCTTAATATTAATATTAAGTACTCGCCCTTCGCGTGAAAAGATTTCCCATCTAAAATACACGTAAATAAAAAACTTTTTTCTTCAAATTGCTATAACTCCACGGCATTTTATGCTATTATATTGTCCTTGGTCGCGACTTACGCAGAATTGAACGTTCTTCAAAAGTGTCCTGAGCAGCATAAGTGTAATTTACACTGGTGAGATGGTACGAGTCCCTAAAGTTGATTTTAACCCACACTACTCGTTTTTTTGCTGTTATTTTTGAAATGATCAGCGTTATCGAAAAATTGCAAAGGAAAGTTTTGTTGGAAATTTAATTTCCTACAAAAAAGGTCCTTTAGACCTACTTGAGAAAATTGATATTTCTTGAGACATTGAACCTTAATTTATTTGCGGTATAAAATTTTTACGGTTTATCGAACCAAAAGTTCTTAATTGTTGATATTCCATATCATTTCGCCACTAGTGATATGATATATGATATGGTGATATGATATAGAATATCAAAAAATTGAAACTTTTGGTTCAATAAACCATAAAAATTGTATACCAAAACCAAGTTAAGGTCCAATATCTCAAGAAATATCAATTTTCGCAAGTAGGTCTAAAGGACCTTTTCTGTAGGAAATTAAATTTCCAACAAAACTTTCCTTTGCAATTTTTCGATAACGTTGATAATTTCGAAAATAACAGCAAAAAAACGAGAAGTGTGGGTCAAAATCAACTTTAGTGACTCGTACCATCTCACCAGTGTAAATTACACTTACGCTGCTCAGGACACTTTTGAAGATCGTTCAATTCTGCGTAAATTGCGACCAAGGACAATATGATAGCATAAAATGCCGCGGAGTTATAGCAATTTGAAGAAAAAAGTTTTTTATTTACGTGTATTTTAGATGAGAAATCTTTTCACGCGAAGGGCGAGTACTTAATATTAATATTAAGGGCTGTAACTTTCAGGGTAGTTTCTTTCAGACATATGCAACAACATTTTAGGTGGGGAGTGAAAAAAATAAAAAAAGTTGAAAAAAAAATCGCCCTAGTGTGAGTGTGGAAAACCCCATATATGTCCATTCTGGAATAATTCCCAATCGATTATCCGCCCAGCGAAATTTCAGCGATATCGCATCCATTTTCTCTCCATTCTCATTTCACAATTTCCAACTGTTTCTATTTGCAAACGATGCAACTATTTTCTGAGGACTTTGCCAATGACAATTTCCCATCCTGGAAATTATCCACTGACGAGAACTCCAGAATTATCGTATGTGCATCTATTGTACTGGCCCAAAATAAAACGTTTTTTATTCTTATTTGATGAAAAGTTTTCACTTTGCTGTTTGATCAACACGTGCAAAATCGATGTGGGTCATTCCATGTCAAATCGACCAATAGTTTGAATTGACCCCTTTCAATTCAATTTCGATGAAATTTAGTCAGAATTTTTTAAAATATAAAACAAAGTTCTATCGAAGAAAAAAAATTGAAATTTTTTTTTCGAAAAATATGCAAAATTCAAAATTTCACCATTTTTCAATTTTTCATCTTTATTTTTTAAATACCTCGAAAACTATTATAGTTACGAAAGAATCGTTCTGGTTTCGTCTGAAAGAGTATACTTATGGCTACGAAAAAAAAATATATATATATATAAAAATTGAAAAATGATGAATTTTGAGAATTTTGAATTTTTAATCGTCAAAATCCACGATCAATATTAAATGTTTTGTTCAATTTTTATATATAATACCTTGTACGGATCTTAAAAGATCCTGAAATTTTCAGAATTGTTTTTTTTTAATTGGGATTTTTTAATTTTGGTAAGAGCATTTTTTTTACCTCTTAATTCATTAAAGTTAAGCAATCATGTAATTGTGTAATTTTGAGCAGTACAAATTTCAATTAATGCAATGACATGAGAATGTAAAAACAGAAACATAATTGAATTTGCGTTTTTATTTATTTGCTAAATCGCTTTAAGCGTAATATACATGTAATTGAGTTTATGAAATTTTTCGGAAATATATTCGGAAATTCGGAATTTTTTTTTTCGTAGCTCCAAGTCTTTTTAAGACGAACCCAGAATAATTTTTTCGTAACTACGTATAATAGGTTTCGAAATATTAAAAAAAATAAACTTGAACAATTGAGAAAATGGTGAAATTTTGAATTTTTCATAACTTTCGAAAAAAAAATTCTTCAATTTTTTTCCTTCTGTAGAACCCCGTTTTATGATGAAAGAAAACTTCTGACCAAATTTCATCATCGAAATTGAAAAGGGACGATTTCAACTATTGGTTGATTTGACATGGAATGACCCATGTCTATAGTTTGAACAGGAAAAACAATGGTTCTAAAAAATAAAACCAAGAATAAATAGTCTTTTGTAACAGTGTCCACACTCTTTTTTAGATTGATGCGTCGTAGAACAATTAATCAAATGTTAATCAAATGTTAATCAAATGGCAAATTTAAAAAAACCTATTGCAGTACCTCTAAAAAAAATCGTACGCTCTCCCTCTTCCACAGCACTCAATATAATAGTAAAGACTATCATTTCATCGAATACGAAGTAGATTTAAAAAAAAAAACGTTTCGTTTTGGGTCAGTCTAGTCTAGAATTATTTTTGGTAACTCGAAAGTTATCTTTTTGCAGAGAAATTTGGAAAATTCTCGGATAATTAATTCAGCTTTTTCAATTCGTCATCGAAGAGTAAATTTCCTACACTGAGAAAAAAATGTTTTGTTGAAAATGCAAAAATTTGTTTTACTCAACCAAATATTTGTTTCCGGAAGTTTTAGTTAAATCGGTTAAATCATTGCTTGAATGAGCAAAGTTTCAGTTCAATCGAATAAATATCTTTGTACCAAATAAATTGTGATTGAAAATACGAATTGTTTTTTTTTGTTACAGCTAAATTTATTTAGTAAAAATATACTAGAAATCAACAAAATGTGGTTAACCAAATCCATTTGTTGAATTAATTATGGTTTCATTATTTCAAACAAATTAATATTGGATCAACTAAATTTTTTTCAACTAAATGGATTTAGTTGTTTTAACTGAACTTTTTTCTCAGTGTATTTCCCAATGAGGACCCCGGGCAATAGAGGCTTCGTTTGAAAGGAATAATTTCGTTTCGTTTAGGCGCATCAACTGCGTTGATTCTCACTTTCTGTTTAACGAGCTTGCATCCTGAAAACACAGCGATCCCGATTTCGTTTTCGGTACGAGCATCGCGAATACGTGTTTACCATTCGCATACATCCGTTTCTCTCTGTCTATCTCTCCCTCGTTGGTGCATGCAACGACAAAAAGTAATTGGCGACCTGTGTACCTGTCGAATGAACAACGAAAAAAAAAAAGACGGCCCGATAGGGGCAAACGAGAATTGCAAAAAAGAAAAATTTGCCAAAAGCTTCGTGCACTCTTTGAATTCTTTGTGCCGATGCTCGCGGTCACGAGAAAAAGTTACATGTGGAAATATACACAGGACCGAGTGAACGTTGGCAAATATTGGGCACTGCGATTGATTCGAAAACGAACCGGAAATGAAGAATTCGTTCCTGCATCAAAACATGCGTTCTAAAAAAAAAAGGGCAAATTTCCCAAATGAACGAGAACTGATACCGATAGGGAAACAAAAAGAAGGGAAGAGCGCTTCAAGAGTTTAACGAAGAAACAGCTGAAAAACAAAAATTGACGCCGAACGCTCATACTTCAAAGAATTTCAGCAAAGAGCCCTCGCAGCCTGAAAAAAAGTATCCCATTTGTGGTAAAAAGCGTCAAAGGACCGTGTTCCGTGAAAGAAAAATGCCCCATTAGCTTTTTCCACGACGCACGATTAATTACTTCCCTCATAATCATCGTTGAATTTCCGTCATGCGCTCAACCTTTTTTTGGCCCTACAATGTTCTATTGACTTTGTCACATGCGAGTTTGAGAGAGGAGACAAAAAAGTCCACGTGGCGTGACGTTCGTTCGAGTACGAGAGAGGAGAGGAGAGGAGAGGAGAGGAGAAGAGAGGAGAGGAGAGGCTCTAGGAGAGGCTCTAGGAGATGAGAGGAGAGGCTCTAGGAGAGGAGAGAAGAGGCTCTAGGAGAGGAGAGAAGAGGCTCTCGGAGAGGAGAGGAGAGGCGAGGAGGAGAGGAGAGGAGAGGAGAGGAGCGGAGAGGCTCTAGGAGAGGCTCTAGGAGATGAGAGGAGAGGCTCTAGGAGAGGAGAGAAGAGGCTCTAGGAGAGGAGAGGCTCTAGGAGAGGAGAGGAGAGGAGAGGAGAGGAGAGGCGTGAAAAGGAGAGGAAAGGAGAGGAGAGGAGACGGAACGAGAGTAGAGGAGAGGACTGGAGAGGAGAGGAGAGGAAAGGAGAGGAGGGGAGAGGAGAGAGAGGGAGATGAAAAAGAGATAGAACATAGGACACTTAAATTGAATGCAAATAGACACTGCTGACCAATATTTAAACGGCTGGCATCGTGTCCAGTGTTCCGAACAGCTTTTCTTTTTTTTTCCCAACTCTCCTCTGTTTCCTCCACACGTTTATTTGCTCGGATTTGTAGCGCTCCCGGGTCAAGCGATCTCCTCTCGGGTTTCCATCGGCCAAAATTGATCGAACAGGAAAGATCATTCTTTTCACAAAATCAAAATAAAAGTCTGATGAGGTAGAATGAAACTCTTTGAAGATGAGAGATCTCTACTTTAAAATTACGACTAAAGATCTTGATTCTTCATGAAAATATTTTTCAACTTTTTTTTCGCATGAAAAACTTGTGGGACCTTCGATTTCGTTTTTTAAAAAGTTTCGTACGATTTTTTTTCCCAAAAATATTCAATTAAAAAAAAAAAAACCACCATATTTATAAAATGTATCGTAACTCTGAAACTACTGGGTTTTCGAAAAATCACTGAGAGGGTAAAAAGTTGCATATAATTATTTTGGATTCAGTGAAATTTTTTCGGAATTTTTTTTCGACATTTTTTTTCGCCAATTTTTCCTGGCAAGGAGATATTTCATTATCTTGAACAATCGGGTCTCTTACTTAATCTACACGGTTTTTTCGTTGAAAACGCCGTGTAGATGAGGTTTTTCGATGAAAAAGCCGTGTAGATGAGGTTAGAGACCGGATTATTTGAGATTAAAAAATATCTCGTTGGCGGGAAAAATTTTTGAAAAAAAAAAAAATTTTGAAAAAAAAATTCTGAAAAAATGTCATTGAATCCAGAATGATTGTATGCAACTTTTTACCGTGTTAATGATTTCACGAAAAACCAGTAGTTTTAGAGTCACGCTACATTTTATAAATATGGTCGTTTTTTACAAAAAATTGAATATTTTTGCAAAAAACAAAATCGTACGGATCTTAAAAAAAAACTAAATTGAAGCTTATAATCCCCCCCACAAGTTTTTCACACAAAAAACAGTTTAAAAAAATTTGCATAGATCGTGCACCGGAACTTCAACCCCAAAAAAAAAACCAAAAAACGACCATGTTTCAAAGAGCATACCGGGTTAAAAAAAAAGTCGAACATTTTTTTTTGAAAAAGCGAAATGAAGCTAAATATGTCCCTTTTGAAACACCGCTTGTCGAATTGAAATATCTTCATTTTTAAAAGAGCAGGGAAACTTTTTGTGTGGCGCGGAATCGGAGCGAGTGTTTCCAAACTTTTGGACCGAAGTATATTTTTGAAACAAAACCTGCTTCAACTTCTTCTAATCAACTAAAAAAAATTATTTCACGAAAAAAAACAATCAGTAAGAATTCTGAATAATAAAATGAAAAATAATCAACATTTTTTACAAAACAATCCATCAATTTATTCTCATTAATAAATCAGTATTTATATCTTTTATAAACAAAAAAATCTTCACCTTTTAATCAATTTTAAAAAATTAGACTCTCACGAGAGAGCCGGATCGGGAAGTCTGGTTTCAGATTACACGAATGAAAAAATTTGCAAAATTTTTTTGGACGTTTCACCCCATTCAAAAGAACATTTCCTGAATGCCATTTTTAAATCGAATCGCTCGGAGACACTGGTGAAATTAATCTGGAATGCCTTATAGACGTATATATCTATATATATATATACATGCCCATAGCGTATTTGAATCATTAACGTTCGCTCAGCGTTAATTTTCGGTAGAGGCTGCCTCCCGCGGCCTCGTTCAATTTTAATTAAAGTGCTGAAATTCAATTAAGAGCCGGAGCGGCGCGCGCTGGCGCGTTTATCCCGGCGTCGTCGTCGCGCATTAACGGTTCATAGGGCGTCGTTCAGCATTTCGCGCCTCCGCCATTTACCCGCGTTACAACTTCCGGTATGCGAGGATAAACGTTTTTCATTTTTTTTCGCCTCCAACCAAAGTAAAGATTTCTCCGCTTTTTTTCCCCTATCTTTGCGCACTTTTTCTCTATCGAAACTTTTACCCTCTCATCCTTCTTATCCTTTTCTCATGGAAAAGTTCATCGAGAGGAGAGGAACAAAAAAAAGTGGCAAAAATCGGATTGAAAGTTAACTCTTTTTTCGAAAAGTTAGTGTGAAAAAAGGTGGTGAATTGTACAGTTTTTGACGGGAGAGAAGAAAAAAGGTTAAGGAGGTAGAGAAGGAGAGAAGGAGGGGGGGGGGAGTGATGGGCCAGCGTTTTAATTACTTAATAAACTGAGATGAGCGGTTTACGAGTGCATATATATATATATATATATATATATATATATATATATATATATATATATATGGGCACATGTATGTAGAACGTCCAAAGGGAGGAGAAAGATTTACGAGGCAACGACAGAGACGAGGTTAACTCCTGTCTCCTCCACTTTACCGCACTCTTTAACCTCACATATATGCATGCATTTCTCTCTCTCGCTCTCCCTCTCTCCATTTTTTTCTCTTTCAAGCTCTCGCTCATGCACACTCAGTGGGTCAAGAGCCCTCTCGTCCTCTCCATTTCGTTTATGTCGACGAAACGCTGTGCGTACTTGAGGTGGAAAAGAATTTTTTAATTCCGTTACTGTTCCACAGCGAGCGACTGAAACACGCGCTCCCGAAGCCGCGGGCATGCCGAATACAAAAACGAGTGAGTTTCCCAACATACGGGGGATGAAAAGGGTCAAAGGAGACAGAAGTGAGACACAGAGAGGGGTCATTCCATGTCAAATGGACCAATAGTTGCACCCAGAAAAAATGTCTAGTACATTTAAGGAAGTTCATCTGGTACACGATTTTCAATACAGATGTTGATAAAAAAAATCAGAATATAGTTATTACTATCTAAAAAGTCATCAGTTGAAATTTCAAGACCCGAGGATACCTTGTTCGTGAGAAATAAATAGAAATGTAATTCCTATATAACACGGGCTCTTATGGGATTCCGTCTATAAATATTAAATTCACAATCATTACAATATACAGATTTTAACGGAAATTTAAGAAATTATGAAAAAGTATCTAAGGAACATTTTTAGAGCTTCATAAAATCGATTAGGTACTTGTCAGATTAATAATAAATTAATTAGTCTCGAAAATGCTGATTATTTTGAGGTTAAGCATTGTCAATGACTGCGCAAGTCACCGCTTATTTTGAGGTTAAGCATTGCCATTTTTCTTTTGACTCACTTGGTACCAGATGAACCTCCTTAACTAAATCCTAGTCAAGCCAAATAAATTTGTTTAGTTGTAGGCCTGCCTAATACAACTCTATTCATGTCTACGAATTTTTTTTTTTTTTTTAATGACCTACTAGGAAAATATATTGCGATCTAATAATTTTTTATTTAATATTAATAAATATTATTTCAAACTGAACAAATATGTATTTAAATGAAATAATTTTTTTTTTATATTTACACAATATGTATTTTTAAACATTTCAATCTTTGATTGTATAGCTACACACATCAAGTCAACAATTTCGTAAAGCTTCGTCTTTTCTTTAACAGAAGGGAAAAGAAAAAGGACCCTTTTTTATGGGAATCCTTTTCGGGGATTCGACCATCTTGCGTTTTGCCGCAATGTTCAATGTATTTGATATCCATACTGAAAAATAAGGATATCAAACATAGACGAGCTTGGAAAGGATATAGGCGTCGAGAGTCAGGTTCGCTTGTGCGAGAGGCAGCCACCTGGCGGATTTTTGGGGTACTGACAAATCTGCAGATATGATCGGATGAGATTACGGGTGAATAGGTATCTAGTAACAACGAATAGAATTTTTCTTCAACGCCTGTTTCTCGATGACAGGGAATTCAAATAAATAAATATAGTGGGAATAAATATCGCCCAAAATTGGATGGAAAGAAAATTTTCTTTAAAGTAACTAAAAAATAATCAAATAAACGATTATAGTACCTACGTCTAGATCTTTTTTCTGGATGTGGAATCGACCTCTTTCAATTTCGATGACATTTCATCAGAAGTTCTCTTTCATCATAAAACAAAGTTCTACCAAAGGAAAAAAAATAATTTTTTTTTTCGAAAGTTATGCAAAATTTTACCATTTTTTTTTAAATTTTTCAAGTTTATTTTTTAAATATCTCGAAAACTATTATAGTTACGGAGAAATCGTTCTGAGTTCGTCTTGAAGAGTATACTTGGGAATACGAAAAAAAATATATACTGAAATTTTTTTTTGAAAAATGATGAATTTGGTTGTTTTAATTTTTTGATATCGTGAACATCCACGATCAACATTTAATTTTTGGTTCCATTTTTGTTATGTAGGTAATACTTTGTTTTGAACTTAAAAGATACTGAAATTTTCAGAAAGATGTTCTTTTTTTCTCAAAAATATGAATTTTTCAATTTTGGTAAAAAAAAAAAAATTGTTTTACCAAAAATCAAAAATTCATATTTTTTAAAAAACAAAAAACAATTCTGAACATTTCAGGATCTTTTACGATCAGTACAAAATATTATACAAAAAAATGGAACAAAAAATTTAATCCTGAACATGGATTTTCACGATTTTAAAAACATCAAAATTCCCCAAATTCATCATTTTTCAAAAAAAATTTTCAGAATATTTCTTTTTCGTAGCCCCAAGTATACTCTCGATTACGAACCCAGAACGATTTTTTCATAACTCTAATGGTTTTCGAGATATTAAAAAAAATAAACTTGAAAAATTAAAAAAACGGTGGAATTTTGAATTTTGCATAACTTTCGAAAAAAAAAAAAATTATTTTTTTCCTTTCGGTACAACTTCGTTTTATCATAAAAGAAAACTTCTGACCAAATTCCATCGAAATTGAAATCCCTCCATTCCAACTACAGGTCGATTTGACATGGAATGACTCACAGAGAGAATTCAACTCAAACCTCCCTCTCTCTCTCTCTGTAACTCTCTTTCTGTGTGGCATTATCCTCGCGTCTCGACATTCAAACCGTACAAGAGTCCAACGATCGTTCTCCACACGTATGACCTACCCTCCCTTTTCGCAGACCCACACACATTTGCATCCCTTCGCCCCTTAATTCCCGCGGTTCACGCACTTTTATCAGTCGCATGAAAAGAGAGCGTAAATAGAGTTCACAGGGAAAAGAAACGAGACATTTATCCCACCGAGAGATACGGTTGAAAAAAGGGGGCCCTTAAATTCGTCATTCGCATCTTCGCGAGGCCTTTACTTTCAACGAGCCCTCTCTCTCTCTCTCAGGAACGATTGAGAAAGGGCCAAGGGCTCGATGGGTATTTTCAACGTCGTTATTTCTCTTGGGTTTTACGGTCGGCCCTAACTTCTCTCGTCCTTAACTCGTTAATTAAGGCTGCTCCAGCAAGCAGTAGACGTTCCCGAGTCTCTGTGTTAGAGGGTTCAGGGTTGGTGTCTGTTGGTGTGTTTTTGCACGAAGACAAGCGAATGACGTGTCTCTTCACCGCCTTAACCGCACTCCCTCGTGTGTAACTCCAACGCCCAGAGCCAGAAGCCCTCCCAGGACGGAGTTTTAATAACATTACCCGCAATAATACTATCTTGGAGTCTCTCTCTCTGTCTGCCTTCTCCTTGGCTCAAAAGCCCGAAAGTCGTCTGTGATATCAAAGATCCTCCCTCGAGCAATAGAGCATACTCGCGCACCTCGTCTTCAACTCTCCGTGCTTCAACCCTCAAAACGATAGCCCTTCGGGTTAATCTTGAAGGAACGAGCCGCTCAATTCGTCGCAATGAAAAATGGGGCTGCATTCCCCAAACCCTAAAAATTTGGCTACCCCAATGGAAGCTTCAGATCTAGGAGCAAGAAGAGCAAAAAATGGGGCTGCATTCCCCAAACCCTAAAACAATTGGCTACCCCAATGGAAGCTTCAGATTTAGGAGCAAGAAGAGCAAAAAATGGGGCTGCATTCCTCAAACCCTAAAACAATTGGCTACCCCAATGGAAGCTTCAGATCTAGGAGCAAGAAGAGCAAAAAATGGGGCTGCATTCCCCAAACCCTAAAACAATTGGCTACCCCAATGGAAACTTCAGATCTAGGAGCAAGAAGCGCAAAAAATGGGGCTGCATTCCCCAAACCCTAAAACAATTGGCTACCCCAATGAAAGCTCCAGATTTAGGAGCAAGAAGACCAAAAAATGGGGCTGCGTTCCCCAAACCCTAAAACAATTGGCTACCCCAATGGAAGCTTCAGATCTAGGAGCAAGAAGAGCAAAAAATGGGGCTGCATTCCCCAAACCCTAAAACAATTGGCTACCCCAATGGGAACTTCGGATCTAGGAACAAG
This sequence comes from Alloplasta piceator, assembly GCA_946863875.1. Classification (NCBI taxonomy): domain Eukaryota; kingdom Metazoa; phylum Arthropoda; class Insecta; order Hymenoptera; family Ichneumonidae; genus Alloplasta; species Alloplasta piceator. The sequence continues at coordinate 7,706,411 of OX333073.1, read as the reverse complement.
AAGAGCAAAAATGGGGCTGCATTCCCCAAACCCTAAAACAATTGGCTACCCCAATGGAAGCTTCAGATCTAGGAGCAAGAAGAGCAAAAAATGGGGCTGCATTCTCCAAACCCTTAAACAATTGGCTACCCCAATGGAAACTTCAGATCTAGGAGCAAGAAGAGCAAAAAATGGGGCTGCATTCCCCAAACCCTAAAACAATTGGCTACCCCAATGGAAGCTTCAGATCTAGGAGCAAGAAGAACTCGTCACGTTTTCACGGTCCAACTTTCCTGGCAGCATCCACAAAATTCTACATACGCCGCGCGGTGATTCAAGGGTTGGAGAACGAAATTTTTGTCCCTGGAATCTAGAGGCCTCTTTTCACCCCTAAAACCTCTGAATCTCAATGTGGTGCGCAGGGCTGAAGTGGGGCTCGAGGTATGCTCACCGGAATTGAATCGAAATTTTCGCCTCTCGCAGTATTTGCCAAGTAAACATACTGTTTCATCCGGTGCAAATGTTCGCCACCCTCCAACTCCTCCTGGATAGTAAAATCCTCGTAGTTTCACTCAGGACATCTACTCCAACGTATGTGTGTCGTCATCAGCACCGAGTGGCTTCTACTTCCGCTCTTCTGGTTCCACGTAGATCCATGTAGATCTATATAGATCTCGCTCTGTATACATGTAGGAGAGAGTTTCCTCCGTGGCTTCATGATTGCCCTTAGCATCGTCTTCTCCCTCATATTATACGCCAGGGGCGACAGTCTTTGCTCCCCATCATATCTCAGCTTCGACGTTATACATTCCGAGTGCCTGAGTAATAAAGATAAACAGGATTGTGAATGAGGAAAGCCGCGGGATCCAACGTCGCCTATATCTTCATGTTCTTGCAGTTTGTCTTCGGGTGTACATTTCACAATTATTTATACATACACTCTCGTCCAAAAGTTTGGAAACACTCGAACCAATTCCGCGCCGCACAAAAAGTTTCATTGCTCCTTCAAAAATGAAGATATTTCAATTTAATGAGCGGCCTTTCAAAGGGGACATATTCAGCTTCATTTCGCTTTTTCCAAACATTTTTTTTATTTTTTTTTTTAGTCCGGTACGCCCTTTGAAACATGGACGTTTTTTTTTTTGGCTTTTTTGGCGTTGAAATTTTGGTGCACGATCCATGAAATTTTTTTTTACGGTTTTTGGTATATAAAAGTTGTGGGGGGAGTATAAGCTTCATTTTCGTTTTTTAAAAAGTTTCGTACGATTTTTTCTCACAAAAATATTCAATTTTTCGTTAAAAAACGACCATATTTATAAAATGTAGCGTAACTCCAACATTCCTGGGTTTTCGTGAAATAACTAAGATAGTAAAACGTTGCATACAATTATTTTGATTTCAATGAAATTTTTTCAGAATTTCTTATGAAATGTTTTATTTTCAAGAATATCAACAGTACAAATTTTCGAAAAAAAATTCTGAAAAAATTTTATTGTATAGAGAATAATAATATGCAACTTTTTACCCTCTTAATGATTTCACAAAAAACCTAGTAGTTTAAGAGTTACGCTACATTTTATAAATATGGTCGTTTTTGGCAAAAAATTGAATATTTTTGCGAAAAAAAATCGAACGAAACTTTTTGTGAACCGAAATTGAAGCTTATACGCGCCCTCACAAGTTTCTTATACGAAAAACAGTTTTAAAAATTTTTCATGGATTTAGCGCCAAAATTTCAGCACAAAAAAAGTCAAAAAACGACCATGCTGCAAAGGACGTACCAGGTTCAAAAAAAATCGAAACATTTTTTGGAAAAAAAGCGAAATGAAGCTGAATATGTCCTTTTTGAAACGCCGCTTGTTGAATTTAAATATCTTCATTTTTGAAAGAGCAGTGCATTTTTTTGGGCGGCGCGGAATCAGGACGAGTGTTTCCAAACTTTTGGACGGGACTGTAATTTGTGTAACATTCTTAGTCCTCTGTATTATTCGGAATGGGACCGAGAGGCTGAGAGACGTCTGTGCCCAAGCTTCAGTTTTGACACAACGTAAGTAACATTGGATAAAGAGGTGAAAGCTCCTCGTCGAAAGGATCATACGAGTGACGTTATCACTCCGTTCGAATGGAGAAAGGATGTCAGCTGCCACGAGAAGATAAACATTCAAACTTCCTCGGGCTTCACGAATACAGTCGTCCAATATATTCAATGTGCTTGTAACACGTCAACATTATACATTGGCACGAATTTAAAAAAAAAAGGTACACGAGGCCCATTACTCTCTGTTCACCTACGTTGAGACTTTACAACAGATGTCCAGCAGCGATAATGCAGTTTTAGAAAAATTTATTTAGCAGGAATAACAATGAAAATTAATAAAAATTGATCACTGGTTATCGATTTCGAGAAACTGATTCATGGACTTCGTGAATATCTTTAATTTGGCGTGAACTTTTATTTACTCTTCCATTTTTTGTCCTTTTTTGTCCTTCTTGCGAGTTATCTAGAATCACATGGAATTTTTTCAATCCGCTCTCACTAAAATAAGCCTAAAGCTACAGAGAACCATAATCTACATTTTAGAAAATCGATTTTTTTAATTCTGAACGTTCGACCTTGAAGGGCATCACCAACTTAATGCACGAAAACTTTGTGGGGTGGAAAATGATGTACATCAATTTTTGTGGGGTGAAAAATGATGTACATACATTTTTGTGGGGTGGAAAACGATATACATTGATTTTTGTGGGGTTAAAAATGATGTACATCAATTTTTGTGGGGTGGAAAATGATGTACATAAATTTTTGTGGGGTGGGCAATGATGTACATTAATTTTTGTGAGATGGAAAATGATGTATATCAAATTTTTGTGGGGTGGGAAATGCTGTTCATTAATTTTTGTGAGGTAGAAAATGATGTAAATCAATTTTTGTGGGGTGAAAAATGCTGTTCATCAAATTTGTGGGGTGGACAATGACGTACATCAATTTTTGTGGGGTGGGCAATGATGTACGTTAATTTTTGTGAGGTGGAAAACGATGCAAATCAATTTTTGTGGGGTGGACATTGATGTACATCAATTTTTATTCGGTGAGCAATGATGTACGTTATTTTCGTGAGGTGGAAAATGATGTAAACTAATTTTTGTGGGGTGAAAAATGCTGTTCATCAAATTTGTGGGGTGGACAATGACGTACATCAATTTTTGTGGGGTGGGCAATGATGTACGTTAATTTTTGTGAGGTGGAAAATGATGCAAATCAATTTTTGTGGGGTGGACAATGATGTACATCAATTTTTGTTCGGTGAGCAATGATGTACGTTATTTTTGTGAGGTGGAAAATGATGTAAACTAATTTTTGTGGGGTGTAAAATGATGTGAATCAATTTTTGTGGGGTGAAAAATGCTGTTCATCAAATTTGTGGGGTGGACAATGACGTACATCAATTTTTGTGGGGTGGGCAATGATGTACGTTAATTTTTGTGAGGTGGAAAATGATGCAAATCAATTTTTGTGGGGTGGACAATGATGCACATCAATTTTCGTGGGGTGGGCAATGATGTACGTTAATTTTGGTGAGTTGGAAAATGATGTAAACCAATTTTTGTGGGGTGGACAATGATGTACATCAATTTTTGTGGGGTGGACAATGATGTAAATCAATTTTTGTGGGGTGGACAATGATGTACAACAGCACACACTCTTGCTGGCCTCACTTTATAGTAACACACCTTCGCTCGTGGAACGAACGAACTTGTTATACCCTCGACCAGCGACTAATTGTCGAATTATAACACGAGAGCGAGAAACGTGGCGGAGAGCTTTGGGGAGTTTTCGTCGGTGACCTGGAAACAGAGGTCTAACAATTGCCAGCGAAGCTTCTATAGCTCGCACTCGGCAATTCCTCCATTGCCACTATTACCTTTCTCTTCTCTTCCTCTTGGTCTCCCTTTCATTCGTTCCCTAACGAATGAATATATACTCTCCCTCTCTTCCCGCGGACACGTTCAGCGGTTCTCTTTCACCTCTGCAGGGTCGTTTTTCCTCGCGCGGAGGAAAACCAGCGTTGCGCGTTTTCCACCGCAGCGAGGCTCTCCATTCAACGGACCATTATTCGGGGTGGAGAAACGCGCCGACTATTTTATCGAGTATTGGCGGAGGACGAGTGAAAGGGACGCGGAAGGTGTAAACCGCACGAATGTGAAAGACTGGCCGCGATCCAGAGAGGTTTATCTCTCACCGATAAAATTGATTAACGCGCTGAGGCTCCCCGTTCAATCTATATCTATATATATATATATATATAGATATATGTACAACAGCCTACACGTTATACGTTACGTTCTCTCTTTCTTCCTGTATAACCATTATTAATGACGAATGCTTCGGCCCTCGCGAGAATAAATATCGGTTTTCCTCTGAAAGCTACTTCAGTGCCTGCTTCCTTGCGACTATGGGGAAATATTCCTACGTAAGACTTTGTGGAGGCAATTTGGAATACGGCAAATTCGATGCAAAATTTTCATTTGATACAATCATTTGGAACATGACCTTGGATCACTCTGAAATTGAAAAATGAAAATTCTTTTCCACTTGCAATCAAATCAAATCACTTGAAGCGTATGCTTGGATTTTAAGGGTCATTTTCCTGAACTGTCGATACATTTTTTGACCATATATGACATATTTTTCAAATTTCATTACCATTTAATTTAATTTAGTAGAATAGTGACTTATCTTGCACAGAAATAGTGACATAATAGTGACTTTTTCGTCTAAATAAGTTATAGGCATTTCAAATTTCGCAATTTTAAGGTTTTTCAGAATGGACCTAAAATTGAGCAAAAATGTTTTTGATGAAAATTCATAAAAATTTTGATTTTCTGAAAAAAACTATTGGTAGGTTCGTGTTCAAGGGGACAAACTATATCGATATAAGGTTTGAGAACAAACAAATTTTTTTTCTTACCATTTTGGCTCAAATTGAATATGTCCACTAAAATATGTGTAATTTTTTTTTCTATTCAAAATTTTTGGTCCGAATTGCGTTTATTTTCTTCGTAATCCTTGAAGCTTCAAAACTCTGCTTTGTTCATCCGATTATGATGATTCTTCGAATTTTGTCCCCTATTCTAACCGGCACCTCTATTCCAACCACTTCTGAGCTCTGGAATAGTGCCAATAGTGACCACATTTCTAAAATAGTGAGATAAATGACACGATTATGAAATAGTGACAATAGTGACTCACTGGCGACCCCCGGTTTTTATATCCACAACTATTCCTCGATTGAACATGCCAAATGGTTTTGTAATTGAAATTACGTTGGTAGCCGTTACATCAGGAAACTGTTGGGTAATGGCTTGCAATCCTTTTCGCGACATTTTGTATTATTGTCGAGGACCAAAAACTCATCGAATACCATTCTGGAGGATTTCAACGATATGCGGAAATGCGACAACTGCCGGGAATAGTTTCTGCCATGGGGACATAGAAACGGAGAGGGAAAGGGAGAGAGTGGGGTCGATTATTCTGATGGCAAAATTCGAGCAGCGTAGAACTTTGGGGAACCGCTGTCATTCCCCATATATATATATATGTATATATAGTTTTGACTGGCTATTCTGGCTGGTATACAGCTGGCAAACCCAAATGATTCGCGCACGTATTGCACCGGGGAGGTTGCGAAGGTACGTGACGATCAGGAGCGTTGATCTCTCGACGGGTCCTTTTATACATCCATAGACCGCAACACATCGATCGTTACTTTGGCCGTGTGCAGACTGGCCGATTGGACTCCGATGATGGTCGAAATATACAGCAGATGCGTGCACCAAAATGGCCATCAATGATGCTGCGGTCGAACGTTGATGTCCGAGCCACGAAGGAAAGAAACACGAGTTCGACATCGCTGCCAAAAGCTCACAAAACAAACAATTCCACCTCTCCATTCGCATTTTCGTTGGGGAAAGGGTTGTGATTTATTATTTATGCTTGGTTTCTTCTCGTTATGCAACGAATGCAGCGTTTACTCCGATTTTCTCGTCGGACGAACCGAAATATCAGGCAATCACCGGAGGCAACATAGAATTCATGCAAAGTGAGCTTTTATACTGCGTCCTTTGGTTCCGCGTGTCCATTACTCCATGTAGGATCTGTTTGTTCGATCGGGATGAACCGTATTGCCCGGGGGCGTATAACGGAAGTGAGAGAGGGAGAGAGAGAGAGGAAGCATGCCGAACGTGGATACGACCGAAACTCGTTGTCCGAAATTCCGCGTGGTTGGATTATCGTGGTTTTGGGCTTGTGGCGAAATAACGTGGGCCTAACCCTGTGGCTAGATAAAGGTAGGTGTTGGTTTCAGCTGCGTTTTACCACTAATATCCAGACCCAACGTTCTTACGTGTATTTTCCGAATCTGGAAACGCCATCACCCCCGCACGGAACATTGGAGCCATGGGACGTCCAATATTCATACATGGTGGATGAAAGTTCCATCCCAGGGACGTCCATGAGTATTCCTCAAACTTCTAAAAGAAGTGCGAAACGGCACCTGTTCTATGTACTGGGAACGTCCCGTATACGTACCCTGAGACGGTTTTTAGACGGACTAGATCCCAAAACTTACGTATTCAAGACGAATAAACCAGTGATCCGAAAGATGTCCAATGATCATCTATTATACGTCCCTTAATTTAAACAATTCAATCGTTATTAATTAGACATTAGTAATTGATTATAAACTTTATTATACTGTTTATATAATACTCGGGGTCTATAAGATATCCATATTTTACAGAAAAAAAGGAAAAAAAAATAGTTTTCGATTTTTCACCGTACGGTCACCCATCCGAGTATTGGATTTAAGGAATGCTGCTTAACTTTTCTAATCTCCTACCTACCTACATACCTATCTACCTACACTAACTTGACTTATGATAAATTTTTGCATGCAAAAACCTTATACGATGTAATTTGCTGATATACTTATATATCTCTGTCTCACAGGCCTTAAATAATGTATAATCAGTAATGAAATTTATAATTAATAAACAATATGTAATTAATAGCGTTTAAATTAAGGGACGCATAATATATGATCATTAGACATCTTTTGCAACATTGGTATTCGTCTTAAATACGTACATTAAACGTCACTTTATGGGGTTTATAGGTACGTCTAAAAACTATCTAAGGGTACGTATACGAGACGTTTTCAGCACATAGATCGCGGCCGTTTCGCATCTCCGTTAGTGGTTTAAGGAATGTCCATGGACTTTCCCAGAATGAAATTTTCATCCAACATATATGATTATTGGACGTCCCCTGGCTGTTAGGTTAAGCGCGGAATATATTTACAGCTCCAAAAAGATGTGTCGTGGACATAGAATAAACTTCCGCGTTATCCTTCCATAGACGTAATTTGTACGTATATAAGACGGTCTAGGGGCGTATCCATATCGTAGCTGCTCGAAATACTTAAATGTACATCTAAAGGCCGAATGCTTTTGATTGGACATAACGCGATGGATCACACAGGACGTATATTGTATATCCACGACACGTACTATTTCTTGAGCTACAAATATACGCAACACGGCCATCCATGGTATGTCCATAGGTAGACATTCAATAGCTTTTAATTCAGGATAGAAATTGGAAATCTATTGGACGTTCTAGGTTCACGTCTATATGAAATCCTACATGGAACATCCGATAAGCGTTCAATTAACGTCCTCCAAATATGATTTTCTTTTACGAACCTGGAACGTTCAATGGATGTTCAATTACTATCCTGAATTGAAAGCTTTTTAATGTCTACCTATGGACATACCATGGATGGCCGTGTTGTGTATATTTGTAGCCCAAGAAATGGTACGGGTTGTGGACATACAATATACGTCCTGTGTGATCCATAGTATTTTGTCCAATCAAAAGTATACCATGGATGTTCAATGTATGTCCGCATTACGTCCATCGTGAATGTAGACGTGTTAAGGATCTTTGGATGATCGATGGACGTCCAATGGACACTCGGTTCCGTGTGGGGCATTTAATCCCTCTGAGGATGACGTTAAAGAGCATCGACGGCTTGATGCTAACTTCAATTCTGCGCCAGTACCATTGTTTCTGTGTAACCTTAAGGTAGTTCCCTCGTGACAACCTCAACAAAAAGTTACACAACATGTGCATATTTATATGGTTGATGATTATTTCCACTTATAACCGTTTGGGTTCTAATGGTTGTTTCTTGGAAACTAGACGGTGAATCATCCTGATTTTTGTTCACGTCATTCGTGACATCCCGTTCGAGCTTCCCTCAGTTTTTTGTCAACTTCGCAATTTTCGTTTTGACGGTAGAATCAATAATGTACCTGTGCACTATGCATTTCCGATGCCTTACGTGTAAATTGTGCCAACTTTGAGTGTGAATATCTCGGGTTCGGGACCGTCAAATTTATTTAAACTGCACAGATGTTTGGGTAACGTATCAAATAACCTCTATGCCGAATTTCAACCATTTCTTAACTAATCGACCTCATGGAGGAAACCGCTGGATCACAATTTTAATTCAATCGAATACACAGGATCGTTTCACACAAAGTTTAGAGAACAATAATAAATCACAATACAATTCGGCGGAACTTTGTCCGCCTCAACTTGTTCAATTTGGCTCATTCTCCATTTTTCTGTTTCAGTGATAAATGGTTTGAGAAAAAAAAAGTCGATAACCGCCAAATGGGTGACAAATTATTGGGGCTTTTTTTGCAAGGTATCCGAGCCAACTCGAGCAAATAACAGATTGAGAGAAATATCCTCGCGTTCTTTGCTTGTTTCTCCTCCCTTTAATCACTCATACCCGGCGGCACCATCCGCGTCTCCTTTGAAGTTGGCCTGGCATATAACGGGCGTTGGCAAAGTACGATAATGAAAATAAATTGTTCGTTGTCTCTAACCTCCATTTTCCTCCATCTCTCTTTCCCTCCATAAGATCCAAGAATCTCTTCTCCTATTTGATCTTGGCTAAATCGAGGAGACAGGGGCGTTTGAACGCTGTCAGACGCTTGTATATGAGACATTCCACGGCACTTCGATCAAAATCTTGTCTTGATAATGTCGATTTTCCTCTACATTTTTTATATCAAAAAACGCATTGAAAAAAAGTTCCTAAATTTTTTCAGAATTTTTTTAACGCTTTTTTTTTAGGGACCACTTTGTAAAATCTGAAAAAATTAAGAATAATCTAATAATATATAAGAAAATTGTTGGGCTCCGTTCCAAAATGGAGATTTTGATACTCTGTGGGTAAAATTTGGAAAATTCTTTTTGATCGAATTGTCGTGGAATGCCTCATATATAAACGTCGATGAGACGCGAAAAAAAGGGCGTACGCTTCGTGTAAAGAGGCGAACCTTAAGGTCCTTTTTATGGTCGCAGATGAGACAACGCACGCACCATCCCCTTTTGGCCATTGGGGTATTACCTAACTACAACTATACGAGAGTGAGAGCGAGAGTGTTGCGAATAATGGGGGAAGAGAGGGTTGGTAGAACGTTGGCGGTGAAGCCCCGAAGGGTTTCGCCCCCGACGCACATCTATATATATGCATACACAGAGAGGAGAGACCTGGATGAAATTCCTCACGCGTAACTCCGGACCCTCGAGGGCGCAAGAAGGGTGGAGGAGCGCTTTGGAAGACAAGGCTCGGGGGGTGATACGAGAGGTATAGTTGGCGAGGGGGGGGGGGGGGGTGAGTCGGATGAGGTCTCGACGACGCTTTCTCATTCGGAGAGGGTCGATGGAGGCTCCGCGAGACAACATTCGCTTCTGGTACACTTGAAGCGACGAGCCGAGTTAGATTCCGGTAGTCCTCCTGTATAGCCATGCATAGTACATACGATTTATACATATGGGTCGTTCCATGTCAAATCGACCAATAGTTGAAATCGACCCCTCTCAATTTCGATGAAATTTGGTCAGAAGTTTTCTTTTATCACAGAACGAAGTTCTACTGAAGGAAAAAAATTACACATTTTTTTTTTTTTCGAAAGTTATGCCAAAAAATTTAACAATTGTTTCAATTTTTCAAGTTTTTTTTTTTAATATCGCGAAAACTGTTATAGTTACGAGAAAATCGTTCTGGGTTCGTCTTAAAGAGTATACTTGGGGCTACGGAAAAAAAAATATTTCGAAAATTTTTTGAAAAATGATAGATTTAGAGAATTTTCAATTTTTAAAAATCGTGAAAATCCACGATCAACATTAAATTTTTGGTTTAATGTTTTTATATAATACTTTGTACTGATCTTAAAAGATCCTGAAATTTTCAGAACTGTGTCTGTTTTTTCAAAAATCCGAATTTTTCAATTTTGGTAAAACGAATGTTTTTTTAAGTAAAGTTGAGCAATCATGCGATTTTCTACTGCTCAAAATTACAATATATGACGATACATATATATGAGTCATTCCATGTCAAATCGATCAATAATTGGAATAGACCCGTTTCAATTTCGATGAAATTTGGTCAGAAGCCTTATTTTATGATTAAACAAAATTCTACTAAAGGAAAAAACTGTAAAAAAAAATTTTCGTTAGTTATGCAAACAAATTTCACAATTTTTTTAATTTTCCAAGTTTATTTTTTAAATATCTCGAAAACTATTATAATTACGAAAAAATCGTTCCAAATTCGTCTGAAAGAGTATACTTGGTCGAACGAAAAAAAAAAATATTACGAACAAAAATTTTGACAAATGATGAACTTGGAGAATTTCGAATTTTTAAAATTCGTGAAAATCCACGATCAACATCAAATTTTTGGTTCAATTTTTTTTATATAATACCTTGTACTGATCTTAAAAGATACTAAAATTTTTAGAATTGCGTTTTTTATTTTATCAAAAATATGAATTTTTTAATTTTGGTAGAATTTTTTTTTTTATTACCTCTCGGTTCAGTAAAGTTGAGCAATCATGTCATTTTTACTGCCACAAATTCCAAGATTCCATGATTGCTCAACTTTACTTAATTCAGAGATGAATAAAAAAAATTATTTACAAAAATTCAGAAATTTATATTTTTGAAAAAACAAAAATCAAAAATTTAATGTTAATCGTGGATTTTCACGAATTTAGAAAATTCAAAATTCTTCAAATTCATCAGTTTTCAAAAAAACTTCCGGAATATTTTTATTTTCGTAGCCCCAAATATATTCTTCACGACTAATTCAGAACGATTTTTTGGAAACTACAATAGTTTTCGAGATTTTTTTAAAGTAAACGCGAAAAATTGAAAAAAATTGTAAAATTTCAAATCCTGCATAACTTTCGAAAAAAAAATTTAATTCGTTTTCCTTTGGCAGAACTTCATTTTATGATAAAAGAAAACTTCTGACCTAATTTCATCGAAATTGAAAGAAGTCGATTCCAACTATTGGTCGATTTGACATGGAGTGACCCATATATTTGTATCGGTAGATAGCCCAGAGGCAGAAGGGTTATATCCACACAACCCTTATACCCTACCTCGCTCAATGCTTGTCCTATCCCTGTGTCTGCGGCATGTATACCGTCCATTGTCAGGTCCTTTCCACTCTCCTGATGCTCCTTCCTACCCCTAAAACGTCCAAGCAGGACGCCCACAAGCTTGCCTCACTATAAGATTACGATAGTCGAAAATTTCGCCATTTGAGGTTTCCGCGGCGATCCGCAATCTCGCGATCCCGCTACCAATGTATAATATCGAGGATCAACCCACTCCTGCTAATAGTTTACCCAATAATTCGGATATCCTCATTCCAGGAAGTAACTTGGTCATTAAACATTGTCCACCAATTGAAGACCTGGATGTCAAAGTGATGGAGAGCCTTAAGATGAAACAAGAATGACTATACATAAGTGCTTATCTGGATTTTCATGAAGAATCCTAATTGTTCCAAGGTGACCTTGACCCAAGAATGACTTCATTGATTGAAAGAATTGGCCCGAAGAACTTGTCCAAATTACCTGTCCCTTTGATGCACGAATATCACGAGAAGCTCTCGTTCCTGTGAACGATGAAAGCAGAATTTTGTGCGATATAACGTCGAGTGCATCCTATTTCTGAGGGCGAGCTTTGCTTCCTTGCTAAGGTCAACGGATCGCGATCTCTCGAGGATTGTAGACTGAAATGTCAACTCGCAGGATTCTTGTATGCGCCGGGCGCTGTCCTCCGGATCTCTCTGTGTCTACGATATATATACAAGTATAATATATATGTATATTTACGTGTATACTAGGAGAATCGTCGCGCTCTGGTAAGTTCCACTGGGATTTCTCGCGGAACGGGGAAATGGCTGGTTTAACTTTCCATAAAGCCCAAGGACGTCAGCACTGAACTAGGAGGAGAGAAATAGGAAAAAAGTCGACGTGTAGCACACTGGAACAAGCGGGGCAAACCCAGAGGGAAGCTTTTAGAGTTATCATCAGCCAAATTCACCGGGTGTAGTTTGAATTTAAAAAACTAAATCCATATTGTTAAGGTATGTCACATTATGCTGAAATTGAGTAAAACAAATGTCAGCCTGGACTCGGTTGGGCTAAGGGAAGGGGAGCAAGCTCAGAGAATCAATATCAGTAGCACTATCTATTTATTATTTAAGTACACTAAGACTATGTCATCTAAATTCTACCAAACTAGTTGTACTGACATTAATTGGGTCCCGGATGATTAAGGTAGGTAGGTAGGTAGGTGGGTAGGTAGGTAGGTAGGTAGGTAGGTAGGTAGGTAGGTAGGTAGGTAGGTAGGTAGGTAGGTAGGTAGGTAGGTAGGTAGGTAGGTAGGTAGATAAGTCGGTAGGTAGGTAGGTAAGTAGGTAGGTATGTAGGTAGGTAGGTAGATAGGTAGATAGTCCACCTGAACTGAAGCAACCATAACTGAATATTGATGAAAGTGCTTCATATTTTGCGAATATATTTCCGATATTAAAAATATGCACAGAATTATCAATTCATCTGATAAGCCACACTAGAACCTGGCTTCAATATTCATTTGATTAAAATCCGACTCAAATGGAAGATCCTGCTTTCTGAATCAAGATAAAATCCTGGAAAGGCCTGTCTAGAACTTGTGCCAGAGCACTAAAACTTTGACTATCTGCGAATGCCTTGGAAACGATCGAAATGTGCTCTTCAAAGGCGCAGATCGGAGTACAGACAAGGAATTCGTGCGTTATTCGTTGACTATGCGGGTGTGTCTGCGAGGAAATTGTGGAACAGGAGTATCGTTGTTCCATTATTATTCGTCGTAGAATTTACAAGGGGTAAAACTGGCTTCGGGCGAGTAACGGAGAAAGAGAGCATGACGATAGCTTACGACAGAGAAATGTAGAAGAGAAGAGCGAGGTTTCCCTAATTGCGCCGGTACCGAGAACAGCCAAGCCCGAGAGAAGAGAGTAACGAAGTCAATTTGCGCTACAGAGACAACGTGAGATCGGATTATCCTCTGTTCTTACTTCCTGCGTTGCCGGAAGAGCGACCATTTTCCTACGCTTCGACACTCTTCCTCATTCGTTTTGGTCCTCCCTTTTTTTTGCTCCTTTCTTTTATTCCTAACCGGGGTCAGGCACTGTTTCAACGATGACCGCTATACGATTTCGCTATACTTCTCCATTTATTCCATCTTCCTGATCTGTAGCGGAGTTGTAAATAATGCATTATTTTGATAATGCATTACTGTATTCATTACCCATTACACTGCATAATGTGAAATGGACAAATGTACCATTTCAAGAGTAATGTGTAATGAAGGCGTGTTCCATTACAAATAAAAAAAATGTAATGTGTAATGGATGCATGTGCCATTACAAATAAAAAACTATTGTGTAATGGATGTAATGTATAACGTTTATTGGAGAAGTTTTCCGTTGTAAATTAAAAAAGTAACGTGTAATGAATGAATGTTCCATTACAAATAAAAATAGTAATGTGTAATGGATGCGTGGTCCATTACAAATAAAAAAGTAATGTGTAATGGATGCATGTGTCATTACAAATAGAAAAGTAATGTGTAATGGATGTAATGTAATGTGTATTGGATAAGTTTTCCGTTACAAATTACAAAAGTAACGTGTAATGAATGAATGTTCCATTACAAATGAAAATAGTACCGTGTAATGGATGCGTGTTCCATTACAAATATAAAAGTTATGTGTAATTGATGCATGTGCCATTACAAATAAAAAAGTAATGTGTAATGGATGTAATATAATGTGTATTGGATAAGTTTTCCGTTGCAAATTACAAAAGTAACGTATAATGAATGAATGTTCCATTACAAATGAAAATAGTAATGTGTAATGGATGCGTGATCCATTACAAATAAAAAAGTAATGTGTAATGGATGCATGTGTCATTACAAATAAAAAAAAAGTAATGTGTAATGGATGGGTGCTCCATTACAAATTACAATTGAAAAAAAAGTAATTGGTAGTGGAGAATATTACATTACAAAAGTGATTTTTCGGAGTAATTTTAATATACACCGACACCTATGTATGAACAGTTACTTTTTGGAGTAATTTTTACTCCATTGTTGTAAAAATTCCAATTCAAGAATGGAGTGAAAATTACTCTAAAAAATCACTGTTCATACATTTACCACTGAGATAGTGAAGTTAACGAAAACTTGATACACACAAATTATTTTCATTGAAAAATTAATAAACTTTGAGCAAAATAGTACCTGCTCCAAATTGTCGTAGAAACACACTAATTTGTAATGGAATATTCTCCACTACAAATTACCTTTTTTAATTGTAATTTGTAATGGAACACTCATTCATTACACGTTTTTTTTTTGTAATGGCACATGCAACCATTACACATTACTTTTATTATTTGTAATGGAACATGCATACATTACACATTATTTTTTTTTTATTTATAATGGAACACGCATCCATTACACATTACTATTTTCATTCGTAATGGAACATTCATTCATTACACGTTACTTTTGTAATTTGTAACGGAAAACTTATCAAATACACATTGTTTGAAGTAATGGGTAATGCGTTACTTTTACATTACTATTTTCACGACTCTGCTCTGGAGCTCGTGCGAGCAAGAGGATATCTGTAGAGAACAAGATTTTACAGAGTAACCACCCACGGGAAAACGTAAGGTAAAGGCCATCTGGTGACCACCATAGCGAAACACTTTGGAACGCCTTCGCTGTCGAAGACTCTGGCAATCTTTTTCACTCAGGGACATTGTTCGGACGTGCGAAATTGACCGGGAAAAGCCATTTTCCCGATCCTGTGTGTTTCTATTCGGTCTTCGTTCACGTTCATGCCGACGTAGACGACGACAACGCCGATACGGTTTTCATGGCAACTTGGTTGGTCCCCCTCCCTCGATCTCTTTCAATTTTACTGTAGAAGCCTCGAACGATCTTCAATTTTATTCGGACATAACCGACACGTTTGGAGATACGACCGTTGAAGGACATCCATGGTACCAAAACAAAAAAAAGATGGCGGTTGAGTTATTTTCAACGCCACCTTTTTGGAGAAAATGTAGTAGATTGATCGAAATTGAGCGATAATATAAAATCGTGATTGTCGAAAAATCATTGTTAAACGCTTTTTTTCAACGGTATATATCTGATAAATATTTGTTGTAAATATTCTTTTAAATTTCGTTCTTTTTCGATGTTCCTGAAATTCTTTGAGCTTTTTCTAGATGTGAAAATGTGGAATTTTAGTACGTCATTCACAGCTAAAAAAAAAAATTCTCTTCATGGTCGGCATCATACACTGAGGAAAAAAAAAATGTACCAGGATTTGTTGGCTGTTAACAAATGTAAAGTTGAATATGGCGAAATAAAAATTATTTTTTAACAGTTAATAAATTAAATAGATATTTTTATAGGAGTTAATAAATTAAATAAATATTTTTTAATAGTTAATAAATTATTTTGACACAAATTAAATATTTCTTGACGACTAACAAATTTTGTAATAGTTAAGGAATATCTTAGTAAAAGTTCCAATTAAATACATTTCTTTACTACAAATAAACTGTTTTTTCAGTGTATCTTCGGTAAATATTGCTCGATCTGAAAAATTTTCAAAAAGATTCTTGAAATGTAAGCCATCGAGCCAAATTTTTACATTTTGAAAAATTTTAAGGATTTATGGCAGTTTAAAAAAAAACTCATGCGTTTCGCTTTGAAAAGCTTAGAATTGAATTATTTTCAGAAAATGATTAAATCAAAATATCAAAAGTTTGGCGCGATAAAGTATAGAGAAATCCACATTAGCCAATATTTTAGCCAGTTTTCTACTGTGACTTTGAAGACACTTAGACTTTTTTCAATGTACTGGTAAAAATGATTCCAAGCCCAACTTTGAGATAAAATGTCCGTCTACTTTTAGTGACCAAAAGCACTGGCCATAAAAAATTACAATAATAGATGATATAATAATAATCAGAATAACAACAACAACAATAATAATAATAATAATAATAATAGATGTCGAAATAAATACCTTTTTTGAAACGCCCACTATGGAGCTATTTTTATCCTTAAAGTATGTCTCAAAAGTATCCCCTGAAATTTTATTTTTAAAATACATTGCAAAAATTATGACTTTTGTAAAAAATTGCTTTTTTTAACGCATTGACCAGTTCATAATTTTTTTCCGGCATCTTAAAAATTCAAAAAAAAATTGTTACCATGCATTTCACATTCTACATACTTGAAACTATTATCGTGAATTTTTGGAAGACCTTCTGAACGTTACCCTCGACGTGGCAATCATTTAAAGATGGCTGGGCTCATTGTGACCTCCTTTGAACTGCTTGTTACGATCGCGAAGGAATAAAACTCTAGAGAACAATAACCTTTATGAAAAATCGATTCCATTAAAATTCTGGACGTATACAAGACCTCAACCCTCTGTCTGTACACTTGAACTTTGGGACACCGTCTGTACTCTGGGTCGTTAAAGTCCTGCTACTGTTTTTTCTAAGAAAAAAACGTCAAAAAAATCTGACAAAATTCTGAATTACTTTTATAACATTTTTTTCCATGATCCAATGATCTATTTAACCAATTACAGTAAACAAACTTTTTTTTTACCATTTTTCTAATTCCAGAGATGTTCGATTTGAAAATATGGCTTTTGGCTTGTGCCTTAAAAGACCCAGTGTACAGACGGAGGGTTAACAACGAAAAACGTACGAAAATTGCGGTTTTTTTCCGCTAACTCAAAATGTGCGCTCTCATCTTCGCGCCCTGGTATCGCCTATCTTCTTGCTTCTGGTCCGGTCCCTCAAAGGAAATAGCTACTATACGCTTTGGTCTTTGCTTTAAATGTACACTGCACACACGTGTATATATATATATATATATATATATATATATATATATATATATATATATATATATACATATATATTAGACTGATTCAATAAAAGCGACTATTTTTTGTTTTTCGAAGAAACGCATTAAATACTTTCGGGGAGGTGAAAAAAGATGCCTGTTAAAATTAGAGTTCTTAATAAAAATATTTAGAGGTCCCTCTTCGCATATTTTTATTTCCCATTTGAATAACACGGGAAAAAAAAATTTCAAACTTTGACATTTTATATCTCAGTTTCAAGTCAAAGCACCAAAATGAACGACACATATTCTTGTAGGGAATTGAACGCTCTACAAAAAAGATCTCTTATGATTTTTCGATAAACTCACTCCTTCAAAAGTTATTCAAGGTTAAATTTAAACATAGAGTAAATTTCACTTTTTGTTTTAGTTTCCGGCAAAATGTTGACACTTATTACTAAATATCGTAAAATCTTTCCTGAAACAAAAGTTTAAATTTCATGAACATAAATTTCTTATTTTTTAAAGAAGTTACCAACATAAGTTCACCCATATTCACAGTCTAATATACATATATATTAGAACGTGAATAACTTTTGAAGGAGTGAGTTTATCGAAAAATCATAAGAGATCTTTTTTGTAGAGCATTCAATTCTCTCCAAGAATATGTGTTGTTTATTTTGGTGCATTGACTTGAAGCTGAGATATAAAATGTCAAAGTTTGAAATTTTCTTTTCCCGTGTTATTTAAATGGGAAATAAAAATATGCGAAGAGGGACCTCTAAATATTTTTATTAAGAGCTCTAATTTTAACAGGCATCTTTTTTCACCTTCCCGGAAGTATTTAATGCGTTTCTTCGAAGAACAAAAAATAGTAGCTTTTTTGTATCAGTCTAATATATATACCGCGTGTACGCGTGACGAAGAGAAACGAGGGACCGGCTCTGCGCCATAAATCCACGGGTGGCGGATTAATCGCGGCGGGTGAGACTCGTTGCGAACTAAACTAAACTAATCTAAACTCGTCGAGCGCAAAACTGGTGAGGAGAGGGCGCGTGGGTTTGTGGCGCCGCGCGCGCGTCTGCACACACTACGCGCGCGTTCACCTCAACGCCGACAGCTCGACGCGCCATCTATGTATGGGAGAAAGAACGAAGGAGAGAGTAAAAGTAAGAGTGAGAGAGAGAGAGAGAGAGAGAGAGAGAGAGAGAGAGAGAGAGAGAGAGAGAGAGAGAGAGAGAGAGAGCAAGTTCGAAATATTCTGGTATAATCGAGCGAGGAAGAGAAGAGGAGAGAAAGAGAGGAGGAGAGAGAAAGCGAGGAAGAGGGTTAGGTGTCGAGAAGGACGGATCCTTTGCCACATCCGAAAATTCGTGAAACACGTACGTATCGAATAACATACGAGGGTGTTCCATACATAGGCATGTAGACATGTATATCAGGATGGGAGAGCGAGCAACAGCTGGATTAAATGGCAGACGGCGAACGAGGATTCGCGCGAGCCCGAAAAATTCTAACCCAAAGAGTTTGATCGAGCTGAGGTTGCGGTGAAGCTCGTCTTGACCAGGTTTATCGAGAGAAAGAAAAGTTGAACAAAGATTGTGAAGAAGTTAAAGCCGCTGATGGCCACCGTTTTGTGGCGTCCTGGGCTGGTCCAGCCTGGGTCTATTGCGACCCACAACTTCTTTTGCTTATAAAACACGTTTAAAACCAGATTTTCTAACTCGTAAGTAGTAAAATCGAATCGTTGTAACCTCAGGAAGGAGAATATGCAAGGTCGTAATGGATATTTTTATTTTTTTGAAAACTGTGGGTATAGATGCAAAAAAGTCCGAAAAATTGGCCCGTAGGACTTGTTGGACGTTCTTAACGATTCTTCCTTTGTTTATTGCGCTAAATGGATTTAATTGTAGTGATTTGCAAAGCGGAGACTCTCAGTTACAAGATGGTGAAGGTCGTTTTAATGAGTTTTTGGAAAAGTATAGTAGTAATAGTAGTTTTTGGAAAAATATGGTTGAAAAAAGGTCTCGAACGTTTTTTTATGCCGTTTCGCTGGAAATCAACGTAAACTAATTTAATAAGCGGCATTTTAAGAATAATTCGGCTTCATTTCCTGTATTTTTTAATTGTTTTTACAATTTGGGTTTAGATTTTCACTTTATTTTGAAAACAACGGTTTTTCGCCTTTTCCCTCCTCTCTTCAGGTGCACCCATCTTCTAGACGAATTTTTTAAAATACATTTTCAAGATTGGATTCATAAAGGGAAACGTTTGAGCTTCCATTTTCTTTTTTTAAACACTTTGAGCGATTTTTTTTTCCAAAGTTATTCTGTTTTTTGTGAAAAAAGAGAAAACTTGAAAAATCCCGTATAACACGAAAACAAAGGGAATTCATGAAAAACTTCAAGATAAAAAGTTGCGTCTTTTTTCGTTGAGTACAGAGGAATTCTTTCAGATTTTTTTTCCAACATTTTTTTTCTCTTATTTTCTGGGTTCGGAAAATGTCGACGTAAAAAATTTTGAAAAAAAATCTGAAAAAATTCCTCTGAACTCAACGAAAGCAGATGTAACTTTTTGCTTTCTTGAAGTTTTTCATGAATCCTCTTTGTTTTCGTGTTATACGGGATTTTCAAAATTTCTTCTTTTTTTCACAAAAAACAGAATGATTTTGGAAAAAAAAATCGCTCAAAGTTAAAAAAAAAAGGAAATTGAACCTCAAACTTTCCCCTTTACGAATCCAATCTTAAAAATGTATTTAAAAAATTTCCACTAGAAGATGAGTGCGCCTGAAGAGAGGAAAAAAAGGCGAAAAGCAGTTGTTTTCAAAATAGAATCCAAATCGAAGAACAAATTGTAAAAATATAATTAAAAATACAGGAAAAGAAGCCGAATTCTTCCCCTTTAAAATCCCGCTTGTTAAATAAGTTTACATTGACTTCCGGCGAAATGGCAAATAAAAAAACGTTCGAGACCCCAAAAAGCGCTACTCAAGTGTTTCGTACGAAGACCAGAGGGCGACTGATGGATAGGTTATATTTTTCTCCTAATTTACCGAGCAAATGCTCCTTGGCTTATTCCTCTTACTGCGCACATCAGCCCTTCAAAGATGGCACTGGGTCGCTGTAGACCCAATTCACCCTCAGCGCTGTAAAAAAAGTGAAAAAACTGCCGACAAATTGATTCCAACGAAACAACATCCATCCGACTAAATAGCAAATTGATCAATTACGAATCACTGCAACAAAAGTGCATTGGAAGTACGTAAACCCCAAGATTTCGCTTCAAAGAGTCGCCTCGAAGCTTTTTCACCGAATGCCTCCGTGTTCCCGCAACTTGGCGGAAGAGGAAGCGTGGAAAAAGGGAAAAAGCTTCTGATATCCATGGAAGAAAAGTTTCATGAACTCGGTGAGAAAAATTGAATAAAGCAAAGTTTCAGGACTCATCGCGCAAAGAGGCTTTCACTCTCTCACTCCGCGGAGAACTTTTAAATCGTGCTCGCCTCGTTGATTCGTAACGATAGCACTTATCCATCCAATTGAGAATTTCTCTAGAGTGGCTCCTGGGGATATCCTCGTTGTTCTCAAATGGCTGCGGGTGAGAGAGAGAGAGAGAGAGAGAGATGGAAGATGGTTGTTAAGGGGTGGCATAAGCCTCGATCGCGTCGCATTCGTCGTTCTGAACGTAGATTTTCACGCGAATGCCGAATAGCGATTGTGGGGGGGGGGGGGGGGGCAAATGCGAGGACTAAAAGCCGCAGGATGAAGATAACTATATAGCCATAAGTGCAGAGTTAGAGAGAGAGAGAGAGACCGCAATCCCCTGTTAACTTTATTCCCAACACGTGAGATTAAGTCAATGTGTTGAGGGTGAACGGATGATGCCTTTCCTGCAGCTTAACTCGGCGTTCCAACGCGAATACAACCTATCCCGAAGCGCTTTACTCCGCGATACTGGCCTTATCAATCCCCAGAGACAGATATATCCTTTCGAGATCGTTCGTGAAATTGCTGAAGGGTTCGCGAAAACGGATTCGAACTATCTTCCTCCCTCCCTCCCTCTCTCTCCTCTTCTTTCCCTCTTCCAACCCGAAAGCTTCCGGAGCTTCGTTAACGCTCGCAGGGATCGAATCATTCGGCTACCTGGTCCCCGTAATCACAATTACGCGCTCCCTCCTCCAAATCTTTAGTAAAATATCGTTACTTTTCCGCAGCCAATTTATCGCCGTCTTCTTCCTTCGCGAATTATCGAAAAATAGCCCGGAAATACGTACTCAAGTTGGAGTCCTAAAAATACTATCCTCTCGCATCTTTCAAGTGTATTTGTTTGTGGTGAATCTCAGGGGAATTTGATTAGAGTCCACAATCAGCTTCCATTTTTTATTAGTGCAAAAATCATGTGATTCCTATATATGTCAAACTGCCATAAATTGTTCAAATTTTCGAATTTCAAAAATTTGGCTCGATACACACGGAAAAAGATTATCAGTGAAAATTCATGTGTGATATTTGAAAAATTACTGAATTCAATGCAGAATATACGGTTCAGAACGAATTCAGGCGTTTTACTGGGAATCCATTATAAATTAATGGATTTAATGTTATTTCTACTTTTCAAACCATTGTAAATGCTGATTTACACTGTAAAAAATGCAATGTTCACAACAAAAAAATGACATAGTAGAAATAACAAGCAGAAACGACGAAATCCACTGTGTTTGAACTGTAAAATTTACAATGGTCTCTGTAGAATGTTCAAAGCACATAATTAGAAATTGCACACTGAGAGAAAAAATTACTTGAACCAATAAAATAAAGTTTTGAAGGCAAAAAATCATTTTTTTCATTACTTGCCAAAACATATTAGATTGGTTCCCTTATATATTTATATACTTGGTTCATTTTTTTCAGTCAATTCCATAAATATCTGTTTCATAAACGAATTTACTTGAATCTAACAATATGTTTTCAATTATATGTAATATGTTGTTTGAATCAAGAACACATGTTATCATTCAAAACATGCACGTCTTTTAACACAGGAAGCACTGAGAAAAAAAATTTGTTGAATCAACAAATTAATTGGTCCAATCAACAGGAAAAATGATTGATTCAATCAAATGCGGGTTTATTAATTGTTGCTAAATATTTTATAAAAAATATATAGCCCTTGCCAAATAATTTAATATGCATAGTTTAGTGACCCCAAAAAGAGATAAATATTAAAAAAAGACAAATCTGCGCCAATTCTCCGATTTAATTTGTCTGTCCGACCGAGATTCGAACCCTCGACCCTACCTACCATTGTACCTATCCTACCTAACTACCTAACACGCTACCTATTACGCTACCGACTACTACTATGCACTTGAAAAAAGTTACGAGTTATGAAGATTCGAATATAAGAAAACATTTTAAAAACCAGTTTTTAAATTTTTAACAACTTATGTATAATATTAAAGTATACTATAGAAATGATAGCTCTTCGCTTGAAGGAACTAAAAATTTCATCATTCCGAACAAATATTCTATTGGAATAAAATAATGATGAATTTATTGCAAATAAATAATTTCGTTCGAAAAAAATAATTTAATATTGATGTCGTTTTTTAGATTCAAATAATCTCATGTTTATGATGCAATAAATCTAATTAATCCAATGAATGCAAATTTATCAAAATGTATTTGAATAAAGATATTTTTAGAAGTAAAATAATGATGAATTTATTGCAACAAAATAATTTTGTTCGAAAAAAATTATTTCGTATTGAAGTCATTTTTTAGATCCAAATAATCTCATGTTTATGATGCCATGAATAATTTTCTTAAAAAAAAAAGAATTTCGTATTGAAGTCGTTTTTTAGATTCAAATAATCATCATTTTAGATTCAAATAATCTAATGTTTATGATGCGATAAATGTAATTAATCTAATGAATACAAATTCAATCAAATCTATTTAAATAAAAATATTTTTTGAAGTAAAATAATAATGACTTCATTGCAAGAAAATAATTTTTTCGAAAAAAATAATGTTGTATTGAATTCGTTTTTTAGATTCAAATAACCTCATGTTTATGATGCGATCAATGTGATTAATCCAATGAATACAAATTTAATCGAATCTATCATGCATTTAATTGTTACTATTAAATAAGAGTTTAATATAATGGAGTAATAGATTCGTGAAAATATTTTTTTAAATGAAGAGTGATTTTCTCGGTTCAACAAATAAATAATCGAATTAATACTTCCATTTAACAAATAAATTCATGTTCTCAAATTCAGTAATTTTTTCTCTCAGTGCGGTGTTCCCAGTGAAAAATCAAATGCGCGCCGCAAAATATGCAACGTCAATTTCAATTTTTACAGAGTGGCACTGTAACGGGACGACCTGCGGCGTGCCACGATCTCTGCATTTCGCCCGAGATCCGCTAGATGGCGCCGGACGGCGCGCCCTCTCGCGCCAGCGAGAGAGCCACCGAGCACCTATAAGCGCCGATGTAATCCCAACATCGGCGTCCTCAATTGACGTACAATTGTTGGAACATCACCCGCGTTCTGTGGCCGAGCAGTCCCATGGACTGAAGACTACATTTTCTTAACAGATCACCATTGCATTTCGGTGACGCTGGTGCTCTTTATGGGTGCGAGGTTAAACTAGATTCGCTTCATTAATTGATCTCACGATTAATTAGTCAAGCACAAGCCCTCATAGCTATGAGCCTGAGCGAGGATAAATAACGGTTTATTGCAATATTTGAATAAATTGGAATTTATTCAAATATCGAAACGTTTCACTACACTATAACTTATTTTAGAAATTGCATTATTTTCAGTGAAAAATAAAAAACGTACCGCAAAATATACTACGTTCTTTTCAATTTTTACAATGTACACTGTAATTTTTTCACGGGCCCTGGATAATTTTTACAATGTGTAATGTGTAAAAAGTTCACCGGATACAACAGAAATATAACGTTTCACGTAGTGTACATTTTACTGTTTCACACTGTAAAAATTCGTCCGATGGGCATGACCATGTCATATGTGACATCTGTATATTGTATTAAAGAAATATGCAAATTTCACTGTTTGCCCTTCCAGGAAGCGCTGTTGATGAGAAAAACTGTAAAAATCAATGGGAATCTCAGCAATTTTCACTGATCATTTTTTCCCTGTAAAAATACGTTCCTCTCGCATCTTTCAAATGCATTTGTTTGTGGTGAATTTCAGAGGAATTTGATTAAAGTTCACAATCAGCTCCCTGTTTTAATTTTTGATTGAACAACATGTTTTTTCGGTCATAGATGACGATTCAAAATTTTTGCAGATTTCCCTGTGTTTAGTGTCCTCCGGATAAAAATATAGATGAAACATTAAGATCCAAGGATTCTTGTGACATTTTTTTAATGCCTGAAAGGAATCCAACGCATAAGAAACTTTGTGTTCTTTCATTAAATTTATTTTTCTTAAGATTGAAATTTTGACTCCAAGAAGAAATTGTTGGAATGTCATTTTTTGATTAGTGCAAAAATTATGCGAGTTTTATGTATATAAAACTGCCAAAAATTGTTCAAATTTTCGAATTTCAAAAATTTTGTTCGATTGACTATAAGAACAATTTTATATTACCGGAATCTTTGTGAATTTCTCAAATCGATCCGCATTTGCTCAAAATATGATGTCGACCGTGAAGCTACTTTTTTCAATGCTGTGAATGACGTCATTTATCAGCGAGTAATTGTAAAAATTAAGCGAAATGAAAATTTTGCTATCCTCAAAGTACCCATAAACGATGCGTAATATTCATTTGTATTTATTTCTATTATGATTCCTACTAAATAAATTTGTTTGATGAGCCCATTTTTTGAAAAACTATACAAAATCTATACAAAACTTTGAAAATTTATTTTCCACCTTGAACTATCGCTTGAACTTGTTTTTTTTTCTATTTCCAGGTAAGTGAATTGGAGAGATATTGAAAAAGAACTTGCAGCACGTCGAATCGATGTACGGAGTAATATCGTGAGTAGACATGAACAAAAATTGATCGTTAAAGTTAAAAATTAAATATTTTGCGACGCCCCCTAAAAAGCTTCCGTTTGATGAAAAAACGCGAAGTAATTTTTTTTTTTTAATTAAAAATAACACGTGCCGCAAGACGATCTAAGTTGATTTTAATCGAAAAACAATTTTTTTTTATTACCCATGCGGAAAAAACGGTATCTTTACGCCCGCTGTTGCGGTTGAAAAGTAGCTTTTTGCCCATTTTATAATTTGAGTGCGCAAAGTTTACTTTGCGCACGCAAATTATTATTATTATTATTCTTTGCGCACGCAAATTCAGTGCCGAAATGAAATAAAAGAATAACGTCGGTGAAATTCAACAAAAACAAAAACGCAACCGAAATATTAAAACTGAATTGAGGTTGACGTGACAGATCGCATACTATTTTATTAACCATGCGGTTCTTGTTCTTGTTCAAAATAAAATTGTTTTCATTGTTCCTTAACTAAGTTTCCTGTATATTTCTTAACTTTTTAGTTCTTATTTTTGGACTTTGGGGGGGCTTCGCCCCCCACCCCACCGAGGCAATTTTATATTGGGATTTATTCCGCATTCGCAATAAAAAATAGTATGTGCAACAATTGACAGCTCCCTCAAGCGAATGAACTTCGCTTTCGTGGGCAATCGACAACTTGCCGCACTAGTTGCACAATATACTATTTACAAACGGCTGGGCCGATTGGAATGAAATTTTGAGACGTTACAAAGGTATATAAAGGCTATTTTTAGAAAAAATAACAGCTAATAATCTTCATAATAACTAATAAAAACAGCTAATTTTTTCGGAACTTATTATTTTTTCTCCAGGATAACGTTCTGGCACAATTATGAAAATAATTTTTTGTTGTTGCGTTTTACTATCCCATTTATTGTCTCCAAATTTCAAATTGATCGAAGAGGTACTTCATATTAAAAAAAAAATAAAAACCCATTTTTAATATAATTTTTTATTATTATTTTAAATATGAAGTACCCCTCCGATCAATTTGAAATTCGGAGACATTATATGGGATAGTAAAACACAAAAAAAAAATATTTTCATAATTGTGCCAGAACGTTATCCTGAAGAAAAAAAATAATAATTACCGAAAAAATTAACTGTTTTCACTAGTTATTATGAAGATTATGAGCTGTTATTTTTTATAAAAATAGCTTTTATATACCTTTGTAACGTGTCAAAATTTCATTCAAATTGGTCTAGCCGTTTGTAAAGAAAAATTGTTCTTCGATAAAAATCAACTTAAATCGTCTCGTGGCACGTGTTATTTTTAATTTAAAAAAAAAAAAAATTACCTCGCGTTTTTTCATCAAACGGAAGCTTTTAAGGGGGCGTCGCAAAAAATTTAATTTTTAACGACCAGTCTAATGCATAGGCTGGATGTGTATAAAGGCTGTAAAGTTTTCACGCGTTAAGATGAACAAGGGACAGAGACGCAGTGAGATAATAGTACATTACGATACGAGTGCGATGAAACTTTTTCTCGACGAGTGTGAGTTTCTCGCACGAGTATCGTACAAAATTTTATCGCACGAGTGCCCAAAGTGCCCGCTTCTCGCACGCGCAGCGAAGCGAAGCGTGCGAGAAGTGGTCACTTTACGCACGGAGTGCAATAAATGCATATACAGACGCATACATGTGTATACTAGGGTGGGTCAAATAAAATAACTAATTTTTTTTCCGCGATATAATGAAAAATGTATTGTTTGGCATCTCAAAAAAACCCTCTGCAAGTATCAGCCCTTCATATTTGAATTAAGAGGTCCCTCATCGCAAATTTTTATTTCCCATTTGAATAACATAGGAAATTTTTTTTTTGTTACATTGAAATTTCATTAGACTTTACCATTGAGATTAGGAGAGTTTTTTCAGCACATTTTTGTAGAGCATCAAATGTTCTTAGAAATTTTTTTTCATAACTTCGCGTCCTTAGAAACGACCATCAAACTCAAAAAATCTTTTTACCGTATTAATCATCATAGTAATATTTGAATTGTGCGAAAAAAATCTTCTAGTTTTTCATCTAGATTAATGCAATTTTTTCGCTCTCAAAATAACACCCTAAAATCTTTGTTTTCAATGTTTCGTGCATTAAAAACAAAGAAACTTCTGCCACCTTGAAAAGGCCTCTGTATATAAATATATACATCCACACAGATCTTTCCATGATTTGTACTTCCGGAGACTTTACACACGACGCCGCATCGAGGTCTCCTTGAGCGCACGTCTCGTATTTGCGGGTGTTTCCCGATTTTTCTCTCGGTTCCCCGCGGAATCGTCGATGTAACCAGCGCGAGCGAGCCAGGATACAGATGAAGCTGGCACTTTACCAAACTTGACTATATATGGGGCATCCCACGTCAAATGACTCGGCCATCGGCCTGAACCCCTCGGATTTTGATGTCCAATTGATTGTGGGTTCTGTTTGGCCCAAAATATGACCTCAAATTTTTAGAAATTTTTATTTCATTTTTTAGAGTCTGCCCGAGCTAAAAAATCATTAAATTGAGGGAAACATAAGGCGGGGCCTTTTTTAAATCAATTAAATTTTTTCACAGAAACTAGGGCCCAAAACGGATACTTTCGTCATAGTTCGATAATGGGCCAGAAATAATTACTATTTTTTTTCTTAATCTTAATTATTTTTTTTATAATTTCTTATTTTGATTGATCCTTGTAGTGAGAATAACAACAAAAATATTTTTATAGTGAAACTTGATTTTTTTTTCTTGGTTTAAGAGTGAAACGACAACATTTTTCGAAAATTTATTAGCCTCGACGACCTGAAATAAAACGGATGATTCAAACACAATTAAAATTTAAAAAAAAAAAAATAGTAATTATTATTGGCCCATTATCGAACTACGACGAATATATGTATTTTAGGCCCTAGTTTTTTCTAAAAAAATTTCATCAATTTGAAAAAGGCCCCTATTTATGTTTTCCCTCAATTTAATGAATTTTTAGCTCGGATGACCTCTAAAAAATGAAATAAAAATTTCTAAAAACTCAAGGTCATATTTTGGGCTAAACGAAGCCCACATTGCATTGGACATCAAAATCCGAGGGTGTCAGGCCGATGACCGCGTCATTTGACGTGGAATGCCCCATACGGCGGGAGTTCTCCTGGCTCGGAAAGAGGACTCTCGGCGGAGCGGAGAGCTATATTCTGTGTTCGCGGTAGCAAAAGGAGCGTGTGCCCGCCAGCTGGTCCGCGTACCGATCATTTCCATTACGCTCTCACCGCGAGAGATAACGCAATTAAATGCCGAGCTCAGTCCTCCCCTCTCTCTGCTCCTTTTCCTCCTTCACCTGTGCCTCTTCCTCGCGGAGTGGTCCTCCGCAAAGACGTTTTGACTCCACTCGTGTCTACGTTCCTTCTCTTCGCACGCTTTCAGTCAAATTTATCTCCTCTCTCTCTCCCCTCCCTCTCTCTCTCTCTTTCTCTCTCTTTCT